>AP027107.1:52190620-52790620 GCA_028142955.1 Pinctada fucata
AGAAATTGCACAGAATTTATTTACAATAATCTTATCCACCGCGTGGGATCGAAACGTATGATGTTGTGATTCCTTACGCATAATTTTGATGTTTTCTCAACATTTAAGTGATACTGCATAGAATTGATGAGACCTTGCAGTAGCAAAATGTCTAACAAGTAAGTCCATATCGTTCATATATCTGAAAAGTCTGTAGTTTTTGCAAACACTTCAAGAGTTCATCAGAAGGGATGATTTTCTGTTGTCGACAAACTATTGAAGTGTTTGCAAAAACTATGAACTTTTCATACACCTGGACGATATGGATTGATTTATTAGGTGTTGCCCTACTGCAACGGCTCATAAAATTTGTAAAGTTTAATTTAGAAAATAAAAAAATACCCCAAAACTGTGTAAGGAATCACAACATCATACGTTTCGATCCCATGCGGTATAATCTACCTGTAACGAGTCTAACGACACGTTAGATGAACAACATTCACAAACCGCTACAGACACAATAATCTACCTGTAACGACACGCCGTCGACGAAGAAATTGCACAGAATTTATTTAGGCGTAATATTATAATTCATGCTGAGGGATAGCTTTAGATGCAAAGGCGATGTATTAAATATCATCGCCTTAGTGAAAACGGTAATGTTCACGGGAAGGTGAGCGCAGACATGTATGCGCGCAAATTATTTGCTATAAGAAAAATATTATACATCCCATTTGTTTCAAGACGACTCTCTTGTGGTCTAAGCATAACCTAGGCATGGATAATTTTACCTGTTAATGTCTTAAAACTTGTTAATCCATGTGCATTTGTTTTAGACCCAGTTCTAAACATAAATGACTGCCATTTTACCGGATGTACAATATCTAGTCCATTCGACCTAAGCATATTTCAATCGGAAAGCACCTCTCTATTGTAGGAGCACTCACCCCGAGGGATCAAGGTCGAAACAAGACAACGTATGCAAAATCATTCATTCAAATGTTCCAAGTTCTTACTTTTTTATTTTCAGGTTTATATTGTCAGTACATGCGAAATATATGATCCCATAGAGTGAGAGCACCAACAAAGGAGTGGTTCATACAGATTGAAATGTGCAACGGTCGAATTGATCGGATCTTGTACATCCGGAAAAATGGCAGACATTTCTGTTTAGAACTGAGACAAAAACAAATGTTCGTGGATTTACAAGTTTTACAACATTAACAGTTAAAATTATCCATGCCTAGGTAAAATTCAGTAAATTGATGAGCTGATTTGAAGAATGCAGGGCACAATATTCCTCAAAAAATAAACTTCCAACCAAACGAACCTGTTGCACTAACGCTCTCTATATTACATCACATACAGTAGCGTTTATCTAGCTGAGGGAAGGAGGTAAGGCCCCGTACAAGGTTTTACTATTGTGACATTTACCTTAGGGAATGTTTGTGTGAAATTTTAATAAAATTCACGGACAGGAGATGGAATAAAGCCCAGGAGAAGGTTTTAGTCATTACGTATTGTGATCTTGACTTTTAACCTATGACCTTATTTCAAGGCCAAACCATGCCATTAAGAACTTAAGAAACATATGTGTAGAATATATTATTGAAATTCATGCACATTTGAAGGAGTAATGCCTCGGACAAGATTTTAGCCACGGCGTCCATTGTGACCTTGACGTTCTACCTATGACCTTGGTTTAAGGCATATCATTTCTGAACTAAGGGATTTCAACGATTTTATAAAAACCGTATTAATCATAGGATTCATGTCAATTAATCATTTTATGAAGAAATATTAATTGGTCAGCGATGAAAATCAAGACTTTTGATTATTTGGGAAAAAGGGTAAAAATGCTGGAAATATGTGGCTAAAAATAGAACATTTGCAACAAAATTACAAAAAGTGCTGAAATGCACTTAGTTGATTTTAAATTTAGTTTTCTTTGTTAACATAAAATAGAACAAGTTAGAAACTTTGTATAAAACTTAATTTTTGATAAAGTTTCACCGTAGGTACAACATTCACTGATCATTTGATATTTTCTCGATTTTACACAAAAAATACGAAAATGATCTAAGTTAAGGTCCAAATTTCAGAGATGCATGTACTGAATATCAAGGATTTTTCGAAAACAAAGGAGGGTATCTCCAACAACACCAGGTTGTAGCGCCCACAGCAAAACCCCAAAACACCCAATGCAAAAACACAAAGCAGACACGCACGGAAAGAGACGCATAAGGGACAAGGAACGTCAACGCACAACACAGAAACATCAAACAAAGGACTACACATAAACCAACGAGACCAATGGGCAACCGGTGCCGACTTAGGACGGACATCTGCCACGGAAATAGCAGAAGGTATGGTTATTCTGGATTACGTGCGCACAACCCTCCCACTTTTCCGATTACCCAGAGGTCTCGAAGAACGTACAATTGTAGTGTAAAACAACCTCCTCACTGTCAGATGACCATGAACGTACAATTGTGGTGTAAAACAACCTCCTCACTGTCGAAACACACAGTAAAAAAATATTGAAGAAAAAGTATATGTCCGTGCTTAAATAAGAAAGTACAAACGCTAAAGAAAAGTGCCATTTTGTGCTTTTCTTGAAAAAGTGTCAGCGCGTTAAAAATTGTCTTAATTTAGGTGGAATCTGAATAATTCATATTTTTTTCAGTATCCAGCTCTACCTTATAAAACAGTTCAAGTCAATTATATTCCATTCGTAAAACAAAATTCATTTGTTATTAATTAAGGTAAATGAAATCCGAACTGTTCAAAAGAGTACCTCCTGCTCAATTTTATGGAAATTACGGCGCAGTATTTCTTACGGAAACTTCATTCAGTCTAGATCAAATTTTAAAACTTATCCCCTGTTAGGTGTGTTATGAATTGAGGTCTTCAATGGAGTCTGAAATGATACATTGGCCATTTAAGAAGCGAAGCGATTCTCGGAAAATCAGCACGTGTCCAACCAGAATTATACACCCATGTACACCAAATGTAAGACATTCATTACTTATATTTACATTTTTTCTATCATCGGTCATTTTTAATTGCATGCACCTTGCACATTATGCCTGTATCAGTGTCAAATGTATTTTAACGTTGGTAAATTCTCCCTACGTGCAAAACTCGTGGCGTCACAATAGTTTTAACATAAAATTCATGTGAAGTTTCTGACATAAAGTTTATGTGAATTTAATTTCGCATGAAGGTCACAAAGAAAAATTCATGTGAAATTAATGTGAAGTTAATTATGTGAAATTATTGTGAAAAATATTTCACATAAATCTTATGAGAAATCTATATGAATTTCACATGAACTTTCATGTGAAATTTACATGATGCTCATTTCATATGAATTTCATGTGAGGCACAATTGGCTGTATAGGTGCTAAGGAACATTTGCGCGCAATATTAATGAAATCCATGCACAGAAAGAGTTATGCCCCAGACAAGATAAAATTGACGGACGGACGGAGAAACAGAATGATTGATAATTCTTGTATAACCCCGCAAAGTTTGTTTGCTGGGGGTGTGATACTTTTGAAATACACGAAAAGTTTGTTATAACTTTTCGTCCATTTATTTTATATGCTGGTTTTTTTTTTTTTTTTTCTATTCTAGTGGATTTCATATATCTCATATTTGACTCGTTTTATCCTTTCTCTTTTCAACAGACATATGATCATCTTTCTACATTTCCTTGTACTTTATGCACTTCAATGTTGAAAGTATTTCTGTTGTATTTGAAATAGTTAAAAGGAAAAGCTTTGATTAAAAGATATGGTTAAAAGGTGTTGATGGAAATCTTAATAGGAAATACTTTTCCGTCATCAATTAATCTTTTATTCACAAACATTTCATTTTTGGTTGATTTCAACAAAAGGAGGACGTTTCGTTAACCAAAGGTTAGACCGTCTTACTTATTGATAACTGAGCATCGTTATGTTTATCTATTACCAAAAGATGTTGATTTTGATAAAAAAAATCTAAATCTTGTTATACTGTTGAGTTGTATATGAATATTATGTAATCAAAAAGCTTTAAGGATTTGTTCATTCTTAAAATTAAAACGTATCATATATGTTCATCAGATGAAATCAAGCTTAGTTTATCAGTTTTATAACAATAGAAATCACATCCAAGAATATAAAGTATCAGTTTTATTTTGTTTAAATATTGAATGTATTCATTTAATTATATGTCAAACATACGTTATTTTTATTTTAAAAAAGACCAAGGGGGTTACCGTTTTAGAAACGTAAATCGACAAAAGTCGATGTATGTTTCCATATCGGTAACCCCCTTGGTCTTTTTTTTTTTAAATTATACACCGATAGAAGTTAAATAAGCTTTAAGCTTCCTTTTCGGTCTTATTGAAATACAGAGTTACTTCCCATTTGTGCAGATATGTGACGTCAACGCATTGTGACGTAATCAAATTCTATAGAAACCAGCATAAAATTGAGGGAAATAGGGTTACAAATATGACGTTTTTAAGGAATTTAATTACGTCACAATGCTTTAACGTCAGATACCTGCAAAAATTGAACGTAGGCCTGTAAAATCGAAAAGACTTAAGGGGGTCCAGAACAGTATCCGAAAGAATCCCATCGGAAAGCTCTGGATCAATTATGACGTCACAATAGAAACGGCGACATTCGCGCGTTTTTCGCAAGAACGTCAGTATTAGGTAACGTAGAAATAAGGGGAAGGGGTAACAAAATCACTATATTTTAAAAACTGAAGGTCAAATTTCAATAGGAATTTATCGGTGTTTCACTTGACATATGAAGAAGATAATATCAAGTTTTTACGGAAAATAAATGATAGGGTTTCAGATGAACGGACTTTATTATCAAAAATTTGCAACTCAAAGACGTTTTGAAAATAGACATAAATTTATCTCCTTTCGACAAATTCTTTCAAAAGTCTTAGTGATCAAGTATAATTCTATACATATCCGATTGCCCACATCATATCTAAATGAAAAATACAGAACTTGTTAATATTCAGCCTCTACAGAAGATTTGTAACTGTTTTTCATTACCTTAAGTGTGTTAATTTTAACGTCACATTTACGGCTCACTTTCGGGCTTTCAATGGGTATATATGTACGTTCGTAGCTTCAAAACTAACGGTAAAAAATTGATGAAACTTTGCATTTAGAAAAAGTATGTTCAATTATTAACATTTTTAATTTTTAGGAAAATTAAATGATAGGATCAAATTTAAGTCTGGCTGTCCTGGACCTCCTTAAGCCTTGTGACAATTTCTGTTTTATATTTTTTTAAGAATATGTAAGCATTTTAATCGTGAGTTTTTTAAGAAATGACTGTCTTACTTTTGGTGTTCATGGGTGCATAATTCTGGTTGGTCGCGTGCAAATTCAGTGAATCGCGATTCTCGGAAAATTTGCACGTGTCTAACCAGAATTATACACCCATGAACACCAAAAGTAAGACAGTCATTATTTATATTTACATTTATTCTAAATATCGGTCATCCTTATTTACATGCACTTCGCACATTTTGCCTGTTACAGCGTCAAATGTATTTGAACGTTGGTAAATTCTCCCTACATGCAAAACTTGAACGTGACGTCGGAATAGCAACCCAAGTTGTAGGAATATAATACTAGTTGCCTAATGGGCGTTCAACATGCGGAATATACTAGTAATGTAAATATTAAGAAATGACTGTCTTACTTTTGGTGCTCATGGGTGTATAATTCTGGTTGGTCACGTGCAAATTCCGTGAATAGCGAAGCGATTCTCGGAAAATTTGCACGTGTCCAACCAGAATTATACACCCATGAACACCAAAAGTAAGGCAGCCATTAGATATATTTACATTTATTCTAAATATCGGTCATTTTTATTTGCATGCACTTCGCATATTTTGCCTGTTATAACTTCAAATGTTTTTGAATGTTGGTAAATTCTCCCTACATGCAAAACTTGAACGTGACGTCACAATAGCAACCCAAGTTATTGGAATATAATTCTAGTTGCCCAATGGGCGTTTAACATGGGGAATTTACTAGTAATGGTAAATATTTGAATATGATCTCGGGTTTTGTGTTTGACGTTTATTCACTGTTGTGTAGTTGTATACAAATGACATCTTTTTTTGATTTCAGATATTACCATGAGAACTCTCGTGGTATCAGTGTTCCTGATCTTGGTAACTTTTGATTTGGTATGCTGCTTTGTTCAGCCTGGTGTTTGGATGAAAGTTCTAGCGCATCTCATGGTTACCAAGAAAAAAATTCTTGAAAACAAGGATGCTGGAAGTAAAAAAGTCCAAGCTATCCATGATCTTCTTGTGAAATCTAACTCATCTAGTGATTGGAGTGTCCTAATGTTCAGGACTGATAAGGACTATTACGTTAAATATTGCGAGGGTATCTTTGCCCAAAATAAGAAGGAAAAAATAGGCTTGCTAGTGTCTTACGTCGAGAAAACAAAGCCTGCAATTAATACCGCTGATGTGGTAACGCTGATTAAATCCTCTTCCGCCAGTCAGTGTGGTAAAAAGGGGAAACTTTTTGGTTTATTGGGTAAAATTTGTAAAGACAGGGCACCAATCGATATCTACAACATGCAACTGCCGATAAGTTTGAAGTCTACCTGCCAATATGTTTCTTCAGCCGCCATCATTCATAAGAAAGCAGATCACCGAGTGGCCGGCCCTGCGGGTCGTTTAGCGATGACACTAAAAGATGATCGTAGATTCATCTTTTATGGATGAAGTGCTCAATATATCTCCATTGCTGAAAAAAATGCATTGACAAAGAAATGTATCAATCTCAATCAATATTGTAAACAAATAATCAGCATTTACTTCTCTGTTCATTTGTATTAAAAAAAACAACGCTTAAACATTTATCTTATATTATTTAAATGACAGCTGTAATATCTATTTTTTTTGGGGGGGGGGGGGGGTTTCGTCTTCTTGGAAACACTTTTATGCTCACTACTTTGTCCGCATTAAAAATCTAATTCTGCTTGTCTTGTGTCACTTTGTGTTTTAAACGAAATTCAACAAATCATTGAAACGGTAGATCTTTTACGTGGGTGAAACTGAAAAAAAGAGAAATATTCTTACTTCGCCCATCAAAGGTAAGTTACGGTTAAATTATATTCTAGGAATACACTGACATAGTGGACAACACCCACTGGATGGATTAAACGAACACCCACAGGGGTGAGGTATCCAGTAAAACTACCCTACACTGACATAGCGAAACACAAACACGAGATGGATGAAACGAACACCCACAGGGGTGAGGTATCAAAGCTTAGTCAAAGGTAAGGTATTCTAGGAGTATACTGTGGAATAGGTCTCCAGTAAAACTACCCTATAATGACATAGCGAAACACAAACACGAGATGGATGAAACGAACACCCACAGGGGAGAGGTATCATAGCTTAGTCAAAGGTAAGGTATTCTAGGAGTATACTGTGGAATAGGTCTCCAGTAAAACTACCCTATAATGACATAGCGAAACACAAACACGAGATGGATGAAACGAACACCCACAGGGGAGAGGTATCATAGCTTAGTCAAAGGTAAGGTATTCTAGGAGTATACTGTGGAATAGGTCTCCAGTAAAACTACCCTATAATGACATAGCGAAACACAAACACGAGATGGATGAAACGAACACCCACAGAGGAGAGGTATCATAGCTTAGTCAAAGGTAAGGTATTCTATGAGTATACTGTGGAATAGGTCTCCAGTAAAACTACCCTATATTGACATAGCGAAACACAAACACGAGATGGATGAAACGAACACCCACAGGGGTGAGGTATCATAGCTTAGTCAAAGGTAAGATATTCTAGGAGTATACTGTGGAATAGGTCTCCAGTAAAACTACCCTACACTGACATAGTGAAAAACAAACACGAGATGGATGTTTGTTTTACCTAACGCATCATATTCCCATGTCAAGTGGGTTAGTTCTTATATTATAACCGCCACAGTCAACCTCTAAGCATTCTCTGTAGTCTTGATTTATTTGTATTATTTCGTACTTTCTTATGTTTTGCGATGTAGTTATATGACACATAAAGTAATATAATCTATGGCGTGTAGTGAGTCTTGATGTGTTTGTTAGAAATCTTGATGTCTATTTCAAAATCTTGCAACGTCTTCAATCAATCTTGAAATGCTGTAAAAATTCTATTGTGTGTTCAATTCTTTTAATCATGGGTAAAATAACGAAATGGTGCAATTTTGTAAAAGTAACTTACATGCCATACTAATAATAGTTACTTAGTAAATTTGCGTTTTATCCATAATTCAAAGTATTGAGCATACAACAGATTTGGTTTAACACACATCAAGACATTTTGAACACATTGTATTTTTTTATACATAGCAAGAATTTTTTTCGAAAAGAACCCGCGCAAGGGCGGAAACGATTGTCATCTCAAGTGCCTGCAAATATGATGATCGTTTTTCTCCCCCTTACCTTTTTTCGTTGACTTCACGGCTATTTTCAGACAGTCATGATTCGGAGAAAGAATGGGGGGGGGTCATATTTTCACATAGAAGCTCGATATCATGAATCTACAATCGCATCCCCCTTCTCTTATCCTTAGAGGAAAGTGAAAGTATATAGTTTCTACAAATTCTTTCCTTCATATTATAATTATCTAGTTTTTTTTACATATCATTTCCTTCCACATAACTAACTTCCACATAACTAACTTCCCTTTCATGAGTAGCAACATTCCGTCTTCTCCTGCTAATGGTGTTTTGTTTCTCAACTAATACTGTACGCCAGGGCATGTTCCAAATATGAAGATTTCATCATTAGAGCCAGACGGCTTGCAAGTAAGCTACTTGTTCAGGGTTATGTTACACAACGACTGAAATCATCATTGAGAAAGTTCTTCGGTCGCTATGGGGATGTTATAAAAGCATATGAGATCCCCCTTTCCAGAATGATCAGTGACATTCTACATTGTGATTGAATGGCTGTCATCATCACCAAACAAGACAGACTTACCTGATATGTACATTAAAATGTACATCGAGACAATCACCGAATTTGACAGGTTTCGATGGAGCTGTTGCGACGGGTGTTGTTTGCAATCAGGAGACGCTGACTCTCCCCGGGCACCTGGTCTCTTTTCGGAATGTTGTTCATTCCGGGGTTCGCAATCGTTTCGATGGAAATTCTTACGATTTTGCCTTGCCTTCTCGACTTTGGGACTGAATAACGGTTAGGTACTTCTTTAATGTTTATTCCTTCATATTAAGTATTGGAGTCGGATCTTGATTCTTTAAATTATTAGCAACAAAAAGTATACCTAGTCACGGCTTGTGTTTCATTACATGTGATGAGCATTACCCTTTGCCGTACGTACATGTATACGTGCATGACTACCTGCTATGAACACCCCCCCCCCCCCCTCCCGCACACACACATGGTCAGAATCTTTCCGAACTTTACATATATATATTTATTTTACATATATCTAATAGACTATGATTTATTTTTTGAAATGTCTGTCTATCCTCAAAGATTATAGCGATATCAAATACACATTAATTACCGTCAGTCATGACTGACGGTATACTGTAATCATTCGTAACCTATTTGCACGGATAGAATATCTCTTGGCAATATGATTGGTTGACAATTGCATAAAATGCAAATATTTGTCTAGGTTATTCAGAATCTGTATATACGATTCTTTCACCGGGTCGGCTTAAGAGTCTAGATGACCTGACAAATGAAAGTCATATCGCAGTGTATTTTCTTCCGAAATCTTTGTACCGATACGTCTTATAGCAATCGCAGATTTTCGGAAATTTCCGTCACTTGAATCGGAAAAAAACGCGGAAAAGCTCGGAAATGTGCGATTGGTAAATGTTTCCGATTTTTTTTTCTAACTAGCATTTTACACATTTACAGTCAGCTAACTGACAGCAAGCTTTTTGTAAAAGCTAATACTTGTAATACTTACCATTGTTTACATTTCATGGTAAACACGTGGTAGCCCTGACGTCATTTTCAGTGACCTGATTTTGTTACAAATTTGATTGGCTTTTACAGCCATGTGACCTTTCAAGGACTGTTCTCGAATGTTCTATATGCAAAATAAAATTGTAAAATTTTACGTTGTATATTTCAGAAAACGAATATGGAACTGGAGCGAATTATAGCCTCCTACTAACATTAGAAACGTCTTGCAAGAACCGTCTTACTTATGTAATGATACTTGAGAAGGCAGGGGTTAGAATGCAATGGGAACATAAATATGTGGACAATATGAAGTAAATGGTTAGTGTCCGTCGCCGGTTTTGAGCTTTAGTTTTTCTAAGATTTGTTATAGGAAAACGGTGAGACATAATTAATGGTTACACGTTAATTAGAAATAATTTCTTCTCAAAAATGATCAAATTCACATTGTCATATTATATGCTATATCTTCATATCACACTATCTCTGTCCTCTTCGTGTCGACGGAGATTCGGCTAATTCTTTCCTTTAGTAGTATAGATATCAAGATTTATTGAATGCTGAACAAAATTTTATAATTACATATCAGGAGTTTAAAAGTACACATCAACATAACATAATTTTTAAGATACTTATCAAGACTTTTTAATACGTTTCTAGAGTTTTTTTTTTTTAAATACATTTCAAGATTTATCTAACACTTGTTAATATTTTACAAATACTTGGCAATGTCTTTTTGAATATATTTCTAGATTTTTAAAACACATATCAAGTTTTATTGAACATAGAACGAGAGTTTTTGAATGTAAGATTTTTTAAAAGTCATACTAAGATTTTTATGAACAGCACAAAAAGAGTTCGAGTGACCACGACTCTATGGAATGAGAATTCAAATTTTAGAAGCACCCAAAATGTTATCCCGAAACGGTCAGTATTAATATCCTGTTGCCGACTTTACTTGATCAATTTCTCCTACAACACAAGAATACATGCTTTACCCCAAAATTTTCACTTTAATGAATAATTACATTTCATTTCACTTCGATTTGATAATATGATTTATTTTCAATACAAAAATGCTTTTAATCGATGATTTTAGCTAAGATAATGAATGTATAGAATTTTTCAAGAAATCTGTAATTCTTAAACAAAAACCCCAGGTATTTTGACCTCAATATGAAGTAGAAAATATACCCTTTTGCTTCAAACATGTAGTTCTAAATAATCAAAGTTGAAAATACATTCCTGCTATCATTTCAAGAAATTTCATAGATTCAATAAAAGTTCTCCAAAAGTCATCGAATTTTTGAATGAGCGATTGTTTTTAATCACATATACTTTAAAAAAGTATGAAAAGCTACACAAGAACAAAATTTTTAATCCTTGATTTCATAATGAATAAGGTTTGTTTAAATCGGCATACAGAAATAAGAGGTTTCTTTTTAAAAACACAGGTTCTTGTATAAAATCGGCAATTCCGAGGAAGTTGAAAAAAAAATATAACGAATATATGTGATTTGGTTTCCTTTCATTTATGTGTTGTCATTGATGTTTGATGTGAACGTCTTTTTCGACTGTTTTTGTTTGTTATGTATGTTGTTCTAGTACATATTCCTGTTTCCTGTTGTAGTTAGGTCTTCCGACTTCCGTCGGAAGACCTATTGTTTTCGTAACCGTGGAAAATTGGATCAGCGATTTCTCAAGAACCCTGTAAGCTAGGACAATGAAAATTCTCCAACGTTACGTTTGGAGTAAAAGCTAGATTGGTCTTTTTTATTTTTGGTCTCTGTTATTTTTTTTTTATCATGTTTTTTAGTAGATTCAAATATTTGACGGGAGCGTCGAATTACTCAAAAGGACCGAAAATTTCATGTTTTGCTATTTGTAAGCTTAAATATCTCGTATTTTGCTATCTACAATTTCCATTCTTTTTGAAAGTCGACAGCCATGCAAGATATGAAATGCTAGATGCACACTGTAACGATTTATTACGATGACGTCCTTCACCGTCCTTCATATTTCCAAATTCAGAAGTTCATAGGAGGAAGACACTTTTTTGCTTATAATAGTAAACAAAAATTAAGCTTATGAAGTTTCCTAAAAATTTCAATATTATTATTTTTTATCCATATATCTGTCTTATTTAGTCTTTCTGATTTTTCCTATCTCTTACTGTTGAAAAGATATGAGCATCGAAATTTTGAGTTGGGTATTTCGATACACCTTCACGCCAACAGATCGGGCGCACACTAAAATTGGTAGTCCGAGTCCGACTCGAGAAAAACAGTGTTGAGATTTTCAAATTCCGATTTCACGGCAATGATGAATATGCATTTCATAAATACATTTCGATATACACAATTTGATTTTAAAACAGTTGATTAATTTAGAAGAGATCAGCTACAAACTAGAATTTACACACAAAAAGTGTTAGTTTGATTCCGATTTCTAACCTACAAACCTGTTTCTAAACTTCAATAACTATATTTTGAACATCAAGTTTAATTTCTAATTCTAGCAAACGTTCGAACATAATTTTCGGTTGGTTTATTTACAAATTGATGAACAATTTCTCCAACATTCTTCCCTCCCCTCGTTTTTCGAAAACAGTTCTGTTTATATTGAACGATGTCGCCATGATGGAAATTCAAAATAAACTTTGAAAAAAGGGAAGAGGGGGGGGGGGGGGGTCCACATTTGAACCTGCACAGCGAGAACCTCATGGTATTTATATATATATATTGAACGTAACTTGTTATTACCATTTCTCTTCTCAAGAAAATTGGTTCTACAGCTACGAGCTCGCCTTTTTTATGGGGGAAGGGGGCAGGAAGAATTTGCAAAAAAAAAAAAAATCCCGGCTCTGAAAAATGCTGAAAAAAATATTCCGGCCCAAAGGGCCGGCAATTTTTTTTTTCCGGACCATGCAAAAGTAAGGATACATTGCATGATATGGAAATTTTTGCTGGCCCTTTGTGCCAGACAATTTAAAGTCAAAAAATTAATTAATATAAATACAAACTGTTCACATAGCTGTATCTACCAGAGACCTAATACGCATAGGCACAAAAATCTAGAAAAGGTTCTATTTAAACATCATACAATCTGTCTGAAATTCGCTAATTGCAAAGAGACATCTGAAGGAACGGTTATTAAAGCCACCGTTCCACTGCAATCCCGCTGTACCTACGACCATTCCCGACCGAAATTTTCACAAGAGCGGGTAAAACTTTCCCGACCTTTTCATTTTTTTCTTGACATCACGCTCTATTCCCGACCGATTCCCGATCAGTTTATGACCGATTCACGTTTCATCGCGGACTTACTCACGCTTTACCCGCTCTACTCACGATCATATTGCCGACCAAGTCCCGTTCAATCCGATCAAACTCCGATCTATTCCCGACCAAAACCCGATCTATTCCCGATGCAATTCCGATCTATTACCGACTGTCCCCGACGCATTCCCGCTCAAAACATAATTTCTAACTTAAACTGATCTCATTTTCATCCAATGAACGAATCGACCGAGAAGAAGCCTATATTTCTCGTTTTGAGCCAGCCTTACTAAAAAGCGTCGCGATCAAAATCAAAAAAATTCCTTACTTAAAAAGTGGCATTGCATAGCCAAGAATCGTCGCCGCGACATTTTGGTAATAAGTATTTTGAACAAATCAATATCAGTGCGAGAAAATGAATGAAATATGCACAGATCCTATTTGAAGCGTCGTTTGGTCGTAACTTGGTCATATAGAGCGTGAATAGGGCGCTAGATGGTCGTGAAAAGGTCTTGGTAAGATCAGCAAACATTGAATCTGTAGTGAATAGATCGTGGTAAGAGCGTAGAATAGACGGGTAAAGATCGGGAACAGGGTGTAATTAAAGCGTATCTTATGCGTGAAGAAAGCGGGGTTTAGTTAAATGCCGATCAGACCACGCTCAAGCCACGCTCTTTCCCGACCAGGACACGATTAACCTAGGCTGTACCCATGACTATCCCGACCAAGCGCCGACCATTTCACGACCACAAAGAGAGCGGGAAAGTTTCCCGTATTCTTTCAACCGGTTGAAAGAATACGGGAAACTTTTCCCGACCTTTAAAGCGTGCCCGCTCTAATACCGATCAATTTTGGACCAACATACGCTGTACCAGACCAAGATACGACCAAGAGCCGTTCTCTCCCGACCTGGCAATTTTCCAGGTCGGGAATGAACGTAGGTACAGCGGGATTGCAGTGGAACGGGGGCTTAACTCATACTCTGTAACAGCGGGGAGTTTAACTTACACAGACATTCACAACATTTGACAATTTGTTTAAATCCGGCCCGAAGAACCGGCGAAAATTTTTCTCCGACTCTGGTAATGGCTGAAAAAATGGCCTGCTCAGAAAATTGCTGAAAAAATTTTACCGGCTGGCAATAGAATTCCTGCCTCCCCCCCCCCAAATCAAATGGTTGCTCACCAACAATTATCGGTTTGAAAATTTAATGTTACTGCTATTTGAAAACTTAAATATATAATATAAATACATGTAATGTGACGTCCTTCATATTTCCAAACCAAAAATTGTATAGGAGGAAGACACTCTTGTTGCAACCGCAACAAGAAACCTTTCTAGTTTTGTCTGATGTCATCTATGTATCGCTTTCTTGTTGATATGTTCCGCTAGGTCAATGCAGTGTCGTCTTACTGAAGAGGGTCCCTGTAAAGTGCGAAACGAAACAAAAACGAAACGAAACAAATAGAAACGAAACGAAACGAAACAAATCGAAACGAAACGAAACAGATCGAACCGAAACGAAACGAAACAGATCGAAACGAAACGAAATGAAACAGATCGAAACGAAACAAAACATGAAACTTAAAGAACTTGAGAAAAAAAAAGGATAAAGAGAAATCATTGCTGAGAACAAACATTTAAAGACATATCTGCATGTCGATAAGTTCTAGTGGCTAGAGGGTATCTTGAAATAGTCGAATTTGACCTTTAGAAACATAAATGTTAAGTGCCAAAGATGTATTCTGGTGGACTAAGGGGGAGGGGATAAATGACCTCGTTATGAGACCGTAAAAAGAAAATATATCGGGGGAACATTTCAGGGATAAAATCTTTTCCCTTTTCAAGCAAAATATGCCACCCCTGCCACCCCCCCCCCCCCTCATTTTTCTTGATAAAGTTTAAATCCTCTCAAATGCAATAATATTATGGCATTTATCATAAAATTTATGTTTTAAACGTCACTTTTTACTCTAGAGTAGAATTTTTTTTTTCACATAACAGACAGTGAAATTTGGAATTGGAACTTAAAACTTCATTCATCTGAAAAAACATCAAGAATACTAAAAATTCAAATCTTCTCATTTTTAAAATCATTTTCCATATAAAAGTAATAGATTTGTTCCTATCTTCAGTGATGTTCGGCTATAAAATACTCTCCCCTTCCAAAAAAAAAAACCCCACCTCTTTAGCAATGACAATTTCTATGACAGTTTTTGTCTGAAAGATCGCAAAAATGCTACAAAGTTAGGCCGGTTTTGGTTTACCAAGGGAGGAAAGGAGGGGATCTTCAACAATAATCGGCTGCAGCACCCACAACAAAACCCCCAAAAAAGTCAATGCAAAATACAGTGGACACGCACAGAAAAAACGCAAAATGAACAAGGAACACCAACTCACACCATAGAAACATGAAACACAAAAGGCGACACATAAACCAACGACACCGATTACAAAGAGGTCGCGAAGAACGCGCAATTGTGGTGTTAAATAACCTCCTCATTGTAAGATTAACATACAAACAAACAACTTGACGCAGGGGTCCAAGAAATACTAGTACACAGATGGATATGTAAAGGGATATAAAAACAGAAGGCATGCGAAATACAGTCCGTGCACTGCCGGCTGTAGCGAGCTCATGCATGCGATCATCCGAGGAGCCCGACTGTCATTCCGAGAGGACAGGAGGTCGGGACCCTGTCTTATCTAAATACGTTTGGACCGGGCCCGTCATGGAGTCCTGTCATCACACTCTTTTGCAATATTACATTGTTTAGATTGAGGATCACTGACGAGGTTTAAGTACCCGAGATGTGCATGTCTGGCCCATATTGTTCTTAAATGATGCTTTTGAATTTGAAGACATTTAACATATATTGAACAGAGTACGGACTGTATTACGCACGTCCTCTTTTTATATCCATTTACATATTCTTCTGTGTTGCTGGGGCCTCTACGTTTTGTGGTCTTGTTTGTGTGAGGTCATCTTACAGTGAGGAGGTAGTTTTACACCACAATTGTACGTTCCTCGAGACCTCTGGGTAATTGGAGAAGTGAGAGGGTTGTGCGCACGTAATCCAGGATAACCACACCATTTGCTTCTTGCGTGGCAAATGGCCGTCCAAAGTCGGTGCCGGTCGCCAATTGGTCTCGTACGGTTTATGTGTAGTCTTTTGTGTTGTTTACATGTCGTATGTCTCATTTTCGTCTCATACTATGCTCGTCTTTTGTGATTTTGTATCGGGTGTTTTGCTGTTTTGCTGTTGGTGATGCAACAGGGTCTTGTTGGAGATCCCCTCCCTTCTTGCTTATATTATTCATCATATAATATATATATATTATCATTTATGAATGAACTTTTGTGTTATTTTAAATAGTCAAAATTAATCATTCGGATAGTTCAAACCCCCATTATAGGTTTTTGATAGTATCTTTTGGCGGCACAAAGTACGACCGATATGCACATTTGAGAATTGAACGGAATTTTAGGATTTTGAAATCTAATAGACCTTAATAGAAATCAACAAATATTTCCTCTTTATTAATGTGATTCTAATGTGTTGAGAGGCAAAATCAGCATCAGAAGCCATTAACGAGTTCCGGTCAGTATATATAGACGTAATGGTCAATGAGTCTTTTAGGAGAAAATGCAAGAAATACATTTTAAAACGTTTATAGGCTTTTAGTTATCTTACTTTATGATTTTAGTTTCTTTACTTAAATCTTAAAAGGATCTAAACTTTAATATTGAGCTGACACTGCATTTCTTGATTCAGGAGTTTATACGTTAAATCTTTGCAATATAACTTTTTTTCTCAAAGATTTTGACGAAAGAAAGAACAAAATTTGAGAAAAAAAATATCATTCTGTTTGAACGCTTCAACAAATCATGACCGGATCACTATAAAATTCTTCCTTGTAAAAGACCTGATATTTTCTCTTGTAGTTTTATACGCCCGTCATAAGACCCGTCCGTCCGGCAGTCGGGCTCCTCGGACGATCGCATGCATGAGCTCGCTACAGCCGGCAGGGCACGGACTAAATTACTTCTTTGTAAATCCAATATATCAGTACATGCTCTATCGTACCGGATGTGCTGTGATATGTTAATGCCGTATTACGGCAGACTTGGAACATCACCTTCAAGCCAAGGTGAATGTTGAATCAAAAACTATGTTGAATCAAAAACTATCTCTTTTGTCATATACATGTACACTTGTATGTATCTTTCTAATTACAATTTTGATATTTAGGTCCAAAAATGGTGTTTCTGTATTCGTAACGTTTGCCTTATCAAGTGTTAATTCTTGTGGATAAATTTCATTCTTATGTTATTCAAAAGCAGGATTGTCTATATGTTAGAATATCATCCAGCTACCTAGAAGTGTTATTGAAACATTTCAGATCATCAAATTTTCTTTGCTTTTAAAAATTTTGGAAAATTCTTTTTCGTAGGTGTATAAAAATAAATCTGTAACAAGAGGCGCACAGTTAGTACCCATAGAAGTCGTACGAAGAAATCGTATTGGCTTGGAAATTTCCAGATTACATTTTGTCAATTACATCCCCTGAATTCTTAAATAGACCAAAATAAATTTACATCGTCCCTGTTTAGAACAGTTTCACAATATCTAGTAACGTGTTCTTTAATAGCCGTTTGTACTGACGTCAGATTTCTAGACAAAATTGTAGTGGATCAGTTGCTATAATTGGCAATAAATCGAACTTTTTAAGGAGACTTGTGCAGTTTCGGTATGCAATATAGTGTTGGGAGATCCAATTTAGAAATAGAGATATTGAATGAAGACAGTTCACTGTTATGCTTGCTCAATATGTCAGATACACTTTCATTCCTTTGATATACGTATAAGTAGACGAAAGTTCTGAAACTTAAGTTGATACATGTAGTAACATTTGATAATGATAATGGTATTATTGGCTGCTTTATCAGCTGGTGCAAAGACATATTTTTCATGTAAGTTACTTAACTTGGAGTTGGCATATCTTTCTGATTTGAAACGTTGATTATGAAAAAGATGAGGGTTTTTTATGGAAGTTATATATTCGAATATCTGTTATATCTAAAATGAGATTTTTTTTTAGGATTTTATGTTTCGTGTTTGACATTCTTCATCTATGACAGTAATGAACTTAAATTGAACGAAACTTTGGCATTTTAAAATCTAATGGAGTTTTATAGAATTGGACAATTCCTTTTACCATATCTTCACCACTTTTAACACCTGATAGTTTTGAAATGTGATAGGAGGTGTCATCCGCGACTGCAGACTTTATCTTTAAAACATCGGGTCAATTAACTCCTGGCAGGTTTAAGCAATATCTGAAAGTTTGACCTCTGTACCCGAAACAATGGTTTTATTTATTCTCGAATGCATATAGCCTTCACTGACTATCTTGATTAGTGATTTCTTTTCAAAATGTGCAAAATATTTGAAAAATAAAAATGAAAAAAGGTTTTTCTTAACATTCATTTCTACATGTACGCTTCATTCTATTATAGAAGACTAAATCATCCTATTCTCGTTAATTGTCAAGATACACAAAAATCTATTTGAAAAATGACAAATAAAATCTATCACAGAAAAGTCAGTTTATTTCATTTTTTCAGCGACCTTGAATTCTCATTGAAATCTTGTTTACTCAATGGAAGCTTTATTTCTCTGTTTGAATATTGCCATTTATGATCCATGATGTTATTGTGTCTTCCTTTGCGTGTAAGTAAGCTCTTCCGGTGTCTCGTTTCCGGCAGTTTGCTTGTTATGAGTGTTATCAATCTTTTTTTAATCAATTTATCATTTTTTTCTTAATTTTTTTTATCAGGTGCATTGATTGTCGACAAAATGGCTTATATCAGCTTATTTAACTTTTCAAATAGTCAAAAGTATTAATTTGGATGATACGCAACCCCATTAGAAGGTGATAGTATTAAAAAAAAGTAACGATCGAGATGCACCTACATTGAAAAAAAAAAGTTTATATTATGAAATCTAATAGTCGACAAATCTTGTCTCCTTATCTACATTTTATATTATATATAGCTCATTCTTTCAGACTGTGACGACGGGACTCCATGACGGGCCCTATCCAAACCTCTTTAGAGGAAAAGGGCTCCGACCCCCTGTCCTCTCTGAATGTCGGTCGGACTCCTCGAGTGATAACATGCATGAAATCGTTACAGCCGGCAGAGCAATGACTGCATTTCGTACGCCCACCTCTCCTTTATTAACATATAAATCTGTGTTACTCGGTCTCCAAAGTTTCGCTGTCTTGTTTTATGGTCTTCTTACAATGAGGAGGTTATTTCATATTACAATTGTGCGTTCTTCGAGACATTTGGGTAACCGTCAAGTTCCAGTCAATTTACACGTGGCAGTCATATTTCTATTAAGGGGAAACTTTTATCTGTTTCCGGTAAAATGATAAGAGATAATACTTTTTAAATTTTTAAAAAACTTTTAGCTATCTTCATACTGTTTGACCTTTGTACTTGTGGTGCTAATTGCCAAATATATGTAAATTTCCCTATTGAAAGATCTCATGGGATTTACATGGAAGCTAAGTTTTCTCAAAGATTAAAGTTTTTCCATGGAAATTAATTTATCCATTTACCAAAGTATTTCTCCTGTGTTATTATTTTCCCCAGCTTTAGGTTAATTGCATTTCAGTGTAAATTAGGAATTCAAATTTTTTATGAGAAGAAAGGTTATCATGGTTAAACAAAAATTTCAGATGAGATAATGTGTCATAAGCGTGATGCTAGTGTCTCTTTTATCTTCTTTTCTATCTTCTCTTAAAGTCCGGAGGAAAAATTCTCCTATTAATACGCTGTTTACAAATTTAAAAAAAAAATCAATGAAGAAGAGGGATTCTAGCCCATATCTACTTCTATTTCTAGCAGTGTTTTAAGATAGTAACTCCACATCGTCTGCTATTTGCGTTGCAGATGGCCGTCCTAAGTCGGCACCGGTTGGCCATTGGTCTCGTTGGTTTATGTGTGGTCTTTTGTGTTTGATGTTTCTATGGTGCGAGTTGATGTTACTTGTCCCTTTTGCGTCTCTTTCTGTGGGTGTCTATTTTGTGGGTTTTTTTTTTTGCATTGGGTGTTTTGGGGTTTTGCTGTGGGTGCTGCAACCTAGTGTTGTTGCAGATCCCCTCTTTTGTTTCATATTTAACTTTATTTTTTGCGCTACAAATAGATCCTTTGTGGAAATGTTCCAGATGCAAGGAATTTATTTACAATTTAATTTTTTGGTCATTCCGTGGCCAATAAGCGAAACTGTGGGTAACACTATGACAAAAATTTGGATGGGCTTTCATTTTGGTCTTATCTTTTTGGATATGATACTTGCATTAGATATGTTACATGATCGTTGTGATATGTGAAAATTTTTAGTATTGCGCCTTTTAGAGCGCACCCTACAGTGTCCACCGCACTTGCACTGGAGATGGTTCTTTATGTCTTTTATGGTGATATGATAAACAAAATAAGAAAGATCAAAGGTAGGCAGCATAACCATCGAAAATGCGTCAGAATCATCAAACGCCTTTTATATCGTGGATATGATCCTAATGTCACCAGACGGACACTAGGCTTGGTACTTGACCAATCTATAGTCTTGTACAAGCGCATCCTTGAGACTTGCACTCTGACTGACTGTGACGACGGGACTCCATGACGGGCCCTGTCCAAACCTCTTTAGAGAAGACAGGGCCCCGACCACCTGTCCTCTCTGAATGTCAGTCGGACTCCTCGGGTGATTACATACATGAGCTCGCTACAGCCGGCAGAGCACGAACTGTATTACGCATGCCCTCTTTTTATATCCATTTACATATTCATCTGTGTTTCTGTGGCCTCTGCGTTTCGCGGTCTTGTTTGTGTGATGTCATGTTACAGTGAGGAGGTTGTTTTACACCACAATTGTACGTTCTTCGAGACCTCTGGGTAATTGGAGAAGTGAGAGGGTTGTGCGCACGTAATCCAGGATAACCACACCATTTGCTACTTGCGTGACAAATGGCCGTCCAAGGGCGGCACCTGTTGCCCATTGGTCTCGTCGGTTTATGTGTAGTCTTTTGTGTTTGATGTTTACATGTCGTGTGTCTCTTTTCCGTATCGTACTGTACTCGTCTTTTGTATTTTTGTATCGGGTGTTTTGGTGTTTTGCTGTTGATGCTGCTACGGGGTCTTGTTGGAGATCTCCTCCCTTCTTTTAGATAATGGCTTTCAAGGTTCTGTTGAGTTTTTGTCATTGTCTACATTTGTTTGTCCTACAATAAAACACGCTTATAAAGAATCGCCAGGGGTTAATGAAATAAGTTCATACAATCCATAGTTCGTCTTATGCATACAACGAACTTTGATCAGTTAATGAAGAAATGTCGCTATAAACATAATTTTTTATTCTCAAAGGAATAAAATAGAGACGTATAAAATCTATTCCGCGTAAATATATACATGTAGTATTTTTTTCATTCAATTCCCCCCACCCCCTTTTTTTGTCGAAGGATTCTCATCAGTAAATAATTGCATTGTTTTAGCTATCAATGTATAAAATAACACAGCTTCATCCGCATTGTAAATACAACAAGGACGATATCTTTGGATGGGGACAGCTTTTAAACGATCTAAACATCTGTTGTTCGGTTTAAACCTCAAGAAGCGGATCTAGCACCCATTTGCAGTAAATCGGGTGGCAAAAAATTCGCAATAAACAAGAAGTCTTTAAAAGTTTGTTTGTTGTAAGTGGAGTTTACTTATATTCTTTTGCGTGAGAAAGTTCTGTTTTATATTTTTACCAAAATTCATAAGGGATAGAAGGGGCCCTATCATGTACCAAAGTTTTCAGTTCTCCATCTAAAAGTGATCAAATATATCTGAATGAGAAGCTGACGTATAGACAGACGAAGCTACTCAATTATATTCATCACAAAAAAAAATTGGTGAGAAATTATCGTGAAAAATGAATACAGATACTGCAAAAACTGTCCAAAATACCTTACCGTATGCAAACATGGCGGATTAAAACAATATGGCTGACAACGGCCCCATATTTTGTTCCAAACATAGTTCCTATGCAAAGGTCATTTAAGTAACTCACGATGAACAGAGTATTAGAACTTTGTGTTAAACCTGTTTTCATCTCCGAATCTGACCTCTTTGGATATAATAGACCCAATAAAGATCAGTTCCTAACAATCGTCGAGTTATACAAAGCATTTGACGTTAGAGTCCCAGGAACGAAGGAGGGATCTCCAACAACACCAGGTTGCAGCACCCACAGGAAAACCCCAAAACACCCAATGCAAAAACACTGAGCAAACAAGCACAGAGAGAGACTCAAAAGGGACAAGGGAACGTCAACGCACAACACGGAAACATCAAACACAAAGAACTACACATAAACCAACGAGACCAACGGTCAACCGGTGCCGACTTAGGACGGCCATCTGCCACCAAAATAGCAGATTGGGTGTTTATCCTGGATTACGTGAGCACAACCCTCCAACTTTTCCGATTTCACAGAGGTCTCGAAGAACGTACAATTTTGGTGTAAAACGACCTCCTCTCTGTCAGATGACCACACACAAACAAGACCACAAAACGAAGGGGCCCAAGCAACATAGATTGATATGTAAATGGATATAAAAAGAGGACGTACAATCGGTGCTCTGCCTACGCAGGCCCATGTATGTTATAACCCGGAAGTCCGACTAACATTCAGAGAGGACAGGTGGTCGGGACCCTGTCTTCTCTAAAGAGGTGTGGACAGGGTCCTTCATGGAGTCCTGTCGTCACAGTCAGTCAGAGTTTAAGTTTTAAGAATGCGCTGGTATAAGACTGTAGATTGGTCAAGTACCAAGCCTAGTGGAAGTCATCTTAATGACTTAAGAGAGTTCGAGGGCTATGGAGGATATACCTCGATTCAAAGAAGGATAGAGAAGATAACATATATACAAGATCTCACTCATGCGGAATAAACAAATACCAATCTCGTCTGAACAATCCCAGAAATGCACAACTCCATAACCCCGAGCACCCCAAAGTGTCAGTCAAAACATTTCTTGCTATGTCGAAGACGGCCAGATAGTGCGCGCACTTGAGAAGTTAGGATCCACGATACATAATTGCTATAGGGAACGACTCCGAATAGACGGGATGTTGACTAATTACCAGACAGGCGATCGAATCCTTATGTGTGACTCCATTCAAAACCCACCTCCAAAAATATCATCATTGGGAAGTATCGAACAGCTATCCACCACAGAGACTAAGAGGAGTTAAAAAGGACCATTATTTGCAACAAATGCTTCAGAGTGGGTCATCGTTTAAGTGAATGCCCCAATGACTAGGTTTGTCACACCTGTCATGAATCCGGTCACAAGCAAGATGAATGCCCGCTTGGATTTTCATCTAAGGAAACGGAAGATGAATCCTCAGAATCCGAGTCTGAACAGTCCGAGCCATCTCAATCCATACACAAACCAGTATCTGAACCGGTAACCGAAACTGTTACAAACGAATTGTTGTTGCTCTAACAAGTGGTAATGCAAGTGTAACACCAACGAACTTTACCTCAACTGACACTTATAATAGTGAGGAGAATACCGCTATTACTAGAGTAAAACAAAACATAACAAAAACAGCAAAAATTATGCGTCGAAGAAACAAGGTCACTTATATTCTTTCTTTAAGTCGGGTAACAACACGCAGAAAACCCCATCAATGAGGGGAACGGTCTACCGATGAGCTGCACATTCGATCAGGTCAATGGTACAAAACACTTAAAAACCTTTGAATATGAACATACTTGTACATACAACATCTTTTGAACTCTTTAATCAATTTTATCTATATCGAAAAACGAGCGTGATACAAATATGTTTGTATACATTCAGAATAACGTGTAAAAATCATGAAAGTCAGTTGTATATTTATTTGCATAATTGTTCATTAAACTATCAAGGTTACAGAATCAAAGAAAGAAGACTAAGACTTTTAAAAAACCAAAAATGTGATATTCTTTTCATACAGGAGAGTCAATTCCCTTGATAAACCAACAACCAGAGACAGTAAAAGCGTAGTTAAACAAAATACATGTAAATCAAAATGTAACATACCTAAAATCTTTGATAAAAAGTAATAAAGTAATAAACATATGGAGAGAGCTTAACCTTAATAAACAACGATTTACATGGAGAAGGAAAAATATATCAAACTAGAAAGGTTTCTTGTTGCGGTTGCAACAAGAGTGTCTTCCTCCTATACAATTTTTGGTTTAGAAATATGAAGGACGTCACATTACATGTATTTATATTATATATTTAAGTTTTCAAATAGCAGTAACATTAAATTTTCAAACCGATAATTGTTGGTGAGCAACCATTTGATTTTTTTTTTGGGGGGGGGGGGGGGGGGGCAGGAATTCTATTGCCAGTCGGTAAAATTTTTTCAGCAATTTTCTGAGCAGGCCATTTTTTTCAGCCATTACCAGAGTCGGAGAAAAATTTTCGCCGGTTCTTCGGGCCGGATTTAAACAAATTGTCAAATGTTGTGAATGTCTGTGTAAGTTAAACTCCCCGCTGTTACAGAGTATGAGTTAATAACCGTTCCTTCAGATGTCTCTTTGCAATTAGCGAATTTCAGACAGATTGTATGATGTTTAAATAGAACCTTTTCTAGATTTTTGTGCCTATGCGTATTAGGTCTCTGGTAGATACAGCTATGTGAACAGTTTGTATTTATATTAATTAATTTTTTGACTTTAAATTGTCTGGCACAAAGGGCCAGCAAAAATTTCCATATCATGCAATGTATCCTTACTTTTGCATGGTCCGGGAAAAAAAATATTTTTTTCAGCATTTTTCATAGCCGGGATTTTTTTTTTTTTTTTTTTTGCAAATTTTTCCTGCCCCCTTCCCCCATAAAAAAGCGAGCTCGTAGCTGTAGAACCAATTTTCTTGAGAAGAGAAATGGTAATAACAAGTTACGTTCAATATATATATATATATACCATGAGGTTCTCGCTGTGCAGGTTCAAATTTGGACCCCCCCCCCCTTTCCCTTTTTTCAAAGTTTATTTTGAATTTCCATCATGGCGACATCGTTCAATATAAACAGAACTGTTTTCGAAAAACGAGGGGAGGGAAGAATGTTGGAGAAATTGTTCATCAATTTGTAAATAAACCAACCGAAAATTATGTTCGAACGTTTGCTAGAATTAGAAATTAAACTTGATGTTCAAAATATAGTTATTGAAGTTTAGAAACAGGTTTGTAGGTTAGAAATTGGAATCAAACTACCACTTTTTGTGTGTAAATTCTGGTTTGTAGCTGATCTCTTCTAAATTAATCAACTGTTTTAAAATCAAATTGTGTATATCGAAATGTATTTATGAAATGCATATTCATCATTGCCGTGAAATCGGAATCTGAAAATCTCAACACTGCTTTTCTCGAGTCGGACTCGGACTACCAATTTTAGTGTGCGCCCGATCTGTTGGCGTGAAGGTGTATCGAAATACCCAACTCAAAATTTCGATGCTCATATCTTTTCAACAGTAAGAGATAGGAAAAATCAGAAAGACTAAATAAGACAGATATATGGATAAAAAATAATAATATTGAAATTTTTAGGAAACTTCATAAGCTTAATTTTTGTTTACTATTATAAGCAAAAAAGTGTCTTCCTCCTATGAACTTCTGAATTTGGAAATATGAAGGACGGTGAAGGACGTCATCGTAATAAATCGTTACAGTGTGCATCTAGCATTTCATATCTTGCATGGCTGTCGACTTTCAAAAAGAATGGAAATTGTAGATAGCAAAATACGAGATATTTAAGCTTACAAATAGCAAAACATGAAATTTTCGGTCCTTTTGAGTAATTCGACGCTCCCGTTAAATATTTGAATCTACTAAAAAACATGATAAAAAAAATAACAGAGACCAAAAATAAAAAAGGCCAATCTAGCTTTTACTCCAAACGTAACGTTGGAGAACTTTCATTGTCCTAGCTTACAGGGTTCTTGAGAAATCGCTGATCCAATTTTCCACGGTTACGAAAACAATAGGTCTTCCGACGGAAGTCGGAAGACCTAATGATTTAACAAGAATTAACAAGAATAGATTACTGACATAAGACCAGCAACAATTTCACATACAGACTATCAAGCTGTATCGTTTTTAAAATTGTTGACAAAAAAAACAGAAAGAGGAAAGTGATATTTCAACTAAATAACAGTATATTACAAGATGAAGATTAATTAAACTTAGAAATAAATACACAGAAAAATCAAAACATA
Source organism: Pinctada fucata (assembly GCA_028142955.1). Taxonomy (NCBI): domain Eukaryota; kingdom Metazoa; phylum Mollusca; class Bivalvia; order Pterioida; family Pteriidae; genus Pinctada; species Pinctada fucata. Next base: position 52,217,201 of record AP027107.1, read on the forward strand.
CCAAGACAATATGAGATCATCTAAAAGCGGAAATAAGGGAACAAGTCAATAAATCAGGTTAACGAGATCAAAACACTAGAAAGTAATTTAACAAAACTAAAATGCACAGAAGACTCTGAAACAAGAGAAAACTAACGAAGACTTATCAAATGAAATTTAAACAATAGAAAACAAAATCAGAAACGTTATATAAAACAAAGACAACGATGACGCATTAAGTGGGTTGAAGCAGGAGAAAAGGATACAAGCTACTTTCTAGTCCTTGAAAAAAATAAGACAAACCTAAAAATCAATTACCGCACTTAAAGAACACGTAACTAGATATTGTGAAACGGTTCTAAACAGGAACGATGTAAATTTATTTTGGTCTATTAAGAATTCAGGGGACGTGATTGAAAAAATGAAATCTGGAAATTTCCAAGCCAATACGATTTCTTCATACGACTTCTCTAATATGTACACCACACTTCCTCATGACAAAATTAATGATCGATTATCTAATCTCATTAAATGGTGTTTTGTTTTTCATTGTACTACTGCGTCTCTTTCTGTGTGTGTAATTTTTGTGTTTTACAGTGGGTGTTTTGGGAGGTTGCTGTTGATGCTGCAACTAGGTGTTGTTGGAGATCCCCTCCTTTCTTTGATCGAGACCGAAAAACTTACATTTGTACATCTGAATCGAAGGGTTTCTTTTCCTCGACAGACTACAAATCATACAAATCATGGACATGTAGTGACCTGTGTAATGCCTTGTCCTTCCTCTTGGACAATATTTATGTTAGATTTGGTGAGGATCTATACAAGCAGGTTGTAGGAATTCCTATGGGTACTAACTGTGCGCCTCTTGTTGCAGATTTATTTTTATACACTTATGAGAAAGAATTTATCCAAAATCTTCAAAAGCAAAGAAAATTTGATGAGCTGAAATGTTTCAGTAATACTTCTAGGTATCTGGATGATATTCTAACCATTGACAATCCTGCTTTTGAATTATATAAGAATGAAATTTATCCACAAGAATTAACCCTTAACAAGGCAAACCTTTCAAATACAGAAACACCCTTTTTGGACCTAAATATCAAAATTGTAAGCGGAAAGATTCATACAAGTGTATATGACAAAAGGGATGATTTTGGATTCAACATAGTAAATTTCCCTTGGCTTGACGGTGATGTTCCAAGATTACCGTCATACGGCATTTACATATCACAGCTCATCCGGTACGCTAAAGCATGTACTGATATTTTGGATTTTCACAGTAGAAATTTACAAATTACCAAAAAACTTTTAGGTCAAGGTTTCCGCTTTCATAAACTAGTTAAGACTTTCTGGAAATTTTACAAACATTACAGTCATTAATTCGGATCTATACATGCAACAGAGTACATTACTATGGGTATTACACAACCTGTCATTTATGGTGATATGATAAACAATATGAAAAGGATCAAAGGTAGGCAGCATAACCATCGAAAATGCGTCAGAATCATCAAACGCCTTTTATACCGTGGGTATGATCCTAATGTCACCAGACGGACACTAGGCTTGGTACTTGACCAATCTACAGTCTTGTACAAGCGCATCCTTGAGACTTGCACTCTGACTGACTGTGACGACGGGACTCCATGACGGGCCCTGTCCAAACCTCTTTAGAGAAGACAGGGCCCCGACCACCTGTCCTCTCTGAATGTCAGTCGGACTCCTCGGGTGATTACATACATGAGCTCGCTACAGCCGGCAGAGCACGGACTGTATTACGCATGCCCTCTTTTTATATCCATTTACATATTCATCTGTGTCTCTGGGGCCTCTGCGTTTCGCGGTCTTGTTTGTGTGATGTCATGTTACAGTGAGGAGGTTGTTTTACACCACAATTGTACGTTCTTCGAGACCTCTGGGTAATTGGAGAAGTGAGAGGGTTGTGCGCACGTAATCCAGGATAACCACACCATTTGCTTCTTGCGTGACAGATGGCCGTCCAAAGTCGGCACCGGTTGCCCATTGGTCTCGTCGGTTTATGTGTAGTCTTTTGTGTTTGATGTTTAAATGTCGTGTGTCTCTTTTCTGTCTCGTGCTGTACTCGTCTTTTGTGTTTTTGCATCGGGTGTTTTGGTGTTTTACTGTTGATGCTGCAACGGGGTCTTGTTGGAGATCTCCTCCCTTCTTTTAATGATGTCAATGGAAAAATGCATAAAATCTTAACAATAATAAATGACTTTTACAAACGATCTACACGAATACTGAGCCAGATCAAGAGCAAGTTAAGGAATATATTTCAAACACTAATATAGACTATAGCTCATCAAACACAGATGCAAATACACTGGAAGGAAGTGAAACTTCTCAGGAATGTGAAAGTGAGATTATTTAAGATGAGAGTTAATCGCGCTCCAGGACGGGGTGGTATTAGTGTCGAATTTTATAGAACATTTTGGAATGAAATTATAAACACATTAACCAATGTGTTTATAATTTCATATTGAAATTCAAATGGAAATGTCAGAGTGTCATAACATTGCTACATAAAAATGGAAATCCTTTTGAGATGAATAATTATAGACCAATTACTTTACTAATTGTAGAGACAAAACTTTTTGCATATACACTAGCTCATAGAATTGAAGAATTATCACCAAACATTATAAACAGTGACCAAAATGGGTATTTTAAAAATAGGTATATTGGAAATGATGTACGGCAAATCCAAGATGTAATAGATTATGCAGAGAAATTCAATAGAAGGTGCGTTACTATTTTTAGACTTTTCAAAAGCTTTCGATTCCCTGGAATGGACATTTATGTATGATTTAAAGATTCTATGCTAAATAAAAAGTTGTGTAACAAATAATGGGTTGCTTTCAGAACCTATAAAAATGCAGAGAGGAGTCAAACAAGAATACTCGTGCAGCGCCCTAATATTTTTTATCGCCGTTGAAATCTAAGCGTGTAGAATCCGACAAGATAATAGCATTAAAGATTTCAAGAAAAAAATATATGGAAAAAACTGTAGTCTAAAAATATGTCAACTCGCAAATGAAACAACCCTTTTTCTAAATAGCAAAAAATATTACTAATGCACTGAATTTAATAGAACATTCATTTTGGGTCTTTATCAGGATTAATATTGAACAGAAGTAAAACAGACGTAATGTGACTTGGGCCATAAAAACATAGCAGGGACAAATTCTACGAGAAAAAAAAAACTGGACAGATAAACCTGTAAAAAGCTTAGGTATCTATTTTGGAAGAGACAGAGATATTTGCCTTAAAATGAATGTCAGTAAACAATATGATAAAATAGATAAAACATTGAGCAATTGGAAAAAAAAAGAAAATTAACTATAATTTGAAGAATTACGGTAATTAAATCACTAATCACTAATCATACCTTATATTACTAACATAGCATCGGTAATCAATATTGATAAAGCGTCCTCAGCCAATCACATTTATTAGCGAGCCGCGTCAGCGGCGAGGTGATAACAGTGATTGGCAGAGGACGGCAGGGCATTATGAGACAATAGAGCCCGGATTGTCATTTTTTTTTTATTTCTATTCTAATGATCTTGGTAAAAACCAGTTCCTGCCGGTTTAGCTGCTTTCAGAAAATGGGTAGGCGTGGCTTATCGCTATAGGGCCTATATTGGAGAATAGAGCCCGGCTCGCGTCTGTTGTCTTAAAGGGGAAAAAGAATCAAGTCATATTAGAATATATGATAGATTATATGATACATGTTACTATGTTGAGTTTATGTATTATATGTATAATATGATGTAAATACATTTGTGTAGATAAAAGGATTAAGAAAACAAAGCTCGTAAGCCTGGTTACTCTTGTCCTTTCCTGAAAGTTGGTCCGACTCCTCGGGTAATTGCATGTATAACTCTTCCCCCAGTCGTTTGATCACGGACTGTTTTTCGTTAGACATTATGGATGCATTTGATTTTCTCTTTTTACATATCCATTTGTTTGTTGAATAGGCCATTTTATTTTACTGTCTTGTTTATGTCGGCATCTTACGGTGTGGAGACTTTTCTACACAGCAAAATTGTCCGTCCTACGATGAAATAACCGGACAAGTGGAAAGGTTGTTTGCACGTCATATGGATACCCACACCATTTGTAACCAACGTGGTATAAATGGCCATCCTTAGTCAACTTTTTGGTCATATTTTTCATTTAAATACGCTTCTGAATAAACCCTTCACAAAATTTGGAGCTGTATTGTAGATGGCACCAGGAAAATTCTTTGGCTTTATCTAAACTGTTTGGCATGAAGTAGTACTGACGAGGATTAAGATATCCGAAACACGTGTCTAGTACAACAAAATTGGTGCTATAGAACTTATATTTCTCCCATTTGCCCCCATGTGGGATAGAGTTTGCCCATAGCGACGCGTCATGTAGGGTCACTGTATCCCACATGCACCTAGCGTGACTTTTGACGTCGGCCGTATAGGTCGTATCCATACTGTGACGTCGTTATTATCCATTGTGACGTCATGATTTTTGCACCTAAAGCGGCGACCTCTCAACAAAAACGTCGTTTTAAAACTCCTTTTTCTACATTCTTATTCTTATTAAACCGATTAAGGCTAAGGACTCCAGTTTATTCTTTTAGAATAAACCATATTTGAGGGCGCTGAAAACGAATATTCCTTTATTTTTCGAATTCGATCAAGTTGACTATTTCGTGATTTTATGGAATTTTAAGAAAGGATCCTAGAAATGGGAGAAAAACGATCAAGCATATGTTTGTCATGTGGGATGAGATAAGCCCACCCTCGGCAAGCCTCGTTCCCTGACCAGAAACCAGACCCCTCGGGTGGGCTTTTCACATCCCACATGGCAACATATGGTTGATAGTTATATTCAATATTGACAATCAGATACCCATTAGTCAGTTTTATGTGCAATCTTTCGTGTTAAGTGTTTTTGTTGCCTCTTTGATGTTTGGTGTATACTCTTTTCTTGTTCCTTTCGGGTCTCTTGCTGTACCTGTCCACTGTGTTTGTGTGAAGGTATTTTTTCAAGATGCTACTTTTGAGGCCTATTTTCATTTGTATTCAAACACAAGGGAATTGTCAATATTGAAATATATGTTCTATAGTACCAATTTATTGTACTAGACACATGTTTCGGATATTGAGCTCTTGTAAGTAGTATCTAAGATCTTAAATCCAAGTAATACAATTAATGCGTAGGTTTAGTTATTTAAAACATACAAAAGTGCATGTGTGGTCCATGCTGCAAATTTTTCTGCTTTTAAATGATGCTATTGAATTTGAAGACGTTTAACATTTGAACCACTTGGTGAGTGTCACTGCTGGTGGACCAGGAGTCCCCGAGGGTACATGTAGCCAAGTTCGATCAACTTCGGTTGATCGTCTGTCTCTTCAACGCATTCGAAAATTTATGTTAATAAAAATTCTTGAAATTTCTAAAACGTAGGTCCTGTAGCATCATATCCCACCAATCCTGCTATATTTTTCGGTACTTTTTTGGACATAATGATTTTCATACTGACTTTTTGGCCATATTACGTTGTTTAGATTGAGGATCACTGACGAGGGTTAAGTACCCAAAATGTGCATGTCTGACCCATGCTGCAAATTTATCTGCTTTTAAATGATTTTATTGAAATTGAAGACGTTTAACATTCTAATTTGGCGTAAAGTTGGTCGAAATATGAATGATATCACTAGACAGGTTTATATTTTCATGACAAAATAAACCTTTTTCTTGACTATATATATATATAGTTAAATATAAAAGCTTCGATTTGAAAAGTGTTCTTCGATACAATGTCAATTAGACTGATAAAGATCATGTTGACGACAAGACAAACCATGTGAGAATCAGTGACAATGTACAAATGAAGTTTAACTCTTAATGTACATGATGCAGATGGAACCGTCTGGTCATGATACCGTGATAAGAAGAATAATGTACATTATCTTAATGTTTACATATCTACAGCTTCAGGGTTTTAACCCTTCTAAATACGATAGTCAGAACGACATAAACATTCAGCTCATTTATTCAGTTTAATAGGTCTCTTCATAATTGGTTAACTGTACAAAAAGGTGAGTCATTATACCTTATTATTCAATTGATAGTAATTTTATATTCTACCTGATAGATAGTTAGTGAGCATTATATCTATATGATTATGGCACATCTAAACAGGGAATTTGACGGTCAGGAATCCATTTATGGTTATATTATCACAATATCAATTGTTAGTTGAATGATCACGTCGTTTGTGTGGTGCATCATGATATTTTTAGGCCTGAGTTATCAATATTGAAATGTATTACGTATTGTATTGATACACTCAATGCACCATAAAATCATTTCATCAGAGATGCATTGGACCAAAAGAGAGGAATTCCAAAAAGTGAATATGCAAAGAGAGAAATTCTTAGCATTACCTCAAATTTATACTAAAAGACTTAAAAGGGCATTAATAATATTGGAAAACTCACACACAATCTAATGTTAAACGTCTTTAAATTCAATAGCATTATTTAAAACCTGATAAATTTACAGCATGGACCAGACAGTAGTTAAGCTCCACATCAATTTAGAGACCCAAGTTCAAAGGGGTATTTAGAGCAGTCCTTTAAGAAACTGATGAAGATTTAATTTAATTAGGAATGGTCCTCATGAAAGACATTCCTATTTCCCAGCTTTAAAAAACATAAACCGTGCTATGCCATTTGGACAAATGATTTACCGAAAAAAGTAAATTGAGGATGTGACACACAAAACTCCAAACTGTTACTTTTTTGGGAACAATCAAACTACAGAATAACTGTCTTTTGGAATGTGATTATACTGTGATAACCTACAATGGATCCAGGAATTATGAGAAACATAATTCCTGGATCCATTGTAGGTTATCACAGTATAATCACATTCCAAAAGACAGTTATTATATATATTTACATTCAAGTTTTTCACGCTTTAATGACGTTAAAATACGTTTACAACTACGTTGCTAAGGCTCTGTTACTACGTACCGTCGAAGTTCAAATCAAGCCAACTTACTATGACGTCATAGTTCAAATCACGCCACTGCGGTTATACTCCTATAATCACAGTGTAAATTCTATACAAATGAATGGACATATGTAAATATTTTGTATAATGAGAACACAAAACCTTGCTACTTTATTTAAAACTACAATGCTTTTTTAATCATTGTCATCAGATTATAGATAATATAATAATGTACAATAAAACATCATAAAAAATTGAATATGATTTCCCTTATGTCTCTTGGTTGAAAATAACCACAGCCATCTTTGAAAACAAGTATAAATTATACAAATATGGACTGGGTATGAGTTCAATATGTAAAAATATTCCACGACTGCGACATACTACATTGACTGAGGCCGAAGGCCGATGTCAAGATACTGTGACGTAGCCGTGCAATATTTTTTGCAGATTGAACTCATACCAAGTCCATCTTTGTTTTATCGTATAATCACAATCCTTCTGTTAAAATCTAAATCTTACTAGAGGTCTGGATTACTATCCAAACAATAATCACTTAAATAGTTTAACCACAAGATCTTCGGTGCTGTTGCAGATAATGATTTCAAATTGATGTTTGGTATGTGAATACATCTTAGTGTGATACAGACTAAGTTTGAGTTTGGTCTCCATTGACCTATTTTTACAAGAGTTATGGCCCTTGGACTTAGCAAATTACTTGAAATTTTTAGTTTTCCGAAATTTTCTTGGCTGTTATTACAGATAATGAACTGATTTTTAGTATGTGAATCTATTGCAGATTAATGATCTGATTGCTGGTATATGAATACACCTTGGTGGAATAAAGATCAAGTTTTAGTTTGGTTTCCATTTACCTATTTTTACAAGAGTTATGACCCTTAGACTTAGCAAATTCAATGAAATCTTCAGTCTTACGGACTTCTCTTGGCTGTTGCAGATAATAAACTTGTGAAAAGAGATTCAGGACCTAGATTAACGCCGCCGGTAGGGGACTTTTATCGCTCAGCGATCATTACATTTTTTTTATTTGCAAAAAAAACCCATTAAGAATCGTTGAACCATCATCAATTCGTATTTTAAGAGACTTCATATCACAAAAGAAAATTTTCTTCTCGTAACGTCGCTTCTCATTCGGCGCCGTATTTGACGTCATTGATGTTACGACGTCATTGAATATATGACGTCAAGTACACATCAAAATGTACCTGTTGCACGAATTTGGTTCATCAAACATTTTATGTTTCATGATTTATCGGAATCATTACCCAATCGTGAGTAATTCATTCATTTTCTCCCGATTCTAGATGTAGAATTGAAAACGAGGCGCACAGCTGTGCAATATCGTAAAATACGGAACCGCTAGCTAGCAATCTGATTGGTTGATACAAATCACTTATATGATATAAGCTTATATCGGCAAGTACACCAGATATAGATTCTACGACCGTTAAAACCTCTGATTAGTTTCGCCGCACTTGTTATTAAACGGAGGGTTTCATTTGGTGGTCATTTTGAGCTTCCGTCGATAAACATTTCGCCGAATGTTTCATTAGTGGCAATTAGGCTAGAATTATTCTAGAGTATCCCTTAGATTATATTATTTGAGAAAAGGACATTTCTAGGTTCCAAAAATTCATAATCAACTTTGTAGCTTATGTTTGAAAGCAACATTTTTGCAAGGTTTTTTTTATCCTAGGAATACCCAAATGAAGACCAACTATATATTAATCGGACTCATCTTAGCATTTATTGCTACTTCTGTAGTAGAATGCAAAAGGAGAACAAAATCCAAGAGTAGCGGTACAAACAAAAAGATCATGGTTGTCGACGGAGATAAAACCTCTGGGGGAAAAGACGCCTCAAATGCCACAAATTCCAAGTCGGTTAATAAGGGTTTGGAAAAAGTCAGGGATGGTACAACGGCCATGAATATGATTACAGAAATATTTGTCGGTAAAAAGGCAAAGCGGTCTGTTTTTCTTCGAAAACTGGTAATGATGTCTGGTGGAATTGCACCGATGTTTGGAATAGTCGGGGGTGTAATGTCCCTGGTAACGATGTTTTTGCCCAGTGGACCAAACAAACAGCTTGATTACATGAAGTCTCAGTTTTCAAATGTGGATGCAAAGTTCGGGAAAGTCTTTAAGCAGTTTGAAGATACGCAGAATACGATTATGTCTCTAGGTATCAAAAATGAATATCACGAGTATGAAATTAAGATAATTGCATTATCTGACTTGCTGAATAAATATTTTAACTCCACGCCTGAGGTAGCGGAAGTCTATAAGAAAAAATTTCTCCTTCGATACGCAAAAGGCCCGAAAGGTGCAGCGACGAAGATTTATCAAGGAATGACCAATAAAGGTGACCTATCGTCCAATATTCCTGACATCGTCATGAAACATACAAATTACCATAGAAAGAAGGTTATGGATATCCTGATGGGAATGTTTCATGTTCTTGTACAAGGTTCTAAGGTCGAAATCGCTTACCAGAAATTCAAGCACGAAGATGATGAAACATATTGGAAAACAGTGGCCGCTGACTGGACAGAGAGAATGAAGAGAATCACGGCACTCATAGCTGAAGTAGACAAACGTGTTGTAGAGGCGTGGTCGACGCGATCAATTGATGACATAAAGCACAATCTGGCTGACTCGCATGGCAAGGGTAACAAATACATCGTGGATAATCTACACAGCTTCTTAAGCAAAAAATACGATTGGCGCATTTGGCATGTTGTGGCATTCAATGATACCGTATACGAAGAGGATGATTATATGTTACTAAATTGTATCGGAAACCAGTTTACATTTAAGAACAAGTATGATAAGAACATAATGGTATCCAGCATAGACGAGGACCATGATCATGGATGTAAAGCACGCTCTGTAGATATACTAAAGGGAACTGAAACTGGAATTCGGGATACCTCATCAAAATATTCTGATGTGGTAGATAGCGCAAAGAATATATATATTAAAATGGATAAAAGTATGAAGGACTGTGATTCTGTCATAAACATGGGTATCGTTAAAAGTGAGAAGTCTGATGTTCAGCATGCTGGACCAGGCGATAGAGTAGCTGTCGTTAATGATAAGCATTATCATTTCTTTTCTTTTGCATAGAAACTTAAATTTTAGAAAATGTGATAATAAACAAGTACTTAATGTGTGTTTTTCTTAATAGATTGATTACTAAAGCCCCTGTCACACTGTGGCGAATAGGAGCTACGAGTTTTGTACGAGTGCTGGCGAGTTATAACTCGCCGAAATTTCCCCGAGTTAGTCTTGATTTTTTGTGATTACGACATGGGCTCGACATTCGCTCGATATCTCTACGAGAACAGTACGACATTCGGCGACACTCTACGATTTGTACACGACATCTTCTCGACAAACGAAGACTTTGGTACGAGAAGATACGAGTTAAGTACGAGTTTTGTACGAGTTGATACGAGATGTGGCGACATGCCTACGAGTTAAGCACGAGATAAGTACGAGTTATGACGAGCTGAGTACGAGAAGTGTACGAGTTATGTCAACACATTATGAATTTGGTGTAAATTTGTGTTAAAGTCTTTTTTAGCTCACCCGATCTGAAAGCCCTTGACAGGGATTGGTATTGTCATTATTGTAGCATTTTGACCGTCGACAAGATGTCTTCCTTTTGTATGATTTACGTGTATCGACTCACGTTTTCTTCCTCAAGACTGCTGAAAAATTTGAATGAATTGGTCTGTACAAGCTTTAAAAATGTAAATAACACAATACATCTTCATTTCTTAATTATCTTCATCTGGACGATGCAAAATCTGTTGAAAAAATATCTTCTACAATCGCAGAAGGGATCTATTAGTAAAAGTAACGAATCTGAGAGTCCAAGATGGGTGCAGATTCAAGATTGTTATATTCAAGAGCCAATTATAAACTCTTTTGAATTTGATCATGTACATGCTAAAATTGAGGTCATCTTCTTTCCTTTTTAATAACTATCAACATTATTTAAGCTAAAAATTATAATACGTACAATGTACCATAAAGTACTAACTATTCTGCCAAGGGAAGGGGGGGTTGTCTTGTTCTTTTCCATAATCTTTTTTCAATACAACCAGAATATGAACAGAAAAACTTTTTGTATCTACAGTTATCTATTTTTTATAATCCTGTCAGCTTGAAAAATTATAATTGATAAATTACGTTTTAATCTTTTTTAAATGCAATAAAATGGACTTACAAGATCGTATACGGGTAGTAGGTGCTCAATGTCTTATACCAACTTGAAGATAAATCTGCCATAGATGAAAGATGGGACTGTTTCCTTGTTTTTTATGTATTAGGATAAAATGATGTAAGAGGTTGTAAACATTGACAAACTTATCACGATTAATTGGATTCTTCTGGAGTTAGGGAGTTAGTATGTGTATTAAGCTCGTGTACGCCTTGAACATGTCAGCCCACCTGGGCCTCTTTTATTTTTGTTCTCTATCATTGCTATACCATGACAGTGAAAACATTTATGCATGCTGCAGAGGAAGACTGGATTTAAGTACTCAACTCGGCAGAACTCGAGAAAATGTCGAGACAGTGTCGAGCAGAACTCGTACAAAGTCGTGCTGGTGTCGAGAAGAGGTCGGTACAACTCGCATGATGTCGTGCAGACATCGTACTCATGTCGTTTAACTCGTATATAAACTCGGCCCTTCTCGCACGAGTTTGATTCATGGCGAGAAGCGACGAGAAGTGGAGACATGCACACGATGCCTGTACGAGTTTATGCGACATCTGTTCGACCTCTGTTCGATATCTCCTCGACATGCGCACGACATGAAAACTCGCACGACAATTTTAAACCGTTTAAAATTCTCGCCGTCTCACGCCGAGTTCTGGCGACATCAGGCGACATTTCTTCGACATGTGAAGACATCTGTACGAGTTCCATGCGACAAATGACGAGTTGTGGCGAGTTGCAACTCGCCACAACTCGTAGGTCGAACTCGCAACAGTGTGACAGGGGCTTAAGGGTTGTTTCAACTGGATTTAACAAATGCATTGTTTGAAAATAACAATGACGATTTGTAAAACGATAATATGTCCGTCCTTCAATTATCAGTGAAAGCCCCAGGTAGGGGCTTATAAACCAGGGGAAAAAGAAAAGGAACAAAATACTATCCGCGTAGCTCAATTCAAAAATCGAAAAATTGATGTTTGTCTCATTTCTCGAAAAAAAAATTACGATTAAAATTTATATAGGGCGATAGATCTCGAACTCTGCGCATGATGTCTGACGTCATGTTCTGACAAAAATTGGTTCAAAAATTACCATGAACAAGGCCTGGAGTGCTACTTGATTTCATCGTTTGTATCGAAATTTTGCTCATTTATTGACATATTCACTGATTTTAACGTTTTTGACGTTTTTAGCGTCGTAGTATTCAGTATAAGACTGTGAAATCACTATAGAGTCTAATTTTATATACAAGCTTTGAAGGAGAACTTCAGTTTTCCCCAATTAACAATTCTAAATTCGAAAATTTGTCTAGAAAACCCTCCCCTCAGACCCTCTAACAAGATATAGATTTTGTATACTGAGGATTATATTGTAAAATACTTCTATCTCTCTGTTTAGAAGTGAATGAAATTTTTAATAAAAAATATAAAGTAATATTTTATAGTTTAGAATAAAAATCAAGAAATACAAACATTCTTAATATATTGCATATCGCTTGTTAAAAAAAAGTTTATTGCTCCAACTTTGCAAGAAAATTAGGAAATAACTTGCTTCTGACGTTATGTTTTCGGACGGTAACTGTTGATTTTACGGTTGCAAACTGAGTTTTTTCTGGCGACGGTTGTTTGCACGGTAAAATCAGCATTTACCGTAAGAAAACATAACATCAGTATCTAGTTATTCCCGTTCTAATGCAATCTATATTTTTGTGAATATAGGGCGAAATGTGAAGTTAGCAACGTCAAAGCCTAGTGTGTTCTCGTTTTACTGCCGTGACTAAGGATCAAACAACCAATGAAATTCGACGTTATAGCGACATTGCATTAGAATAATAATTTTGCCCTGGTCCGGGGCGACAAAAATAATCTTGCTTCGACAAAAAAAAAAAAAACCAAGCTCCCCCTTCCCCGAATATCAAATGAACCGCGCCTTAAGTAGAAAATTGTGGATTTTTGAACAATTTTGAAAATAGGACCGAAACGGCAGGTTACCGCACCTACTCCTTTGCTGAAAAAGAAGACAAAACTTCAATTTTCCTATTTCTGAAGTGAGCTGCGTGGACAGTAGGAAGCAACTCAAGATCAGCAATATACCGAGCTTGAGTGTTTTCCACTATTTCACAATGGTAATGAAATTAAATGCTCGTGGAGCTGCTTACAACCAATCACCTCACTGTGCTCTGTGGACGATGTCAATTCAAAATGGAATATGTCCAAAACGATTTTTCGCTTTTCGCAGTCCACTATTCAAAGTCGAGAAGGCACAAACTACTTCAAGTAAACATTAAAGAAATACCTATCAATTATTCAGTCTCAAAGTCGAGAACGCAAGGCAAGTTGCGAACCTCGGAAGAATAACATTTCGAAGTGAGACCAGGTGCCCGGGGAGAGTCAGCGTCTCATGATTGCATGCAACAGCCGTAGCAAAACCTCCATGAAAACTTGTCAAATTCGGAGATTGTCTCGATGTACATATTAATGTATATATCAGGTAAATATTTATTGTTTTGTAATGATGACAGCCAATCAATCGCAATCAAGAATTCACTCATTATTCTGGAAAGGGGGATCTGATTTGCTTTTAGTATATCCCCGTAGCGACCCGAAGAACTTCCTCAATGATGATTTCAGTCGTTGTGTAATATAACCCTGAACAAGTAGCTTACTTGCAAGTCTTCTGGCTCTAACGACGAAATCTTTATATTTGGAACATGCCCTGGCGTACCGTACCAGCTGAGAAACAAAAACGCCATGAGCAGGATAGCATGGTATAAAAAGCCCGGTAAACGTTATACCGTTTTCATAAACATCTCAGATCTCTAGATTGTTTGATAATTTTGAAAAGAAAGCCTAGTTCTAAATCACATGCAACTGATTCAAGGCGAATTGCACAAAAAATAGATTTTTATATTTGCATCTTTAATTTTTCGATATATCGCGAGCAAGCACATAATACACTATAAAGTAATAAGAAGAAGGGCAACAATACATACGATCCATAAAATGGCAACACATATATATGTCATATATTTCAATATCGACTTCAAAAATATATGAAAACATGTGCTAGATAGAAAAAAAAGTTACCTCCACGGAGAGCGAGGTCAAGGTGGGTAATCTCGCAACGCAGAACAATCGGTTTTTCGATATTTTTGTGCAATATAGATCATTTATAACAAAAAGGAGAATATGATGCAGTGAAAGAATGTCTTAGCTATGAATTGTATCCAAAATAAGGTGAACATTAGTTTTTAATGATCGGCGTTCTACTTTCACTTTCATCTACATCAATCACTACGATCGTTTCTTCACCTTTAAAAAAATATATATCACTGCCTTATTTTGGATAAAACTCGTAGTAATGACATCCTTACACTGCATCACATTCACATTTTTGTGATGAATAATCTTCATCACACAAAATTATAGAAAAACCGAATGTTCTGCGATGCGAGATTACCCACCGTGGAGGTCAGAAGCCACGGAGTAAACATCTCATGTTTCCTAACAACACCAGTCGCTATGCTCAGTAGATGATTTAAATTCAGGGACTTCTAAAATTGGAATATGTCAAATTCGAAATTTCACAGTTGACAAGGAAAGAAGTTCCAATCCAGAATGTCTCTTCTCTTCTAGAAGATCTATAGTTGGAACACCTCCGTATTATTATCATTCTAGATAAGGTATTTTCGTATATTCATGTCTATGTAATTTAACGACCATAGAACTTCATCGGTTAAATTTTCAGATGCTCATAAACGTACCTCTAACATTGAAATTTTTCTGAAAGATGCTCTCAATTTCCCTGATAACAAATCTTGATAATGCATAACATAATGAAAAATGAATACACAATTAGCAGACGATGATTGCAAATATTGCTGTCTAGGCAAGGAAGCTTTTGATGTAGAAGATACAATTGTCACGTTTGTCTTAATGAATGGTGCTCATCTGATCGTTGACGTCAAAGATATATGATATGATATGATGTTAAGCGTCTTCAAATTCAATAGCATCATTTATAAACAGAAAAAATTGCAGCATGGATCAGACATGGACGTTTCGGGTACTCAACCTTCGTCAGTATCCATAATCTAAACAATGTCAAAATACGAAGTACATCTATTGTTTTTGTGGTTTCCTTAACCATATAATGGAAGGAGCTGAAAAAAAAATCGCATGATTAAGTTGGTAAGTAAAGTAGACACTACCTGGTGGCAAGGAAGGAAAAATCTTAGTATTATTTAAAAGTAACTATTTCAGTATCTCTTTTATCAACTAGATTTCCTGAAAAGAAAGACAAGCACCTAATAAACACCCAAAATTTTATTTAAAATTTGAAATACAACGAAAAAAAAAGAAGAATAACTGTAATACACAGAGGCTGAAAGACAATAAAGTTTGAGAACACTTTATTGCTATCACGTGTTATGTTGAGTGTAAAAAATATTAAGCTTAGACTGGAGAAAAAACCCGCATTTATAAACTTTTTAGTTGGTTTATGAATAAATATTATGTCAAACACAAATCCAAAATCAGAATAACAATATCACAATAGGCATACAAAACCATCACAATGGGCATACAAAATCATCACAATAGGCATACAAAACCATCACAATAGGCATACAAAACCATCACAATAGACATACAAAACCATCACAATAGGCATACAAAACCATCACAATAGGCATACAAAATCATCACAATATCACAATAGGCATACATAACCATCACAATAGGCATACAAAACCATCACAATATCACAATAGGCATACAAAACCATCACAATAGGCATGCAAAACCATCACAATATCACAATAGGCATATAAAATCATCACAATATCACAATAGGCATACATAACCATCACAATAGGCATACAAAACCATCACAATAGGCATGCAAAACCATCACAATATCACAATAGGCATATAAAATCATCACAATATCACAATAGGCATACATAACCATCACAATAGGCATACAAAACCATCACAATATCACAATAGGCATATAAAACCATCACAATAGGCATACAAAACCATCACAATATCACAATAGGCATATAAAACCATCACAATATCTCAATAGGCATATAAAACCATCACAATAGGCATGCAAAACCATCACAATATCACAATAGGCATATAAAACCATCATAATATCACAATAGGCATATAAGACCATCACAATAGGCATATAAAACAATCACAATATCACAATAGGCATATAAGACCATCACAATAGGCATATAAAACTATCACAATATCACAATAGGCATACATAACCATCAAAATAGGCATATAAAACCATCACAATATCACAGATGGCAATTAGACCATCACAATAGGCATATAAAACCATCACAATATCACAATAGGCATATAAAACCATCACAATATCACAATAAAATTTAAAATTTAAACTTTATTTATTTTACAACGTTTAAAAAACAAGTTACACAACTTATATTAATGATTCACGTTGGCTCAGATGTTGGCGTGAGGGGGTCCAAGGAGCAGGAGGAAACCGGCATATAAAACCATCACAATATCACAATAGGCATATAAGAACATCACAATAGGCATATAAAACCATCACAATATCACAATAGACATACATAACCATCACAATAGGCATATAAAACCATCACAATATCACAATAGGCATATAAAACCATCACAATAGGCATATAAAACCATCACAATATCAAAATGGTCTTACAAAACCATCACAATAGGCATATTAGACCACCACAACAGGCATAGAAAACGATATAAGACCATCACAATAGGCAAATAAAACCATCACAATATCACAATAGGCATATACGACCATCACAATAGGCATATAAAACTATCACAATAGGCATACATAACCATCACAATAGGCATATCAAACCATCACAATATCACAGAAGGCATATAAGACCATCATAATAGGCATATAAACCATCACAATATCACAATAGTCATATAAAACCATCACAATATCACAATAGACATACAAAACCATCACAATAGGCATATAAAACCATCACAATATCACAATAGGCATATAAGACCATCACAATAGGCATATAAAACCATCAAAATATCACAATAGACATACATAACATCACAATAGGCATATAAGACCATCACAATAGGCATATAAGACCATCACAATAGGCATATAAACAATCACAATATCACAATAGTCATATCAAACCATCACAATATCACAATAGACATACATAACCATCACAATAGGCATATAAAACCATCACAATATCACAATAGGCATATAAGACCATCACAATAGGCATATAAAACCATCACAATATCACAGAAGGCATAAAGACCATCGCAATAGGCATATAAAACCATCACAATATCAAAATAGACATACAAAACCATCACAATAGGCATATAAGACCACCACAACAGGCATAGAAAACCATCACAATAGGCATACAAAACCATCACAATAGACATACAAAATCATCACAAAAGGCATATAAGACCATCACAATAGGCAAACAAAACCATCGTAATAAGCATATAAAACCATCACAATAGGCATACAAAACCATAACAATAGGCATACAAAACCATCGTAATAGGCATAAAAAAACAACACAATAGGCATACAAAAACCTCCAAATATCAGAATAGGCATACAAAATTTCCAAATATAACAATAATTACTTCCATACCTTCCAAATATCACGATAGACATACAAATCCATCACAAAAGGCATATAAAACCATCACAATAAGCATATAAAACCATCAAAAAAGGCATATAAAACCATCAAAATAGGCATATAAAACCATCACAAGGCATATAAAACCTTCCAAATATCACTAGGCATACAAAGACTTCCAAATATCACAAAGGCATACAAAACCTTACAAATATCACAATTGGCATACAAAACCATCGCAATATCACAATAGGCATATAAGACCATCACAATAGGCATATAAAACCATCATAATATCACAATAGACATTCAAAACCATCACAATAGGCATATAAGAACATCACAATAGGCATATAAAAGTATCACAATAGGTTTACAGAACCATCACAAAAGGGATACAAAACCATCACATTAGACAAACAAAATCATCACAATAGGCATACAAAACCATCACAATAGACATACAAAACCATCACCACAGGCATACAAAACCATCACAATAGACATACAAAACCATCACAATAGGCATACTAAACCATTACAATAGACATATAAGACCATTACAATAGGCATACAAAACCATCACAATAAGCATACAAAACCATCACAACAGGCATACAAAACCATCACAATAGGCGTATAAACAATCACAATAGGCATATAATACCATCACAATAGGCAATCAAAACCATCACAATAGGCATACAAAACCATCACAATAGGCATAAAAACCATCACAATAGGCGTATAAACCATCACAATAGGCGTATAAACAATCACAATAGGCATACAAAACCATCACAATAGGCGTATAAACCATCACAATAGGCGTATAAACCATCACAATAGGCATACAAAACCATCACAATAGGCATACAAAACCATCACAATAGGCAAACAAAACCATCACAATAGGCATACAAAACCATCACAATAGGCATACAAAACCATCACAATAGGCATACAAAACCATCAGAATAGGCATACAAAACCATCAGAATAGGCATATAAAACCATCACAATAGGCATACAAAACCATCACAATAGGCATACAAAACCATCACAATAGGCATAAAAACCATCACAATAGGCATACAAAACCATCACAATAGGCATACAAAACCATCACAATAGGCGTATAAACCATCACAATAGGCATACAAAACCATCACAATAGGCATATAAAAACATAACAAAGGACATATAAAACCATCACAATAGGCATACAAAACCTTCCACATATAACAATATCCATACAAATATCACAATAGACATACAAACCATCACAATTAATAGCCATATACGACCATCACAATAGGCATATAAAACCATCAAAATAGGTATAAAAACCATCACAATAGGCATATAAAACCATCACAATAAGCATATAAAACCTTCCAAATATCACAATAGCCATACAAAACCTTCCAAATATCACAATATGCATACAAAACCTCCCAATGAGTTAAAGAAGATCCTGACGATAATCACAATAGAGAACGAAATTAAGCATTGACGGACCCCCAGCAAGCTAGAGGTAGGACCAGGTGCCCGAGTGGAGTAAGCATCCCCTGCTGGCCAGCCGCACCCACCGTCGATGTTTAAGCGCGAAAATGAAAACAATGTATTAAATTCAGGCACTGTCTGATGTACTGTCTCTATAGAAAGTGCTATTGCCACAAAGTCAGGGTAATTTATTTAAAACACTTACTGTCAAACCCCTCGCGGGGAACTTTTTTACGAGCTCCACGCGGCAAAGGACATAAGTGTGACACAAATGAGTTAAAGAAGATCCTGACGATAATCAACAGCACCCACAAATATCACAATAGGCATACAAAATCATCACAATACCAAAAAAGGCATACAAAAGAAATCACAATAGGCATATAAAAAGATCACAATAGGCATACAAAACCATTACAATAGGCATATAAAACCCTCCAAATATCACACTAGGCATACAAAACCTTCGAATTTAACAATAGGCATATTAAACCTTCCAAATATCAGATTAGGCATACAAAATCTTCCAAATACTACAATAGGCACACAAAACCATCCAAATATAACATTAGGCGTACAAAATCTTCCAAATATCACAATGCTCATACAAAATCTTCCAGATATAACAATAGGCACACAAAACCATCCAAATATAACATAAGGCGTACAAAATCTTCCAAATATCACAATACTCATACAAAATCTTCCAGATATAAACATAGGCATACAAAACCTTCCCAATATCACAATAGGCATACAAAACCTTCCAAATATCACAATAGGCATACAAAACCTTCCAAATATTACAAAAGGCATACAAAACCTTCCAAATATCACAATAGGCATACAAAACCTTCACAATATGAAAATAAGCATGCAAAACCTTCCAAATATTCCAAAAGGCATACAAACCTTCCAAATATTACAATAGGCATACAAAACCTTCCAAATATAACAATAGGCATACAAAACCTTCCAAATATTACAATAGGCATACATAACCTTCCAAATATTACAATAGGCATACATAACCGTCCAAATATCACAATAGGCATACATAACCTTCACAATATTACAATAGGCATACAAAACATACAAAAATACAAAACAAAATCAGAATCCAAATAAATGTACAACAATGGGCATACAAAACCTACAAAAATACAAAATAAAATCAGAATCCAAATAAATGTATCACAATGGGCATACAAAACCTACAAAAATACAATACAAAATCAGATCCAAATAAATGAATCACAATTGGTATACAGAACCTACAAAAATACAATACAAAATCAGATTTAAATAAATGTATCACAATTGGTATACAGAACCTACAAAAATACAATACAAAATCAGAATCCAAATAAATGTATCACAATGGGCATACAAATCCTACCAAAATATAACACAAAATCAGAATCCAAATAAAATGTATCACAATGGGCATACAAAACCTACAGAAATATAACAAAAAATCAGAATCCAAATAAATGTATCACAATGGGCATACAAAACCTACAAAAATATAACAAAAAATCAGAATCCAAATAAATGTATCACAATGGGCATACAAATCCTACAAAAATACAAAACAAAATCAGAATCCAAATAAATGTATCACAATGGGCATACAAAACGTACAAAAATACAAAAAAAGGGTATACAAATAAATGTATCACAATGGGCATACAAATCCTACCAAAATATAACACAAAATCATAATCCAAATAAATATATCACAATGGGCATACAAATCCTACAAAAATACAAAACAAAATCAGAATCCAAATAAATGTATCACAATGGGCATACAAAACCTACAAAAATATAACAAGAAATCAGAATCCAAATAAATGTATCACAATGGGCATACAAAACCTACAAAAAAAACAACACAAAATCAGAATCCAAATAAATGTATCACAATGGGAATACAAAACCTACAAAAATACAAATCAAAATCAGAATCCAAATAAATATAACACAATGGGCATACAAAACCTACAACAATATACACAAAATCAGAATCCAAATTGATGTATCACAATGGGCATACAAATCCTACCAAAATATAACACAAAATCAGAATCCAAATAAATGTATCACAATGGGCAAACAAAACCTACAAAAATACAATACAAAATCAGAATCCAAATAAATGTATCATAATGGGCATACAAATCCTACCAAAATATAACACAAAATCATAATCCAAATAAATGTATCACTATGGGCATACAAAACCTACAAAAATACAAAACAAAATCAGGATCCAAATAAATGTATATAAAACCTACAAAAATATAACACAAAATCAGAATCCAAATAAATGTATCACAATGGGCATACAAAACCTACAAAAATACAACACAAAATCAGAATCCAAAAAAATGTATCACAACGGGCATACAAAAGCTACAAAATAAGAACACAAAATCAGAATCCAAATAAATGTATCACAATGGGCATACAAAACCTACAAAAATACAATACAAAATCAGATCCAAATAAATGTATCACAATTGGTATACAGAACCTACAAAAATACAATACAAAATCAGATTTCAATAAATGTATCACAATTGGTATACAGAACCTACAAAAATACAATACAAAATCAGAATCCAAATAAATGTATCACAATGGGCATACAAATCCTACCAAAATATAACACAAAATCAGAATCCAAATAAATGTATCACAATGAACATACAAAACCTACAGAAATATAACAAAAAAAAAAGAATCCAAATAAATGTATCACAATGGGCATACAAATCCTACAAAAATACAAAACAAAATCAGAATCCAAATAAATGTATCACAATGGGCATACAAAACCTACAAAAATACAAAAAAAAGGGTATACAAAAAAATGTATCAAAATGGGCATACAAAACCTACAAAAATATAATACAAAATCAAAATCCAAATAAATGTATCACAATGGGCATACAAATCCTACAAAAATACAAAACAAAATCAGAATCCAAATAAATGTATCACAATGGGCATACAAAACCTACAAAAATATAACAAGAAATCAGAATCCAAATAAATGTATCACAATGGGCATACAAAACCTACAAAAAACAACACAAAATCAGAATCCAAATAAATGTATCACAATGGGCATACAAAACCTACAAAATTACAAATCAAAATCAGAATCCAAATAAATATAACACACTGGGCACACAAAACCTACAACAATATAACACAAAATCAGAATCCAAATAGATGTATCACAATGGGCATACAAATCCTACCAAAATATAACACAAAATCTGAATCCAAATAAATGTATCACAATGGGCATACAAAACCTACAAAAATAGCAATCCAAGGAATGCTTGTGTCGCCTGCGAAGCTGATTTTTTTTTATTGAAAGTAGGTCAAATATCAAGGGCAAGGTCACTGGGTCAACATTATGGAATGTTTAGAAAGGAATACAAATGTGAAATATCAAAGCCCTATCACTTACCAATCAGAAGATAGAGCCAATCTTAGATTTGGTGAAAAGTAGGTCTAATATCTAGGTCAAGGTCACGAGATAAAAAATAATGGTATGTGTAGAAACAATCTTATTAAAACGCGACTTGAACTTCCGTTCCTCTACGATACTCTCCACGTACGTGGAGAGTATCGTAGAGGAACGGAAGTTCAAGTCGCGTTTTAATAAGATTGGTGTAGAAAGGTCTTGTCACAAGGAATACACATGTGAAATATAGATATTTTGAAAAGTAGGTCAAATATCTAGATCAAGGTCACGAGGTCACAAATTATGGTATGTGTAGAAAGGTCTTGTCACAAGGAATACACATGTGAAATATCAAAGCTCCATCACTTACCAATCAAAAGATATAGCCAATCTTAGATTTTTTGAAAAGTAGGTCAAATATCTAGGTCAAGGTCACGAGGTCAAAAATTATGGTATGTGTACATTGTAGAAAGGTCTTGTCACAAGGAATACACATGTGAAATATCAAAGCCCTATCACTTACCAGTCAAAAGATATAGCCAATATTAGATTTTTTGAAAAGTAGGTCAAATATCTAGGTCAAGGTCACGAGGTCAAAAATTAAGGTATGTGTGGAAAGGTCTTGTCACAAGGAATACACATGTGAAATATCAAGCCCTACCACTTACCAATCAAAAGATATAGCCAATCTTAGATTTTGTGAAAAGTAGGTCTTATATCTAGGTCACGGTCACGAGGTCAAAAATAATGGTATGTGTAGAAAGGTCTTGTCACAAGGAATACACATGTGAAATATAGATATAGCCAATCTAAGACTTTTTTAGAAGTAGGTCAAATATCTAGGTAAAGGTCACGAGGTCAGCAATTATGGTATGTGTAGAGAAGGGATTATTTTTAAAGTGGGTCAAATATCTAGGTCAAGGTCATGAGGTCAAAAATTATGGTATGTGTAGAAAGGTCTTGTCACAATGAATACACATTTGAAATATCAAAGCTCTATCACTTACCAATCAAAAGATATAGCCAATCTTAGATTTTTTGAAAAGTAGGTCAAATATCTAGGTCAAGGTCACGAGGTCAAAAATTATGGTATGTGTAGAAAGGTCTTGTCGCAAGGAATACACATGGGAAATATCAAAGCCTTATCACTTACCAGTCAAAAGATATAGCCAATCTTAGATTTTTTGAAAAGTAGGTCAAATATCTAGGTCAAGGTCACGAGGTCAAAAATTATGGTATGTGTAGAAAGGTGTTGTCACAATGAATACACATGTGAAATATCAAAGCCCTACCACTTACAAATCAAAAGATATAGCCAATCTTAGATTTCTTGAAAAGTAGGTCAAATATCTAGGTCAAGGTCACGAGGTCAAAAATAATGGTATGTGTAGAAAGGTCTTGTCACAATGAATACACATGTCAAATATCAAAGCCCTACCACTTACAAATCAAAAGATATAGCCAATCTTAGATTTTTTGAAAAGTAGGTCAAATATCTAGGTCAAGGTCACGAGGTCAAAAATTATGGTATGTGTAGAAAGGTCTTGTCACAAGGAATACACAGGTGAAATATCAAAGCCCTATCACTTACCAATCAAAAGTTATGGGGTGTGACACCCAAGCGTGACAGACAGACGGACAGACAGACAGACAGACAGACAGACAGACAGACAGACGGACGGACGGACGGACGGACAATGGACAAAGTGATCCCTAAGTGTCGCTGTGCTTCGCAGGCGACACAAAAATACAATACAAAGTCAGAATCCAAATAAATGTATCACAATGGGCATACAAATCCTACCAAAATATAACACAAAATCAGAATCCAAATAAATGTATCACAATGGGCATACGAAACCTACAACAATATAACAAAAAATCAGAATCCAAATAAATGTATCACAATGGGCATACAAAACCTACAAAAAAAAAACACAAAATCAGAATCCAAATAAATGTATCACAATGGGCATACAAATCCTACCAAAATATAACACAAAATTATAATCCAAATAAATGTATCACAATGGGCATACAAAACCTACAAATATATAACAAAGAATCAGAATCCAAATAAATGTAACACAATGGGCATTCGAAACCTACAACAATATAACAAAAAATCAGAATCCAAATAAATGTATCACAATGGGCATACAAAACCTACAAAAAAACAACACAAAATCAGAATCCAAATAAATGTATCACAATGGGCATACAAAGCCTACAAAAATATAACACAAAATCAGAATCCAAATAAATGTATCACAATGGGCATACATATCCTACCAAAATACAACACAAAATCAGAATCCAAATAAATGTATCACAATGGGCATACAAAACCTACAAAAATACGTGTGGTGAGAATACGTCATGTTGTTTTCACTGTTTCGTATCTTTGTTTTGTTACACATATTATTATGGTTGAATGTGAGTTTTTGATTCTGATTTTTTGTTTTGTGTTTTACTTTTATTCATTAATATGCACCAAGTTTCATAAAAATCCTTCGAGTGGTTGAAAATGTATTTTATAAAATGATATCCTTTCTTTTTTACAGGAAATCAATGTGACAAAGTCTGAGAAGACGAACAATCGCGTAAATTTAGAGTTGCTGGATTTTCATCCCAAACACAATTTTGATTACCAAGTGGGGTACCCTTTTAGTCACTTGAGGCGCCGCCCAGTATCCATTTATTTTGATAGGGGACCTTAATTTCATTATGTATATACGACGTTTCAGGAATTTTTTTCTTTTACTGCTCCAAGGACCCAACATTTTTTAAAATACTAACTTAAATCCAGTACTAATGCCATTGAAATAATGATCAGACTAAAATTCGAGAAATCAAGACAGACGTTTTTGTACGGGAAATACACATGAGAAATATGTCGTGTAGCGCAATCTATCTATCATTAAGCGCAATTTTAATGGTTTTTTTTTTCTTTTTAATTTGTACAGATAACATCTATATGATTTGAAATCGAGAACTGTTAAAATTACGTAGGCGTATCTACTTAATATTAAATTGAAGATTTGTTTTCAATGCTGATATGCCGGATATTCCTTGTTTAATTGATGCATTCAGCGAAGATTGTTAATAAGATAGAACTCAGTTATCATCTTCGTACAAACGCCTGGCTGAAACTTAATTAGACTAATGGTCAAGCAGGAGAATCGCAAGGATGAATATATACATTTAAAAAGTCCATTAACGTCCTCATCGTGTTTCACTAAAATCTATCTCAGTTTGCAGTCTCATTTTGAAAGTATAGAATCAATCGATTTCCGAATTCACTCCTGAAGGTAAGTAGTTTTCGTTTAAAAAATAAAACTATTCACAACTCAATTTGACCATTTTTTTTCCAATTATATTCCTCCGGTCGGCATCTGACGTAAAGTTCTGCATTATGATGTAATCAATTTCCCATTGATTGAAGTATTTTACGCGGGTTCGATAGAATCCGATTACGTGACAATTTTATTACTTCAGATACTGTCCAAAATGGGTATGTTCATCTTCTCGAGACAAGTGTACGTAATAACTTACTCCCTTAGGGAGTAAGGGAGTAAGGGTATTGCGTACCTTAGAGAGTAAGGGAGTAAGGTATTGCGTACCTTAGAGAGTAAGGGAGTAAAGTATTGCGTACCTTAGAGAGTAAGGGAGTAAGGTATTGCGTACCTTAGAGAGTAAGGGAGTAAGGTATTGCGTACCTTAGAGAGTAAGGGAGTAAGGTATTGCGTACCTTAGAGAGTAAGGGAGTAAGGTATTGCACACCTTAGTGAATAAGGAAGTAAGGTATTGCGTACCTTAGAGAGTAAGGGAGTAAGGTATTGCAGAAGATGGGGTTTGTTAAAAAAAAAAACGATAAAGGCTTCGTTACTGAGAGATAATCATATAAGCCATTGTTTCCAAGTCATACCTAGCAATACTGATCTACGTATATGGTTGTATAGCCTTCGCTACAAAGTCATGGTCATGTAGGCCCCCGTTACCTATTTATGACCAGAAAAGGTATTGTTTCCAAGTTATATTCATATAAGCCAACAATCGTTACAGATCTATGATCAAATGCCTCGTTGCAGGGTAAATATCCCATAAGAATCGTTACTAATTTATGGTCATAAATGCCATCGTATTGAAGAAATGGCTGTATCAGCTTTCGTGACCGAATGATGGCCATAAAAGACCTCGTTAACGAGTTATGATCGTATAGCCTATGGTCACATAAGCTTTCTGTACAACGTTATGGTTATATAAGCCCTCGTTTCCGAGTTATGGTTATGTATTGCCTCGTTATCGAGTAATCGTCATATAAGCCATCGTTACCGAGTAATTGTCATAAAAGCCTTCGTTACCGAGTAATTATCATATAACCCTTCGTTACCGAGTATTTGTCATATAAGCCTTCGTTACCGAGTAATTGTCATATAAGCCTTCATTACCGAGAAATTGTCATATAAGCCTTCGTTACCGAGTCATTATTATATAACCCTTCGTTACCGAGTATTTGTCATATAAGCCTTCGTTACCGAGTAATTGTCATATAAGCCTTCGTTACCGAGTGATTGTCATATAAGCCTTCGTTACCGAGTGATTGTCATATAACCCTTCGTTACCGAGTATTTGTCATATAAGCCTTCGTTACCGAGTAATTGTCATATAAGCCTTCATTACCGAGAAATTGTCATATAAGCCTTCGTTACCGAGTCATTATTATATAACCCTTCGTTACCGAGTATTTGTCATATAAGCCTTCGTTACCGAGTAATTGTCATATAAGCCTTCGTTACCGAGTGATTGTCATATAAGCCTTCGTTACCGAGTGATTGTCATATAACCCTTCGTTACCGAGTATTTGTCATATAAGCCTTCGTTACCGAGTGATTGTCATACAACCCTTCGTTACCGAGTGATCGTCATATAGGCCTTCGTTACCAAGAAATTGTCATAAAAGCCTTCGTTACCGAGTAATTGTCATAATAGCCTTCGTTACCGAGTAATTATTATATAACCCTTCGTTACCGAGTATTTGTCATATAAGCCTTCGTTACCGAGTAATTGTCATATAAGCCTTCGTTACCGAGTGATTGTCATAAAAGCCTTCGTTACCGTGTAATTGTCATAAAAGCCTTCGTTACCGATGAGTTAAAGAAGATCCTGACGAAAATCTCGATAGCACTCACAATAGAGCACAAAATTAAGCATCGACGGACCCCTAGTAATGACAAATATGGATAATGACCATATCCCTGTATACAGCACAAAATCGATAATTCAAAAATCAGAAACCGAAGGCATACAAAATCAGGACAAAACAGGAACCAAAGCAAACAAACAAAAACCTCCACCATATGAAAAGAAGCGAACTCCCGATATGGGAGTGAGACCAGGTGCCCAGGAAGAGTAAGCATCTCCTGCTTGCATGCAACACCCGTCGCTTCAATTCGGTAGAACTGTCACATCCGGTTACTTCCATTTTGGAAGATATAGAGTACAATCTTTGGTTGGATGGTTCAAATGGTCTATGACAGAATATCATCCTAGAGGTAGAGGTTGGACAAGCTAGAGGTTGGACCAGGTGCCCGGGAGGAGTATGCATCCCCTGTTGGCTAGCCGCACCCGCCGTCGATGTTTAAGCACGAAAATGAAAACAATATATGAAACTCGTGCACTGTCTGACGTTGTCTATATAGAAAGTGCTATGGCGACAATGTCAGGGAAATATATTCCAAACACTTACTGTCAAACCCCTCGCGGGGAACTTTTTTACGAGCTCCACACGGGAAAGGGCATAAGTGTGAAATAAATGAGTTAAAGAAGATCCTGACGAAAATCTTGATAGCACTCACAATAGAGCACAAAATTAAGCATCGACGGACCCCTAGTAAGCTAGAGGTGGGACCAGGTGCCCGGGAGGAGTAAGCATCCCCTGTTGGCTAGCCGCACCCGCCGTCGATGTTTAAGCACGAAAATGAAAACAATATATGAAACTCGTGCACTGTCTGACGTTGTCTATATAGAAAGTGCTATGGCGACAATGTCAGGGAAATATATTCCAAACACTTACTGTCAAACCCCTCGCGGGGAACTTTTTTACGAGCTCCACACGGCAAAGGGCATAAGTGTGACATAAATGAGTTAAAGAAGATCCTGACGAAAATCTCGATAGCACTCACAATAGAGCACAAAATTAAGCATCGACGGACCCCTAGTAAGCTAGAGGTGGGAGTAATTGTTATATAACCCTTCGTTACCGAGTATTGGTCATATAAGCCTTCGCTACCGAGTAATTGTCATATAAGCCTTCGTTACCGAGTAATTGTCATAAAAGCCTTCGTTACCGAGAAATTGTCATAAAAGCCTTCGTTACCGAGTAATTGTCATATAAGCCTTCGTTACCGAGTAATTGTCATAAAAGCCTTCGTTACCGAGTAATTATTATATAACCCTTCGTTACCGAGTATTTGTCATATAAGCCTTCGTTACCGAGTGATTGTCATATAAGCCTTCGTTACCGAGTATTTGTCATAAAAGCCTTCGTTACCGAGAAATTGTCATAAAAGCCTTCGTTACCGAGTCATTATTATATAACCCTTCGTTACCGAGTATTTGTCATATAAGCCTTCGTTACCGAGTCATTATTATATAACCCTTCGTTACCGAATATTTGTCATAAGCCTTCGTTACCGAGTGATTGTCATAGAAGCCTTCGTTACCGAGAAATTGTCATATAAGCCTTCGTTACCGAGTAATTGTCATAAAAAACCCTCGTTACCGAGTAATTGTCATATAAGCCATCGTTACCGAGTAATTGTCATTTAAGCCTTCGTTATCCAGTTATTGTCTTATAAGCCATTGATGGTCATATAAACCTTCGTTTCTGAGTTATGGTTATACATTGCCTCGTTATGGAGTTATGGTTAGAGATAGCCTCGTTATGGGGCGATCTTCATATAAACCATCGTTACAGAGTTATAGTCATATAAGCCTAACGAAAGGGCTTACAAAATGTTTCTATAACTTGTGCCAATTTCCCATTTCATGTTTATAGAAATGAAATATGTTTTAAAAGCCTTCGCTACCGAGTAATGGTCATACAAGGTATCATAAAGAATTATAGTCATTACGTCACAAAGTTATGGTCATCTAAGCCTTCGTTTCCAAGTTATGATTATGTATTGCATCGTTACAGGGTTATGGTTATATAAGCCATAGTCACAAAGTTATTGTTATATAAGTCCTCATTACAAATTTATGGTCATATAAGCCTTCGTTTATGAATTATAGTTATATATTGTCTCGTTAACGAATTATTGCCATATAAGCCTTGTATACCTAAAATGCACAAAAATCCGTACAAACAACGTTCCATTGCTGGTTCCTGAAATGTTGAACCAAATTTGTATCGATCTTACTCAACAAAGTTTTAACTGAAGTCAAATCTGGACTTCAAAATATTATTCGACAGTATATTCCCGAAATGGTATTAGCTTGATGTGTATTTTAAAGAAATCGTAGAACATCTAAAATCCACTCATTTCGGTAGAGTCCATTCGATCTAAGCCTTTGATTTTTCGACACTTTACACAACGATCCCACATTCTAAATTGAAAGAAATACTCGACAAATTATAAGTTATGCGTTTACAAGCAAGAACGGCAATCGCAAATATAAATTTGTTGTTGTTAACTATTATAGAATCTACTTTGTAAAAGAAAAGTCAGATTCTGAAAAAAGTACACTGAAACAGATGTTATTCAGAAGTTAAACTTCCTGATCGACAACATTTTTGTTGTGTATGGAGGAAAGGTCTTCCAACAGAATTGTCGGAATTCCAATGGGAACCAATTGTGCCCCACTCCTTGCCGACATTTTTCTTTACTCGTACGAAGCTGAGTTCTTTCAATCATTGGTCTCTGAAGGGAAAAGATACTTAGCTTCTTACTTTAACTTCACTTACAGATATATAGACGATGTGATGTCAATCAATAATCCAGAATTAGCGAATTACCTAAGCAGAATCTATCCTTCGGAACTTGAAGTCAAAGAAACTACAGAGACAATAATTCAGTATCCTATTTAGAAATAAAGTTGTCCTACGTCCTACGACACCTCACCTCACTTCGATTTCAGCATTGCAAACTTTCCTTTTCTGAGTATCAACATCCCTTCCTCACCTGCTTATGGCGTGTTCATATCTCTATACCAGAGCAAGTACCAAATATACAGATTTTGTTTTGAGAGCTAGGCGTCTTTCAGACAAGCTTCTCAGCCAGGCATACGTTTGTGACCGATTAATATCGTCACTAAGGAAGTTCTACGGTCGATACAGGGAACTCGTCATACATTATGATGTCCCACAGTCCAGAATGGTGGGTGATATTCTGTCTTAGACAATTTGAACCATCCAACCACAGAATGTTCTTTATCTTTCGAAATGGAAGTAACCGGATGTTACAATTCCACCGAATTGAAGTAACGGGTGTTGTATGCAAGTAGTAGATGCTTACTCTTCGTGGGCACCTGGTCTCACTCCCATTTTGGGAGTTCGCTTATTTTTATGTGGTAGAGGTTTTTGTTTGTTTCCTCTGGTTCCCGTTGGCCCTGTAGCAGCATATTCATCCCACCCTGATACGTCTTTCGGTAAATTTTAGGACACAATAACTTTCACACTCTTTGGCCATATAACATTGTTTCGATTGAGGATCACTGACGAGGGTTAAGTGCCAAAAACATGAATGTCTGGTCCATGCTGCAAATCAATCTGTTCTTAAATGATGCTATTGAATTTGAAGACGTTTAACATTTGTACCACTTGGTTAGTGTCACTGCTGATGGACCATGAGTCCCCGAGGGCACATGTAGCCAAGTTCCATCAACTACGGTTGATCGTTTCTTCAACGCATTCGAAAATTTCTATTTACAAAATTTCTTGAAATTTCTAAAACGCGGGTCCTGTAGCATCATATCCCACCACATTTTGCTACGTCTTTCGGTACATATTAGGACATAATAAGGGGGTACCCTTCTTTAACAAACTTTATTCTTCAGAACCGAATCACATATCAACAAACCAAAAGCATCTGGATGGTCTAGAAGGATGTCTTAACAATTGTTGTTGTTTTTGGTTCCAGTCCGAAGTCAAATTTTTGACGCGTTTTTTGACGTCTTTTTCGACTTTGTCAGAAATGCTCATTTTTTAACTGTTTCATTGACTAACTCTATAAATGTTTGGTTTTATGTCCTCATTTAGCGCATGTTTGTCATATTTAAATTACTATTTGATTTGATTTACATAACATGCTATAATTTTCTTTTATGGAATTTTAATAATTTTCTAAGATGTTTACTGTGCACATGGACCAAAGGGTTGTGGGTTCAAGTCCCGGCACCGGCACCCCAAAATTTTTTTCTTCCCTTTTCACTTTTAGGATACTTCCTTTCAGGAAGTCTCCTACTGTTACCATAACAGTTGATATATTGCCGCTTTGCAACGTACCCATACATATCAAAATATAGTGCTTTTTCTCATTTAGGAATTTGCTGTCTGACACATGCAAAATGCAAGAACAAGATTATCCTCCTTCTTGAGAAAAGTTTAAATTTCATATAAAGTGAATGCATCTCAAAAAATCAACTATTCATTTCATGCTTTCACTACTCGCCGGTGGCGTAATAATATATTACTTTATACAATGTAAGAGTTTTCTTCCCTATGTGCAAGGCAAACCGATGAGAAACGAAAGTAGAAACGAAGCATGATCTTGTTGAAAGAAATAGGAAATTCTGGTGATTAAAATGAGAATTTGGGAAATTACCAGTGATATAAACTTAAAGTTATGCTGGAACTACATGCAACTGCTCTTTTATAAAATATATTGTAGATTGTAAGTAATTTTAGACATACGTGTATGGTCTTGACGTCTTTCTAGTTTCCAAATGGGTTAATTTAATACACACTCGTATGAATAAAATGTAATTTAAATTATACCACTTATAATAAATATAAACAGTTTTTGCTGTTTGTAGAACACATTAAGCTCATGGAAATGAAAATTATTAGCTTCACATGCTTATGCATCCTTTGAATAAAATAATCATCATTAATTCATAATTACATAAACAATAAAATTATTCAACATTCATCTGCTGACTATAAATTTTGAATAGAAGTATCGTCCAGGACCTTCAGTCCTTTGATTTTTCAATTTTGTCACATTTTTATGCACTTTTAAATTATCGGAATACCTTTAATTTCATTTTTAAGCAAAACATATTCATTTTTTCCATTTTCATTTTTTCCGTTTTGCACACTCTTTCATTGTGTATTTAACATATTTAAGTCTCTTATTGCTGTGATATATATTTCATGCCTAAATTTTATATTTTTGAATTTTTTTGAATTTTGAAAAATGGTTTATGTGTATATTGTAAAAAGGTTGTGGGTTCAAATTTTGGCACTGTTACTATCATAGTGCAATATTAGAAGGTTAAGAGTGTGCATGGGTATTAAGTGAGCGTTGTGCCCCCTGGGGCTCTTGTTTAGTGAAGTTTTATCACTGGCCTTTTTCTAGAACTTTATCACATATCCTGAACATAAAATACCGAAGGGATTGGATAATCCTTACTAGCAATGCAAGTGTTACATCTTCAAATTCATAGCATCATTTAAGAACAGATAAACTTGCAGCATGGATGCGACACTTTAGAAAAAATCCTTCGTTTTAACAAAACTTTATATATTTTTTTATTTCCAGAGCCAGCATGAAGTTTTCAATTACATTCACTATGAGAACTGTTTCGCTTCTGCTGCTCGTAGCATTGATACAAATAACAAATGTTGACGGTGGAGGGAAAAAGAAAGGTGGAGCAAGGAAAAAGCAAGGCGTTGATACGAAGGAAGTGTTAACAAAAATACAGGATATAGCTTTGGCCTCAAGTTTGATCGCTGACAACCTTGGGGCATTCGAAGATAAAATAATAGATGTTAATACAGAGGTAGACAAAGACGAAAATAAGAAAACCCAAGCAAAGCAAGCAAAAACAGTAAGCAAAGTAAAAAAAATGGGTAGGTTTGGAAAAGGTTCAAGAAAATTTCTCAGAGGAACTATGAAGACTATGGGTAAAATAGGCCCTTTCTTGGGTGGTTTAGGTGCAGTTATGACGATAGCAACCATGTTTATGGGCGGCAGTGGAGAATCAGCGGAGATGACAGTGATGAAGGACCAATTCACAAAGATAGATGCTAATTTTGGTAAAGTGTTTGCCAGATTTGAAGATACGACCAACTTGCTCAAACAGACTGCAATCAAAACCCAGTTTAGCAAATATAATCACGCCATTGAACATGCTAACAACTTGATGTACAAATACCTCAGTGCTAATGGGAATTCGAGGAAAGTGTACTACAGCCAGTTCATGGAAACTTACAGGGAGGCCGACCCTGCCAACTCCATCTATATAGGTCTGATGAAACGAACGCAACTGGTCTCAAACATTTTCCAAAACGTCATGGAGTACACAAATTACCACCGATTCCAGGTACAGACTATCATCAAGGGTATCTTTGCTTTACTTTTGAAAGGGATAAAGGTAGACCTATTTTATCAGAAACTTGCTCATCCAAATGACACATTATTCTACAATGTCACATTGAATGATTGGACAACAAAATCAAAGGAAGTTCTGAGTCGTATGGCAGAGATTGATAAACAAGTTTTAGCAGCCTGGAGATCACGTGCTGACAAAGACGTGGACAGGAACTTGGCAGAATGGGCGGGAATGAGTAACAACCGAATTGCCCATAAAATGCATGTCTTTCTAGAAGATAAATTTGATTGGATGTACTGGCACGTGATGGTACTTGATTTGAAACTAAAACCTGATCAACGATTCACTCATTACTGTGAGTCGGTCGTGCTCGAGAAGTATGGTAAGCTTGTTATAGCTTCTTACAAGGATTCTTACGCGGCTGGATGCTGTCCAAAGGCAGTCGAAGAGTACTTCAACAGCACTGAGACGTCGTACGAAGATACATCGTCAAGATATTCTGATATCATCATTCCTCCTAATATCATTTTCACCAGAATGAATCCTTACATGAAGAATTGCGACAATGTCCGAAGTATAACGATAGTCTTGAAAAAAATTGGTAAAAAGGAAACAGCCGACATCGGTTACTATGGTGATCCAGAACATGTCGTCATCAACACATCGTCTGCATATCACATGCAGGCTTTCCTGTAGTCAAACTAGTAAGGAAAAGACGATTTTCTCTACCAAATAAGGCTGCCTAAAGAACCTGAATGCAATCGTTGAGTAAAAGAACAAATACATGTAATTTCTCCAAATCTTACTTATTACGAATAACAACTATGACACATTAAAAGGACCTGTTAAGATAAGGGCCCTATTTAGCCCTAATCTCGGGACTTATTTCTTTTTCATGGCGAATCGTATACAGAAAAAAATTAATCTTTATTGAAATATAATGTATTTGCAGACCTTTTACATGTTTTACATTTCGTTAAAGAAACCTTAAGATTCTAAAATTAAGGTCGAAAGAGGTAGGGGTGCACGGATTGAAAAACCGATAATATCGACAAAAAACGTAAAAATTTGCGAATATTTTACCAAATATGGATAAATATAAATTAAAAGACATTAAATATGTCTACATTGTGTATCAGAAATAGATTTTGAACGTCCCATCTCCTTTAATCGGTAAATAATGCAATCCGGAACTTAAAATACGGTCTCATTTTGTATTCAATGGCTACAAAGTCAGCCTATTAGCGCGAAAAGAAATGAACATCACAATCATGCTTATTTCATTCCTAATTCTTGTATATTTCATTCAGTCATATTTCGGTTACATTTTTTGATGGATTAAAGAGGAAAAATAGTCAAATGTGCTATATTTTATGGTCGAAAAGGTCGATTCTTAAATAATGCACCCCCCATTCCATTTTTGGTTTTTCGTCTATGGGATTGTGTTCCCCCCGGAGATACAGAACCCCACTTTCCCAAAAAAAATTGTATCATTGATAAACATCTCCTGTAAAAGTGGCTTTCTGTATATCCGGGGGGAACAATGTTCAAAAAAACTTTTCCGTTTTCTATTGATTTCTATGAGAAAAAGAGAAGTTTTGACCCCAAAATTAGCAATAATATGCAAAACAGATAAAAATTTACTTCATATTCTGATGGTATGCAGTATAGGTATATATTTTACATAAAAAAGTTCTTGAAATTTCAATTTTCAAAATTCCACTTTTCAGTGCTGATTTTACGCCTTATCTTAACAGCTCCTTAAGATTCAAACATGCAATTATGACGACTTATAGTCGTCATTACTGCATGTTTATAAGTACATAACCATCTCCCCCTAACCCTACATTTTGTATTTGACATCTGAGCAGAAAATATTGGGTGTCCATGTAAAATTTTCAGTAATTCTAACTTGAGGGTTGTTCTATATCAAGCTGAATTCAACGAGAATGACCTGAGGTTTCAGCTTATAAGTCACTTTATTTCACTTTCCCTTCCATTCTTTCGTATATCAATTATTACCTTTGGATTTAAGACTAATAAAGCAGCATACCAGTCTACAATTTTGCTCTGACATTGTGCCAGTTCTTCGGGGTTTTTTTTAAGTCCCATCTGTCATAATTGTTCTATGAGTTGTGAGTATAGACCCTAGATTACAAGAAAACCGACAAGCTATGAGTATAGACCCTAGATTACAGAAAAACCGACAGGCTAGCTATGAGTATAGACCCTAGGTTACACGAAAACCAACAAGCTATGAGTATAGACCCTAGATTACAAGAAAACCGACAAGCTATGAGTATAGACCCTAGGTTACAGAAAAACCGACAAGCTAGCTATGAGTATTAACCTAGACTACATGAAAACCGACAAGGTATCAGGGATCACCCTAGCCCTGCAGAGTAATGAGATAAAAATCTCATTTGCTTAAAAACAATGAGATTTTATCGATTTGAATGAGATTTTGAATGTATTAGTTCGAAAAAATAGTGAAAAAATCAAACTTCTGTCTCTCTTTATTTCCATGAACATCTGGCAACACATTATTTGAATGTGAGAATCGCCCTGGACTTTTTCTTTTTCCCGTGTTTGAATGACAGTGAGGTCAAATGAAATTTAGAATTCTTTGTCTCTCAGACACCGTCGCACGCTATAAGTTGCCGACCAGACGTTTTTTCACAACTTCAGAAAAAAAATATCCGCCATACCCATCTGAAGGAAATTACAGAGAGTCTTGTGAACGTCTTTTAAGAAATCATCGCTTCTAATGGTAAACATTAAAAGTATTTCAGCGCGCTGTGACAAGTCATTTTACGGTAACGTCTAATCTGCGAGTATAGGTTGTACTGTAGACTGTTTACGTCAAGACTTTATTTACGCATTGTTAATATATTGAAGAATTGTATAGCTATTGTTCACGTTGACGATTCCAAAGACTTGTGAACTATTTATAAGTCTTTGAAGATACTTAGTTATAGCTTAGTACTGGCCGTGTATCGACGACAAATACATGTGTAAAAAGCCGGCCTACTCCTGTGCGCAAAACAACTTGTAAACTTTTGATGAAAAGTGTTTGTATAATAATACTTTTCTTATCCTGTCTTTTGTCTATACAAACAATATCAAGACTGCTTTGTAATATTTCATACTCTATTGATATTTCAATGACAAAAGAGCATGTACATGTACCGCTGACAACCGCTAGAGAAACGTAAAGCTAAATCCTAACATCGACGGATTAAAAAAAATACCCGCGTGCAAACGTCAATACGACACAGGGATTTGGTACATGTATATATGTTACAGGG
This sequence comes from Pinctada fucata, assembly GCA_028142955.1. Taxonomy (NCBI): domain Eukaryota; kingdom Metazoa; phylum Mollusca; class Bivalvia; order Pterioida; family Pteriidae; genus Pinctada; species Pinctada fucata. The sequence continues at coordinate 52,255,002 of AP027107.1, forward strand.
AATAAGTGTTATCAGGGATTTCACGTAACTCCTGAAATTTAGGGATTACGTGTAATCCCTGAATCGATTAGTCATTACATGTTATTCCTGAAATTGACCAGTTATTTCATGTATTTCCTGAATTTTTCATGACTTTTTACACTTATTTCCTAACCTGAATTTCGTCTTATTTTGACCTTTAAAATCAATGATTTTTCGCTCATTTGATGCTGAATATCCTATCTGCCAAGGGCAAAGACATTTTTATGCCAAATTAATGAAAATATTCGAGCTAGAACTTGTCATTTCTGTCAAAATATTGCTCAAATTTCGAAGTCCATGTCTTATTATTTATGCAAATGGGCATACAACCACAGTATGTTTATACATAAATCGAAAGTATTAAACTAAAATATTGGTATTTAACCCTCATTTTCTTTTCTTGTTAACGCATAAACGTCAAAATAATGCCTAAAATGTTTTCCTTTGGAAGAAAATATTGGATTTAGAATGTTTTGATTTTTAAAATATGTAATATCTTGTAAAGATTAAAGATAAATAAAACCGATGTATTGGCTAGACAACGGACACCCCGCTCAACAGCAAGCATGAGCACACTGGTCAGTATTCTAAATCAATTAGGCATCCCCCTTACTTTGAATATAACTTAATACTTAGATTTTAATTGCAATAAGTTTCATTGAAATCGGTAAATAACAGTGCGACTTTGGTGCCAGTAGCTATTTAGAGTAACATTGACATTGTCCGATCAAGATTTTATATACATGTATACAGTTTGCAGAGTACCTGTAATTTAGAAAGATTGATTTCGCACATCAGCAGTAGGCCAAAAATAAATGTAAAACCAAAATATTCTAGCTGCAAATGAGTTTTTCTATCTTTTTATTTCACTTTCGATTTTAGACATTATCCTCCGTAAAAATATATCTGATATATATATTTTTTTCTTGTTAATTGAAGGGATAACACTTAATGAACGTGAAAAATATCTATCAAATCGCAATTTGATAATTTTTAAAGATTTTAGACAGTCAGGAAATAAGCGTAAAAATGCTAAAATATTTTAGGAATTACATGTAATCCCTACTATTTTGGAGATTTCACGTAATTCCTAAAATGACCAGGAATTACACGTAATCACTGAACCTTTCAGGAATTACATGAAATCCCTGATTACACTTATTCCCTGTAACATATACAAGGTATAAGTTCACAATACCCGCCGAGTTCATAAATACATACGTTATGCCACACGCGGAATTCGAATAATCAGCTGAAAATTTGAAGATTAAAGACAAATCTCCTATTCTGTCACATTACATTAACTGAAGTGCGATTTATTTAAAGGAGGTATGCGATCTTTTAGCGCGACAATGCAGTAAAAATGCGATATTTGAGTAAAAAATGCGAGAATATCGCAAAATCGCGACCTAGGGTGATCCCTGCCAGGTATGAGTATAGACCCTAGGTTACATGAAAACCGAAAGCTAAAGCTATGAGCATAGACCCATGATTACAGGAAAACCGACAAGCTATGCGTGTACACCCTAAATTACATGAAACCGAAAGCTATGAGTGCACGAAAACCGAAAGATATGAGTATAGACCCTTGATTACAGGAAAACCGACATGCTATGAGTATAGACCGAGGTTACATGAAAACCGACAATGTATGATTGTATACCCTAGTTTGCACGAAAATCGACGAGCTATGAGTGTAGACCTTGGGTTACACGAAAACCGGCAAACTTGTAGTGTACACCCTATGTTATACACATGAATCGACAAGCTATGAGTGTAGACCCTAGGTTACACCAAAACCAACAAGCTATGAATATATGTCCCATGTTACACAAAAACCAAAAGCTATGAGATTGTAACCTAAATTACACGAAAACCAACAAGCTATGAGTATAGACACTAGATTACATGAATACCGAAAGCTATGAGTGTAGACCCTAAGTTACACGAATACCAACAAGCTATGAGTATAGACACTAGATTACATGAATACCGAAAGCTATGAGTGTAGACCCTAAGTTACACGAAAACCGACAAGCTATGACTATAGGTCCTATGTTACACAAAAACCGAAATCTATGAGTGTAGACCCTAGTATACACGAAAACCAACAAGCTATGAGTATAGATCATAGGTTAATACAAAAAACCGACAAGCTATGAGTATAGATCATAGGTTAATACAAAAAACCGACAAGCTATGAGTATAGACCCTAGATCACACAAAAACAGACAAGCTATGAGATTATAACCTAAATTACACGAAAACCAACAAGCTACATGTATGTGTATAGACACTAGATTACACGAAAACCAACAAGCTATGAGCATATACCCTAGATTACACGAAAACCAACAAGCTATGTGTATAGACACTAGATTACACGAAAACCAACAAGCTATGTGTATAGACACTAGATTACACGAAAATCGACATGCTGTGTGTATAGACACTAGATTACACGAAAACCAACAAGCTATGTGTATAGATACTAGATAACACGAAAACCAACAAGCTATGAGTATAGACCCTAGATTACACGAAAACCAACAAGCTATGAGTATAGACCCTAGGTTACACGAAAACCAACAAGCTATGAGTATAGACCCTAGATTACACGAAAACCAACAAGCTATGAGTAAAGACCCTAGATTACACGAAAACCAACAAGCTATGAGTATAGACCCTAGATTACACGAAAACCAACAAGCTATGAGTATAGACCCTAGATTACACGAAAACCAACAAGCTATGAGTATAGACCCTAGATTACACGAAAACCAACAAGCTATGAGTAAAGACCCTAGATTACACGAAACCCTCATAGCCTCATATACGAAACCCTCATAGTCTCGATTACACGAAACCTCATAGCCTCATACCCTCATACTCATAGCCTGTTGGTTATCCCTGTACAGGGATATGGTCATTATCCATATTTGTCATAGACACTAAATTACAAGAAAACCAACAAGCTATGTGTATAGACACTAGATTACACGAAAATCAACAAGCTATGTGAATAGACACTAGATTACACGAAAACCAACAAGCTATGAGTATAGACCCTAGGTTACACGAAAATCAACAAGCTATGAGTAAAGACCCTAGATTACACGAAACCCTCATAGCCTCATATACGAAACCCTCCTAGCCTCGATTACACGAAACCTCATAGCCTCATACCCTCATACTCATAGCCTGTTTGTTATCCCTGTACATGGATATGGTCATTATCCATATTTGTCATAGACACTAGATTACACGAAAACCAACAAGCTATGTGAATAGACAATAGATTACACGAAAATCGACAAGCTATGAGTATAGACCCTAGATTACACGAAAACCAACAAGCTATGTGTATAGACACTAGATGACACGAAAACCAACAAGCTATGTGTATAGACACTAGATTACACGAAAACCAACAAGCTATGAGTATAGACACTAGATTACACGAAAACCAACAAGCTAAGTGTATAGACACTCGATTACACAAAAACCAACAAACTATGAGTATAGACACTAGATTACACGAAAACCAACAAGCTTTGAGTATAGACCCTAGGTTAAACGAAAGCCAACAAGCTATGTGTATAGACCCTAGATTACACGAAAACCAACAAGCTATGTGTATAGACACTAGATTACACGAAAACCAACAAGTTATGAGTATAGACCCTAGGTTACACGAAAACCAACAAGCTATGTGTATAGACACTAGATGACACGAAAACCAACAAGCTATGTGTATAGACACTCGATTGCACGAAAACCAACAAGCTATGAGAATAGACCCTTGATTACACGAAAACCGACAAGCTTTGTGTATAGACACTCGATTACACGAAAACCAACAAACTATGAGTATAGACACTAGGTTACACGAAAACCAACAAGCTATGTGTATAGACACTAGATGACACGAAAACCAACAAGCTATGTGTATAGACACTCGATTACACGAAAACCAACAAGCTATGAGTATATACCCTAGATTACACGAAAACCAACAAGCTATGTGTATAGACACTAGATGACACGAAAACCAACAAGCTATGTGTATAGACACTAGATTACACGAAAACCAACAAGCTATGAGAATAGACCCTTGATTACACGAAAACCGACAAGCTTTGTGTATAGACACTAGATTACACGAAAACCAACAAGCTATGAGTATAGACCCTAGGTTACACGAAAACCAACAAGCTATGTGTATAGACACTAGATGACACGAAAACCAACCAGCTATGTGTAAAGACACTCGATTACACGAAAACCAACAAGCTATGAGAATAGACCCTTGATTACACGAAAACCGACAAGCTATGTGTAAAGACACTCGATTACACGAAAACCAACAAACTATGAGTATAGACACTAGATTACACAATAACCAACACGCTAAGTGTATAGGCACTCGATTACACAAAAACCAACAAACTATGTGTAAAGACACTAGATTACGCAAAAACTAACAAGCTATGAGTATAGACACTAGATTAAACGACAACCAACAAGCTATGTGTATAGACACTAGATTACACGAAAACCAACAAGCTATGAGTATAGACACTAGATGACACGAAAACCAACAAGCTATTTTTATAGACACTAGATTACATGAGAACCAACAAGCAATGACTATAGACACTAGGAAAAAACGAAAACCAACAAGCTATGTGTATAGACACTAGATTACACGAAAACCAACAAGCTATGAGTATAGACCCTGGGTTACACGAAAACCAACAAGCTATGTGTATAGACCCTAGCTTACACAAAAACCAACAAGCTATGAGTATATACCCTAGGATGCATGAAAACAAACAAGCTATGAGTATAGACCCTAGGTTACACGAAAACCAACAAGCTAAAACTAACAAGACCCTAGATTACACGAAAACTCTGTCATTTGATATCAAAAGAGTTTGGCGTTCGGAAAACAGTTCGTGCTCTGCTGACTGAAGCTACAAGGTTCGTTTCAAATACGATTGAAGCAGTTACGGTAACAATATATCTTCTGGACAAACTATCATGGAGACTAACGTTATAAATTAATAAGTGGTTAAAACATGACTATGGCGTCACCCCAATGTCTAGTCTTTACATGTATCCATCAAGATCCTTTTTCGTCCGAAATATTGTCGTAGCAAACTGACCTGACCGGGCGAGGCTTATTTTCACCTGGTCAGCAGAAGGTGATACAAGCTATAAAAATTACAGGTGATGAGTATTTACTCTAATTGCTGATATATGTATTCCATAGTGTATTCCAAATCTATCCTAAATTTTAAATTGACTCGTCTTATTCGCTTGATTGAATTAGCTGCGCCCGATCAGGTAACTTTGGTGTGAAAATATCGAGACTGAAACTAAATATAGATTACAAGTATTAGCTTTTCAAAAAAGCTTGCCTCACCTTAACAAAAACATAGGTAATCACAGATTACGAAGCTCACCTCGTGACAGCAAAATTCAATTCAAACATACTTCTTAGTACATGTATATTTGCTTTTAAAGGCAAAACCACTCAAGCAGAAAAAGTAGGTCAAGGTCATTTTATGAAAGATTGATCAAAGATACATCCAATATGCAAGTTTGGTACATGTATCACTTATACTTTGCTCAATATTGGCTTTTAAAGGCAAAATCATTCAAGCGGAAAAAGTAGGTCGAGGTCATTTTATGAAAGTTTGATCAAAGATACATCCAATATGCAAGTCTGGTACATGTATCACTTATACTTTGCTCAATATTGGCTTTTAAAGGCAAAATCATTCAAGCGGAAAAAGTAGGTCGAGGTCATTTTATGAAAGTTTGGTCAAAGATACATCCAATATGCAAGTTTGGTACATGTATCACTTATACTTTGCTCAATATTGGCTTTTAAAGAGCAAAATCACTCAAGCGGAAAAAGTAGGTCAAGGTCATTTTATGAAAGATTGATCAAAGATACATCCAATATGCAAGTTTGGTACATGTATCACTTATACTTTGCTCAATATTGGCTTTTAAAGGCAAAATCACTCAAGCGGAAAAAGTAGGTCGAGGTCATTTTATGAAAGTTTGATCAAAGATACATCTAATATGCAAGTTTGGAACACCTAGCACTTATACTTTGCTCAATATTGGCTTTTAAAGGCAAAATCACTCAAGCGGAAAAAGTAGGTCAAGGTCATTTTATGAAAGTTTGATCAAAGATACATCCAATATGCAAGTTTGGTACATGTAGCACTTATACTTTGCTCAATATTGGCTTTTAAAAGCGAAATCACTCAAGTGGAAAAAGTAGGTCAGATGCTGCATCCGATGCATGGGTCCATCTCGAATCACTTGTGCAAGTTTGGTTACTGTAACATTAGTACTTTGTCAGATTTTGAGCTACCCCAAACTTCTTATCCAAATCACTCAAGCGGAAAATGTAGGTCAGATGCTGCATCCGATGCATGGGTTCACCTCAGCATCGAAAGATGAATCACTTGTGCAAGTTTGGTTACTGTAGCATCAGTACTTTGTCAGATACTGAGCTACCCCAAACTTCTTAACCAAGTCACTCAAGCGGAAAATGTAGGTCAGATGCTGCATACGATGCATGGGTTCACCTCAGCATCCAAAGATGAATCACTTGTGCCAGTTTGGTAACTATAGCATTAGCACTTTGTCAGATACTGAGCTACCCCAAACTTCTTAACCAAGTCACTCAAGTGGAAAATGTAGGTCAGATGCTGCATCCGATGCATGGTTCACCTCAGCATCCAAAGATGAATCACTTGTGCAAGTTTGGTTACTGTAGCATCAGTACTTTGTCAGATACTGAGCTACCCCAAACTTCTTAACCAAGTCACTCAAGCGGAAAATGTAGGTCAGATGCTGCATACGATGCATGGGTTCACCTCAGCATCCAAAGATGAATCACTTGTGCCAGTTTGGTAACTGTAGCATTAGCACTTTGTCAGATACTGAGCTACCCCAAACTTCTTAACCAAGTCACTCAAGCGGAAAAAGTAGGTCAGATGCTGCATCCGATGCATGGGTTCACCTCAGCATCCAAAGATGAATCACTTGTGCAAGTTTGGTTACTGTAGCATTAGTACTTTGTCAGATACTGAGCTACCCCAAACTTCTTAACCGGACGCGGACGCGGACACGGACGCGGACACGGACGCGGACGCGGACGCGTGGGGTTATAGCATAAGCTCACTCAACTTCGTCGAGGTGAGCTAATAATAGCGACCCTCCTCATCCTGTCTTGACTTGATGGACCCTTGGGAAAATAAAACAAACAGGAACACGTTGAAATGAATCTATAACTCAGTATAGTATACATTTCTGATAACTCCGTAGTAATGTACAGAAGTCCCCCCACCCACCAATAAAAAACAAAAACACGTGTATCTAATGTAAACAAAATGAGGGCTTCTGATTTGTCAAGTGGTCCGCTATCATGTGCAATAAATATGTACTACATCAACCATCAGACACAATACTTTCTCACGTTTGCAACTTGCCACGATTTTGTACATGTACTTCTACGCTTTGTGAGCTGAAAATTAAAATTAACAATTGACCGCGTGTAATATAAACGAAATGAAATATTCCGGTGATCGTCCCTCATACGACCACACCGGGACTCGAACCCCGGTCGGCTGCGTGAGAGATTAACTCCTTGACCACTCAGCTACCTAAATTCTTTCTCCACACAAGAAATCTTCGGGTATATATATAAGCGTACATGTTAAAGGAGCGATAACTCTTTCAAAGAGAATGCTGTTTTTGTCTGATCTTGTGAATGTTTGTAAACAGCGCTTTCATCATTATAACATGCAATAGCCGCATTGACATCTTGTTTGGTTTCATCTTGTGTGCCTGACCTTACGAGGTCAGGCAATAATAGCTGAGATATACGGTGGCCGTAAAGGGCCGTGTGAAAAATAAAATGTAATTTCGTTTCCATGAAATATTATTTCATGGGAACGAAATAGTATTTCGTGGGAACGAAATAATATTTCGAGGGAACGAAATATTATTTCTCGGGAACATTTCGTGGGAACGAAATATTATTTCGTGGGAACGAAATAATACTCTTCGTATTTATTCACACATTCCAAATAAAAGAGTACTGCATTTTTTATACCTTAATTCTGGTCTGCCAGTAGTGAACTTCATTTTGGCTTTGACTTGGATCTTTAATTATCTTATGCATAATCTATAATTATAATTGAACAATTCCATATACAGGTATGGCACATATATACATAAGTCTGCACATGCGCAAATTAGTGAGAATTATTTCGTTCCCACAAAACAATATTTCGTTCCCAAGGAATATTATTTCGTTCCCTCGAAATATTATTTCGTTTCCACGAAATATTGTTTCGTTCCGACGAAATAGATTAATTTTTATATATGATAATGAAACTTCATACACTTTTACCTAAAATTCAATGCTGATTGTTATGGACCGGAAGACCATTTAACAGCAAGAGATGGATCATAGCGGCCACTTGCAAAAAATGTGCCCCGTCAGTCAAGGATGACCCCTATTTATTTTGGGATCAGGTCACAGGTAAAGGTCATAGGACTCTGATGCTTGAAAATGGTCTCCATATCATAATAGAACGTGTATTGCACCTATTATCATGAAACGTGCCTGAAATGTCTCCCATGAGTCAAGGATGACCCCTGTTGATTTTGGGTCAAAAGTCAAAGTTATAATACTCTGATTGACTCCTATTGATGATTGAAAATAGTTTCCAGATAATATGAGTGTATATTGTACATATGTTCATAAAACTTGAAGAAATTTTTCTCATTACATGAGGATGACCCCTATTGATTTTGGGGTCAAAAGGTCAAGGATAAAGGACTCTGATAATTGAAAATTGTTCCTGGATCACAAAAGTGTGTAAAAAAAAACTATATTCATACGTTACGTTATATTTCCGTTTTGCAACTCGGCACTTTGCATCTCTGATGCACGCATATTTAGATTATTTCTATTTGTTTGCGTCAAGCAAAATACTCCACAAAAATACTTTTCTTTTAATTTTTACAAAGATGTAGGTATGAAAGCTAGTTTTCAGTCCAAGTAACAAAATCTTATTTAACCTGTTGCATAAGAACGTGTGTGACTTTTTAAAGAATAAAGTGGATAAACATTGATTTGGAAAAAAAGAGGGACATGTTCTCCGTCAAACATTAAGAAATTTAAAACATTTCAAACGTCAAGATAAATTTAATTAATACAGAAAATGCTTACAAAACTTAGATTTGATAAAACACTGCTAGAGACGGTATCATCGAATTGCAAAGTAAGTTTAGGGAGAAAAATGTTAAAGAATGTCCATATGTATGGATCTATACTGCTCTTTATAACTGAGGTACCATTGCCTTATATATTTTATGATTTTACTTATTTTGGTATTTTCGGTATAAAAGAGATAGAAAATAAACACAAATTATCGAAGGTCACAGTATTAAGTTAAAACTCTCATCACAAGTAATCTTCATGTGAAATATCAGAGCCCTTAATGTATCTCTTATAGATATAGAGATACAGCCTTTTTAAAAATTAGGTCAGTCTAAGCTCAAGGTCACTATGTCTAAGCATTTGTCACAAGGAATCTACACATACAATAACACAACCTCAAACTCTTTATATGAAGAAACATGGCCTAAAAGTTAAAGGTTTTAAAAGAAAGTTAAAGTCTAATCCTCTAAGGTCAAAGTCACTAGGTCAAATATTAAGGCAAATATTTAAAGGTCTCGTCATGAGCAAGTTTCTACTGCATAAAGTACTCAAGATTTTGCTTAAACCAGAAACTTAAACCAAAACTGTAACAACTTCAATTTCCAAGGTCAAGGTCCCTAGGTCAGATGTTACAGCATTAACTGAAAGGTCTTGTCATTGGCAACCCAACTGTATAGTGTCATGTTTCTGCTGCATATAGTTCCTTACATTTTGCTTCAACCAGAAACGTTCACCAAAATCTTTAACTACATGTAGATCGAAGTCCAAAGTCAAGGTCATTAGGCCAAATGTTACAGCATTTAAAATTAAAAGGTCTTGTCATGGATAGACTAAATCATCCAGTCTCTTGGCTGTCGCTACAAGAGCCAAGAGACTGGATTATTCAGTCTATGTCATGGATAACCTATATCTATTCTATTGCGTATAGTTCTTTAGATTTAGCTTCAACTAGATACTCTAACCAAAATACTGATGGAAGTTGGACAGAGTCGGATGGAAGTACAATGTATATCAATCAAGTTACAGCCATTTATGATAAGGTGTGACTACCAGACAAAAATAGGCACATTGACAGAGTGATAAAGATATTACATATTTATGTAGAATCCGCTACTTTTTTGGTGAGCCTTGTCAGGGTTGCCAGCACTCTTGGTGAACAAAATTCCCCAACTTTTCACTGACCAATTCATGTTTTTCACTGACCAAAATAAAAGAAAAAAAAGACGTCAAAAACGCATCAAAAAGTAGTTATCAGATTTTAACGAAATGAACAAACTTAAATAATACATCCTTCCTGATCACTCAGATGCCATTAGTTTTTCAATCCATGCAGCGGTTCTGATGAAGATTTTTAAGAGGGGTTCCCTCTGGGGCCTATTTGACCCCGCCCTGGATCCACCCCTGAAGGGATCCGACCGAAATGAATAAAACTGGTAGAGTACCTTTAGTACTTTATGTATAGCAAGTTTCATCAAAATCCTCCGAGCAGTTCTGGAGGAGAAGTCAAAAATGCGAAAAGTTAATGGACAGGCGCCGGACAAACCGGTATGACAATAGCTCACTTTGAGCATTCGGCTGAGGTGAGCTAAAAAGGCAATTTCTCTGACTTCTCAAGACTGCTAGCAACCCTGCTTGTACCATCAAAGTTTGTCCCATTGAATGAAAATACCAAATGCATCAGGACCAGATCAGCAAATCATTGTTCAAGCAAAGAAGGTTATAAACTGTGAAAGAAAGTACCGGCTAATGATTCTTCTTATACAGTATGTCCCTCTTTGTTTGCAGACCACATAAAACCAATCTACAAATACCACAGAAGTATAATTAAATATTTTAGGGCGTATAGATATAAACCCAACATCTGATAATTCTCTATTTCAGAAGGCAGGTAAAAAGCAAAATTAATGCAGATGATCTTTCATTATTTATTTCATTTATATTCTATCTTTCTTTGAATTAAAAATGTTGTTTAACTTCCACACATGTATACATATAACAATTTCCCTCCTAAGGACATGTGGAGAAGTCATAAAACAATAAATGAAAATAATATTAAAGTCTTAAAATATTTTTTTAAAGTTTATACTCCTCAAAAGAAGTTCTTTATATATCTTAATTCAAACAAACGACATATCAAAGTAAAACAGTTCAAGATCAAGAGGGTCATTCATAGCTATTGACCCTAAATATGACCTTGATCCTAAAAGTAACTTTGACCCATTGGGAGTTAATCATGCTTGACCATTCCTGCAGTTCTAATGCGAGCATAATACATATCAAGTAACTGCCATATGTGTAAAAGTGTGACTATTAGACAGACAGACGGACAGACTGACCATAACTGCTGCAAAATCATGCTCATTCACTAAAGTACTAATAGGTTCTTAAGAAAACGGAAATTTACCTTTTATTTGTAAACGGCAAAAAATAATAACTAGAAAATTTAAATGGTAATGCAGAAGGAAAAGCACTATTCAAAGAACTAGCATTTTTAACCAAATAAGACATCATTTTTGGTGTACTCATAGGAAAATAGCAATATTTTACGCTCAGAAATTGTCCAACTCGTTTTTCTAAACAAGGGTCGCGTATGTTAAATAAAACGGCAATACCTATTCATACAGGTAGACATTCACTGATCATTCAGGCATAAATCTATGTGTACAACTATGATTATGGCTATTGCATTAATCAAACTTGACCAGTGTAGGTTTTAATGACTTGGCGCATGGAAAAGGTGATTTACCGTGCTATTTTCATATGTGTAGAGGGGAAACGCAAAAATGATACCAAAATAAAATTTCATTTTCAAACAGTGCTCTATTAGTTGAATATTTCTCTCGATATACATATGTGTCTATCTTAAAGCGTTTTCACATAAAATCAAAATTTCTGTTTTCTTAACTGGCTGTTAGTACTTTAGGTCAACCAAAACGTTACCAAAGAAGAGGAGACAATATATTTCAGCACTTTCCATCCATATATTATTCCTTTCATACTATATCTTAACCAATATTTGTTACATCCCAGGAAAAATTTCATATACATTTGTATTGTTTATCTCCAAAATACATTATGTAATACCTGTACAATATTCAATAATCAATTTACTTTTAAAAAAGAACAACTGAAAAATAGTATGATTTCATCGCTTATCAAGATTTTTGTTACATAACTGGGCTAAATGTTAATTCCCAAATCAAGACTTTGGTCATAACTCCTTACAAACCACGGCATATACGTATGAGCCAAAGATAAAGGAGTAACACAGAATTGTCCATTACAAAAGGTGATTGGAGGACTACAAACTCCTAAAGTCCCTATTTGTAATCAATATAATGTAGCAAAACTGACATACCTTTACATGTATTTCCTCTTTCCAAAACATTTTCACAAACGAGTAACTCAAGACCTGAGCTAGACATATATTTACCATTATTTAACTCATTATTTCACAAAAATTGAAAGAATATATGTAAATATTTTCCTTTCCCTCTATCAAAATACTAATCTACATGCATCTTAAATTGGTTTATCCTTATGAGCTACTAGTATTCAAATGTTCAAAATACAGTAGTCATTTTGAAGCACCTTGCGTACTAAGGGAATGTAAAAAGAGAAAATAATAGAAAACGACATAACACATTCTCTGATAGAAAATGAATGAAAATAGATCTGAAATCTTTAGATGAACCTGATTTTCATGATATACATACAATTCAAAACAACCATTTTTAATCCCTAAGACATTTTCAGTTTAAAACTTATCAAGTCTTTACCAATGTCAGTCTATATTCATTAATTAAAGCTTGAAGGTCAAGGAGATTTCAGCAGGTAGTAGATGTATGCTACATGCATAAGTGACTGATTAGCAATGTTCCATTCAAAATCTTTTATCGCTAATATAAATGTTTTGATGAATCCATTTCATAGTGTCTGAATATTTTTTCATCAAAAGGGTTTCACATAATATTGCTTAATGTAAATTCATACAAGCAAATTAATTTAGAATCACTGGTGTACAATCTTTGAGACAACATGACAAGCCAGTTAACTTTTGTTAATTCAGGCATGTCTATGAATAGAAGTCTAATAATGTCCCAGTTCCTCATAAAACTAAGAAATTAAAAACAATGGATATATTACATCCAAATATCTTTTATGATTCATCAATAAAAAGAGTTTTGCCAAGAGGGGAAAAATCCTATTGAGATAGACTCTGAGAGAATTTTCTTCAGTCGGATTAACGATGGTGTATACATGAAGAATGTATATCTATGTTGTGATGAAAGATTTACATGTAATTTATAGAAATATTCATTTATCAATTGTCACTTTCTGAAGCAGAAAAAAATTGCCATATCATCCTTGAAACAAAATAAACCATAACCTTTAATGAAAATGATGTAGAGTTAGCAAAGAGAAAAATTCACGGCCTATTCACCAGTGGATGTTTGAGACTCAATGACATGAGGAAACAACATGGAGATGGAAATAAAGAATAAAGCAAGAATAAAAGTTCAGATATACTTAGCTGTGAAGAGACACTCTATTAAAGGATCCACAGGATCTTTTTTAAATTCATTGCAAAGGAAATTGCTATCACTATTTCATCATTTAATGATACTTAAAACATTATTTTCCATGTATCTGCCGTATCATCAAATACAATGTAATACTATGTACAAAATTTATCAAGTCACGTATCACATACATTTTTCATTGTAAAATGAAGACAAATAAATACAAATGGTAACAACATATTCTTATGCCATAAAAACAACAAATATAATGAAAAAGACGATGAGTACAGCAAATATCTTTATCATTAACCATCTATTGTTAGTCACTGATTGAAAGTATTTTAGAATTTCAGAGTGTGCTGCTTCTACATTCAAATTTGCTTCTTCTGTACTTGCATCAATTCTGAAAAGTGAGCATGACAAGAAAATAAAGTTTGACTCATTTTTCAAACAAATTGCATTACTTGTCTGGAAACGATTCAAAATTTTTAAAAATCCCTCTGTCTTGAAGTTGAAGGTTTTGATTACCACATAGCCTGTATGTGATTTTACTCATTTTTTGTGTCGCCTGCAAAGCATAGCGACACTTAGGGATAACTTTGTCCATTGTCCGTCTGTCTGTCACACTTGGATGTCACACCCTATAAAAGTGATTCCTGAGTTTCACTATGTTTCGCAAGCGACACATGCATTCCTTGGAATGATTTTTTTTTCAAATCAGAGGAACAAACCAAATGGTTTGAGAGGAAAAAAAATATGAAATTTCCATATGTTTGTAATGCATGATTGACAATATTGTTTACACAAACATCAAATAGGATAAATGTTAAAATCAAATGTGTTTGTTTTTGTGTAAATGACTTCACAAGTGAAAAACATAGTGTAATCAAAGATTACAAAGCTCACCTCATGGCAGCATTCTATCTTGGCAGGAGTCAAAGAATACACAGTTTTGAATTTGAAAACCTGTCCTACTGAGAACCAACAAAAATGATACCACATAAAAACAAAATAGAATAGGGAAGTAGAGTATTTCATTTATTGACCCAAATTTTGCCTGAATGGGTGTACTCTATTGACACCCAAATCTTCCTAACATGTGCACTAAAGCGGAAAATATAGGTCATAACCTACATTTGAATGTAGATTTGTGATCTACTCATAAAGACCTATCATCTGTGCAAGTTTGAACTTCCTAGCACTTATAATAGAGAAATAAAACTTCTTAACATTGATACCGAAATCTTCTTAACATGTGCACTCAAGTGGAAAATAAAGGTCATGACCTACATTTGAACGTAGATTTGTGATCTACTCTTAAAGTAGCATCATCTGTGCAAGTTTGAACTTTCTAGCACTTATAATAGAGAAATAAGACTTCTTAATATACAAGTTGGGACGCGGACGCCAACAACAGGGTGAAAGCATAAGCTCCCTCTCACTTCGTGAGGTGAGCTAAAAAATAGTTGCCAGAGTCACCTAATGCTCGACTGCATAGCATAATATCTCTCATGACAGCCAATTTATTTAAACTCCCTTTCTCAGGCAACAACATATATCAAGTCACATAAAAATTTTAAACTCTACTTTGCTCAATATTGCCAATTTAAAGCAAAATCATTGAAGCAGAAAAAGTAGGTCAAGGTCAGATTTCAATAGTCTAACCCAAGATGCATCCAATATGCAAGTCTGGTGCATGTACCACTTATAGTTTGCTCAATATTGGCAATTTAAAGCAAAATCACTGAAGCAGAAAAAGTAGGTCAAGGTCAGATTTCAATAGTCAAATCCAAGATGCATCCAATATGCAAGTCTGGTGCATGTAGCACTTATAGTTAGCTCAATATTGCCAATTTAAAGCAAAATCACTGAAGTGGAAAAAGTAGGTCAAGGTCATATTTCAATAGTCTAACCCAAGATGCATCCAATATGCAAGTCTGGTGCATGTAGCACTTATACTTTTCTCAATATTGGCTTTTAAAGGTAAAATAATTCAAGC
This sequence comes from Pinctada fucata, assembly GCA_028142955.1. Lineage (NCBI taxonomy): Eukaryota > Metazoa > Mollusca > Bivalvia > Pterioida > Pteriidae > Pinctada > Pinctada fucata. The sequence goes on from AP027107.1 coordinate 52,270,804, forward strand.
GGAAAAAGTAGGTCAAGGTCATTTTATGAAAGTTTGATCAAAGATACATCCAATATGCAAGTTTGGTACATGTAGCACCTATACTTTGCTCAATATTGGCTTTTAAAGGCAAAATCATTCAAGCGGAAAAAAGTAGGTCAAGGTCATTTTTTGAAAGTTTGATCAAAGATACATCAAATATGTAAGTTTGGTACATGTAGCACTTATACTTTGCTCAATATTGGCTTTTAAAGACTTTATTGCTATCTTAACATTTACCTTATCATCTCAACATTTGCCTTATCATTTGAAATAATTTTAAAAATCCCAACCCCAGGGGCTATATCCTCATCTGGATATATTAAATGATGTATAATTAAACATTTGCAACAAAAAAAAAACCAACAGAATATGAATATAGGAAAGGTAAATGTGTAATCTTAACGCCGGGGGTATTGCAATAGCTCTTTTGCACTAAAGTGCAGTCGAGCTAAAAAGAGTTTGCTCTGTAAGTTCAATCTATAGGAGATATACTGTATAAACATTTAATGATATTTAATGTAATTACCTTTGCACCGTTTCTTCCTGTTCTTTGACCATGTGAGCTAATTGTTGAAATATACTGCCCAGTTCTACTATAGTTGATTCTATATTCTGCATTGTTTCTGCCCTATCTTGTATGTATGAATCCTATGAATTTTAGATAATGAATTCTATGAGTAAAAATACACAAACCAAACAAAAACTCAAGAAATCTTTATATTTCATCATGCTAATCTTTACTCTTCATTTTGCTACTGGTTAGGAATAAATAGTTCCCACTTTGTTTAAACAAGAAATATCTGAAATATCAAATCTACAAACTTTAAAAGAAAAAGTTACAAAGTTTCAAAACTAGCACAGTATGAACTTTCTACATATATCGTTTCAGTTCTTTTTGCCATTCTCATTTTAACTGCAGGTATCTGAATCACCATCTTGCAAACTTAAGCTGCGCTGACCCTTTTAGTGTATCTTTTTACATTGAAAGCGTCAATTTCAGAACACAAGAATGCAACTGACAATTGTAGTGCATATATATCGAATATTATGATTTGTGTTCTGTTATGGGTATGCAACACAAAGCAAGAGTATTTAACATATGTAATGTGTGTTAGGGATAAATGCACTTGCATTGTGTTGCATTCCCGTAACAAAACACAAGTTAAGACATTTATTCTATAAGTACATGTCTTTACCTGTTCATCTATGAGCTGAAGTTGCTCTTGGTACTTATCACGATCCATACCATCTAAATTTAACACAACTTCACCGCTACCCCCCATGGCACCTTGTGAATGATTCATCTCATCTTGGAATAGAACTGAACCTGTATGTAAAAATGTATTACTGTAAATTACATTTTGAAATGTGTAATTTTAAGATCAAATATTTCATTGTGCACATCCTTGCTTTCTTTCGAAAAATGGATATACCAATTCTTCCCATAATGGTGCACTTACTATCATTTTAAAGGACGTTTTAAACTTTTTGGGAATCTTTTATGCAACTTTCTCTTATTTTGTAAGAGTTACATTTTAAATTAAGATATAATTGATGTCCAATCAACACATACACGATACTGTAATTTTACATCCTCCCCACATACATGTACATGTATTTACAATGGACAGAGTTATCCATATTGATTGCTGCCATGACTAAGGAGTTATGATATATCATGAAGAGATGTCGAAATCTGTTTCACTTTTGTCAGAAATTTCAGTAATTTTGTCAATCCAGACAATGAAAAGTACTGCAAAGTTTCATCAGTCTGAAAGAATTTTTGTAAAACATTTTCTTCTGACTCGCACTTTTTGCGCAATCTCTGTCATGGGAAATATTTATCAATGATCATAAAACAAACCTGCATGCTATATATCGATACTGACAATTCTACAATTTTTTTTTAAATATTGAGAATTTAAGAATGCATACAAATTTTGACCCTTAGGTCCTTAATGTATAGGCCAGTGCCCAGATAAACACATTACCAAGATACGATTCCTCTAGTCTATTCTGTTCCCTGAACATTACATACATTGTACATGTACTACATCTGTGAATTACTGCATGAATAATAATGGTGAAACGATTGTCGTTGATATTGCCCATATTGTCGATGAAATGTAACTGATATTGCCCATATTGTTGTTGAAATGTCAAAGTCGGCTTCAAATGATTGTGATTTTAAAAATCGATAATCGGACTGATTATATCATAAAGATTTACAATGATTTTTTTTTTTGCACTAAACAATCTCATAACTCAAAATGAAACTAAAAACAACATGGCCGAAAACGGCAAAGGTGATGAAAAAGTAAAGATCTATCCCTTCCCAGGGAATACAAAATCAGATGTCTGGGAGTACTTTTGGTTCAAAAAGAAAGGTGATAGAACTCCCAGTTTAAGGCCAATTTGACATGACAACAGTTACTAGTAAATTATGTTTGCAGTCTTATGCATACAAAGGTACGATAGTCTGAGCGTTCTGAGCATTTTTGCAGTTAGATTTGCAATATTTTAAATTTACAATAAAAACAAAAACTGTTGATGTAAAGAGACAAAGGCTTATACAAGTCGGGGTTTTGGAGATTAAATCTTCGAAATTTTTAAGTTATGAAAAAAACAAAAACTATCAATAGATCTTCCACAATTTTTATCAAATATTCTTTAATGTTATAGAAAGAACAAAACATGTTAATTAATTAATGTTTGAAATTAAAAACATAGGGTAATCAAAGATTACATAGCTCGGCTATACAGGTTTTTGTCAGAAACCAGGTTAAAGTTTTTGAAAAGTAGGTCAAAGTCCAAGGTCAAGGTCACTAGGTCAAAGGTCATGGTCTCAAATGAAAGGACTCGTCACAAGGTATCTACATGTGAAATATCAAAGCCCTACCCCTTATAGTTCAAGCGATATACCCCAGGTTAAAGTTTTGTCTACGGACGACGACAACGACGACGACGCCGAGGGTAAGGCATTAGCTCTCCGGGCTTTTTCGTCCCGGCGAGCTGAAAATGATGATATATATTACATGTTTAATTTCTCCATAGTTATAAAAGAAATATTGTAAATTAATGTTACTAGTTCCGATAATGGATTCTAAATTAATACAGTGCTTCCAATGGTGTCAGATAATCGATTCCTTAAACTGTTCCAATTTTTCATTGCTTATGAATAATCATTAATTATGATGTTTCTGACATCATACATGTATGTAAAAGTCCTTTCATCCACCTTCTATATGTCCAAATAGACATAATGATATAGTGACCTACCATGAATTTCTACCCAAAGGTAGATAACTCTTATTGTGGAGATAACAAATAGCTTATACAACAAAGTTCCTTTCAAAAAATTGTCTATTTCATTTGACAGAAGAAATTATTCACCTTTGTCGCCAAACGCTGACGTTGGCATTGAAAGAGGTTGAGAAAATTGTTCCCTTCTAGACTTCTGCTCCTTAAGGTTCTGTAATAGAATGTTAACATCTAGAACTAAATATATATATACAATGTATGATATGTAAACATTGAATCTCAGATAAAAAAAAATCATAGTTATGTATAAAAATGCCAATGTTCATATATAAGTGAATTTACAAATGCTAATCTTTACAAGAACTATAACAGTGATACAGAAAATTGCCTTTCAAAGAAAATTGTTTGTATTAAGAAATTTCTTAAGGTATCTACTGTACAGATAATAATTCATTAATACTCATTCATGTTGATTGACTTGCCAGGCAAGGATTCTATACTCTACACATATTATAGTTAGTGTTCATCATATGAGGTAATTTTACCCAGCTTTATTTGTATCAATGAAAATTGTATCCGACAAAATTACCAAGATTGTACTCTTTAAACAATGTTAAACTAGAGAGAACTTAACAAGATCTTTACTTCCACAATGGATATAATGAATATGTCAGATATACGACTGATGAAATTAAAAGACTTTTTATTCAACTTTTCCAAATGGAAACACATTCAAACTGGAACAAAATATTTTTTATATTCACTATTCATATTAAACAGATTTGTTAAAATTATATGTCTAGATCTGAATGAAAAATACCAACCTCTGTTCGAACCTCTAGGACATTTTTAAAGTCTGTAGACATTGTCGCAAGCTTTGACTGCAAGAAAAACATACAAATAAACTTAACAAGGGAGTAACATTGCTCAATGACTCCTTAAGTTATCTATGTGTAGGGAGCCCAGGAATCTTGTATAGAAGTGTAGAGATAAAACCTCAACACATATATTTTTAGGATAAACTTCATGTTATACTACATCACACCAGTAGCTATTTCACTAATTTGACATAATACATGTAAAATGTTTCATATACTCATTTTACTAAACCATACAGAGAAACAGTGTAATCAAAAATTACAAAGCTCACCTCATGGCAGCATTTTTTTCATGGCAGCAAACAGAAAGTAGTCAAAGATTACATAGTTTTGAATTTGAAAACCTGTCCTACTGTGAACCAAACAAGTACCACACAAAAACAAAAGGGGAGTAGAATATTTCATTTGTTGAACCAAATTCTGCACGAATGGGTGTGCTCTAGTGATACCCAAATCTCCCTAAGGTCTCAGTACACACCCCGTCGCAAGAATTGCATATAATTAGAGGGCCAGTTTGGGTTTTCTGTCAATGGTTGCTATGGCAACAGTTTTACAATTATTTTTTCTGTGCTGTATTACCACCAAGACTGCAATGTTTCATAACAGTGCTATATCATATCTACAGCTTACTTACCTTTGACATAATAGTCAATAAGCTTAGCATCAAATATCACTAATAATGAGTAAAAAATCCCCAAAGTGACCCAATTTCTGACCCCTCTGACCTCAAAAATAACACTTTTCCACAAATTTTGAATCTGTCAATTTCTTGCACAAATCTTGCTCTTTCCAATGATACCATATTCAATATACATTCATAGATTCAATTTTCCACAATGTCAGCAGCTTTGTCAAACACATGTATACTTACACTTCAATTCTGCCCATTTCCCCCTCATGTCATTTGAGTGTATACAAGAAGTCAGCTAGCTACACATAAAATCAGGAGCAGTTTCGTATTTCAAGATCAGTTTATTTTCACCAGGAAAGCCTTCTTAGCAAGTTTAAAGTAGTTCTCAAATGAAGTATGGTTAAATTTGGTTCATAAGGCAGCCTTGTATAAAATACCCATTTTTGACAGTGGTCACTACGAAAATAACCCTTGTCACAATAAAGGAAGGGGGGGGGGGGTGTTCCGAGACCATAAGCATTTCATTTTTCACCCTTCGAAGAATTTTTTTGCGATGATACCAGGATGTGAGGTCTTTCGCTTTAAACGCAACTTTCCTTTTTGTGTTGCGCACTTTAGTTTTGTCGTAACACTCTGTGGAAAGAACCATACAACGCGAATAGCCATTTCGCTTGTTGAGCCAAAAATGAAAGAAACAGTGCAATACAAAAGTATAAAATTTTCACATTTTCATGCTATTGACTATCAATGAATGGAATTTAAATGATTTAAAATATCTAAAATCATATTTTGATCAGCAGTTGCCATTGCAACGACAAAAATTTGTCGCTTCGGAGCTCGATAAACTGCTCTGCATAGTAGCGGAAGTGGAAAACAACGTCAACAGCAGTAATAAGGTTTGGAAGAAAATGGTTGCTATGGTAACCACCTTTGTCCATATTTGACTATATCCTACTAAATATACTATTTCTGTATACATAGATACTGAAATTTTTCATCTACATCTATAAATTATTCTGTAAAAGTGGTAGACTGGCACCATCTTGCCACAGGCTGAGTATCATTTCTTCAAAAATGAACTGAATACTATGGTACCATGAATTTTCATAACAATCAAAAAAATTTTGTTTTTAGCTTTACCACTCCAAAGTTGGTATTATATGAAACAGCAGAGTCAAGACCTACAAAATAAGTAAAGTGTTGCCATGGAAACCAATTTTGAAAATTTGAATCTGAGCGACAATTGCTTATGGTCTCAGTACACACCCCGTCGCAAGAATTGCATATAATTAGAGGGCCAGTTTGGGTTTTCTGTCAATGGTTGCTGTGGCAACAGTTTTACAATTATTTTTTCTGTGCTGTATTACCACCAAGACTGCAATGTTTCATAACAGTGCTATATCATATCTACAGCTTACTTACCTTTGACATAATAGTCAATAAGCTTAGCATCAAATATCACTAATAATGAGTAAAAAATCCCCAAAGTGACCCAATTTCTGACCCCTCTGACCTCAAAAATAACACTTTTCCACAAATTTTGAATCTGTCAATTTCTTGCACAAATCTTGCTCTTTCCAATGATACCATATTCAATATACATTCATAGATTCAATTTTCCACAATGTCAGCAGCTTTGTCAAACACATGTATACTTACACTTCAATTCTGCCCATTTCCCCCTCATGTCATTTGAGTGTATACAAGAAGTCAGCTAGCTACACATAAAATCAGGAGCAGTTTCGTATTTCAAGATCAGTTTATTTTCACCAGGAAAGCCTTCTAAGCAAGTTTAAAGTAGTTCTCAAATGAAGTATGGTTAAATTTGGTTCATAAGGCAGCCTCATATAAAGTACCCATTTTTGACAGTGGTCACTACGAAAATAACCCTTGTCACAATAAAGGAAGGGGGGGTGTACCGAGACCTAACATATGCACTCACACCGAAAATATAGGGCATGACCTAAATTTGAACGTAGATCTATGACTACTCATAAAGATGCATCATCTGTGCAAGTTTGGCCTTCCTAGCACTTATCAGTACAAATAATTACACCTGCAACAAAATTTTATATGGAATAACCTTTCCATGTAGTTCTCATGTAAAAATGTCATACTGATGTGATGGATACCGGTTCATTGTTTTGACAGTAAACACAACCGCAAGAGCTTGCTGCAGAGTGTTATGATAAGAATTAACTCTGTCAACGCCTCAATATAGCAGCAGGGCTATCAGGAAAGAGCAGCAAACAATTGAAATATACATGTATTCTGTTAAAATAATCATTTGTAATGAAAATTTAAATATTTGGTTATCAGAGGTAGCTGTCAACAACTCAAAATAGAACATGTATCAGTAGAGAGCAGAAAACAGTGAAACATATTTAATAAATGGAATTTACATTAATTTTCATAATTTGGTTATCAAAGAGAGCTGTCAACTAAGGTATCAGAAGAGAGCAGCAGCTAGTTAATATTTAATGTTATATTGTGATTCAGTTATGAAAATTTAAATATTTGGTTATCAGAGGGAGCTGTCAACAACTCAAACTAGAACATGTATTACTAGAGAGCAGCATAGAAGGAAATTTCATGAGTTGAAATTGTCTCAAAGGGTCAACTGCCAACAACTCAAAATAGGTTCAAAAGAGGGCATCAAACAAGGGATACTTATATATAGCACTGAACTATGAAATAAATGAGTATCAACAGGTACTATAAACAATTCAAAATAACAGTGGTATCAGTAGAGAGCAGCACATATGAAATGGTAAAGAAATTGTGCATTGTGCTATCATGTAAAAATTCTACTAACATAATATTCTTTAAACATTTGAAAGGAGATTATCTCAAACAAGGCACCATTTTAACATTCATTTACAGCAACACATGCAAACACCCGAATATGAAGAGACCGAGGGGACAAATACAACCAGACATGTAAAGTGATAGGGGAAACCACATATTCACTACCTAAAACGTCCAAAACTGCAAATAAACCGACTAGACCACTGGGAAACTGTTGTAGACTTAGCAGGGTCATTTGTAATGTTCATCCAGATTACACGAGCACAACTCTCCATTTTTTTTGGGGGGGGGGGGGGGGGGGGGGGGCGCAATGCAGAGGCCTAATAAATGCATGGGTCCAAGTTAATAATGGAAAAAAACTGGCTTTCTAAGTTTGATTGTTAAAATTTTAAGGAATGAAACATTATTCCTTTTTGACGGATTGAGTCTATACATAAGAAAAGAAACAGTAATCACTTTCTTATGAACTAAATCCATTGAAGAAAAAAAATCTGACTCACTGCTGAAATACAATAAATGTAAATTAACGTGAATAAAATGACTCTGCTGGTTACATGTAAGTGAGACAAAACAATTTTCCAATGCCTAAAAAAGAAAATTATTAAGCTGATATATGACATCAAGGTATCCCCATTGCTGTAACAGCTTCCACTGCCCCTACCTTTAAGACCGGGTATCATTCTCCCCAAAATTCATAACAGAAGGTGTTGGATGAGACCAAACAGAATTTTCTGTCAATAAGAACCCATAAGGCAAGAAGGAAGAATAGAGATCAAAGATGTACATTTATAGGAAAACCTCATTTTAACAAAGGCTTGATTCCTGAGAGAGGAGTATATGTACATGTACAGTGGACATGATTTCCTACAATAATTGGTCAATTCTCTTGATGAGATAAACATTTAAGTTATATGAACTTATATCAGAAAAAAGTATTACCGTAGTGAATTAAAGGTTGGACTGTTGCTTACATCAATAACAAAGGCATTACTACATTGTGTGTAAGAAAGCTTGCTATATTTTGAAAACCAAGTTGGATGATGGTTCAAAATCTAGGCAGCATAAAGGCTGACTTGAAAAACAAAGATCACCACCTATAGTGTGTCGTGCCAGGCGCATGTAGTTTTTGGGCTGTCCGTCTGTCAGTGGCAAAAACTTTAACACTGCATGGACATAACTTTTGAATGGTAAATAATAGGGCCTTCATATTTCACATGTGTATTTCATTCATACCAAAATTTGTGACATTATGACCTTCAACGTGACCTTTGACCTACTTTTCAAAAACTTTTACATTGGGTACAACATTTTAATGGTGATTGATAAGGCTTTCACATTTCACATGTGTATTGTGTATGACAATTCCTTTCCATTGATACCATATTTTGTCACCTTGTGACTTTGACCTTTGACCTACCTTTCAAAATCTTTAACATTGGGCAATAATTTTCCAATGATACCATCAATTGTTAACCTTGTAACAATGAACTTTGACCTTTCACCTACTTAATAGAAAACGGTGTATAAACTAAGAAAGATGCCACCAGGGCATTTGTGTTTCACAAACACAAAGTTTTATTCAAATTGTTTTTGAAGTTCTATCGTTCATATTTGAATAAAACCTTCTATTTCGATGGGTTGAGTTTAAACATTAGAAAGAAACAGGAAGTATTTTTATGAGCTTTAGTAAAAATACGAATTCCTGACCTTTCTGATGTATAAGCTTGATCCATCGAAAAAAAATTTGATTCATCACTGAAATATTTACATGCAAATTAAGTAGATCAAATTAATCTGCTGGTTACATGTAAATGAGACAAAACGGTAACCATATTTCAAATGCTTAAAAAAAGAAAATCTGACATAAGGTTTCCCCATCGCTGTAACAGATTCCCCCATTCCTTTGAGTGGGTCTCATTCGCCTGTAAATTTATGGCATAATTACATCATCAGAAGGAAATTAGATGAGACCGAACAGAATTTTCTGTCAATAAGAAGCCATAAGGGAAGAAGGACGATTAGAGATCAAAGATGTACATTTATAAGAAAAACTCTTTATTAATGACTTTGAATGCTTGAATCGTGAGGAAGGATACACACCATTTATGTGATATTTACATGTAAAGTGGACATTATTCCTACAATAATTGGTCAACTTTGTTGAAGAAATCAACTACAAATAAGTTATATCAGAAAGAAGTAATAGTGAACTACAGGTGGATGAATTGGTAACATCAATGACAGAGGCATAACCACAATATGTGTAAGAACGCTAGCTATTTTGCGATAAAGATAGGGCGGGCGTTTGAGAACAAGAATTTTTACTTTTAATAGATGATTTTCCAATAAACTCATGAGACAGTCAAACACCAGACATCACAAAATTTCGCGATATTTTTCATTGTGACGTCAAAATAAAAGGCATGACAACATGTCAAGGTACTTCAAGACGGTGCGATCAGATGTGACGTCACAAAGGAAAATGTTGCCAAATGATGTGATGTCGGGTGTCTGTGTGTATAAAATCAAGGTTAGGAACGTTCATATCTTTTATCTGGAAAATGGACTATTTGAAAACCCAAGTTGGACGATTTGAGGATAATACATTTTCGTGGTAACTTAATTCTGAATTGAAAAACAAAGAGAACCACCTGCAGTGTGTTGAGCTTTTTCGAATTGTTTTTCAAGTTCTTTTGTTCAATTTTGAAGAATTTCGATGGGTTGAGTTTATACATTTGAAAGAAACAGGAAATATTTTTATGAGCTTTAGTAAAAATACAAATTCCTGACCTTTCTGATGTTTAAGCTTAATCCATCGAAAAAAAAAATTTGATTCACCACTGAAATATTTACATGTAAAATAAATATATCAATTTAATCTGCTAGTTACATGTAAATGAGACGAAACGGTAACCATTCAAGTTCTATTGTTCATATTTGACGAATGAAACCTTCTTTTTCGATGGGTTGAGTTTATACATTGGATAGAAACAGGAAGTTAATAAAAATACAAACTCCTGACCTTTCTGATGTATAAGCTTGATCCATCGAAAAAAAAATTTGATTCACCACTGAAATATTTACATGTAAATTAAGTAGATCAATTGAATTTGCTGGTTACATGTAAATGAGATAAAACGGTAACCATTCAAGTTCTATTGTTCATATTTGAAGAAGGAAACTTCAATTTCGATGGGTTGAGTTTATACATTGGATAGAAACAGGAAGTTAATAAAAATACAAATTCCTGACCTTTCTGATGTATACGCTTGATCCATCGAAAAAAAAAATTGATTAACCACTAAAATATTTATTTGTAAATTAAGTATATCAATTGAATCTGCTAGTTACATCTTAATGAGACGAAACGGTAACCATTCAAGTTCTATTGTTCATATTTGAAGTATGAAACCTTCTATTTCGATGGTTGAGTTTATACATTGGAGAGAAACAGGAAGTTAGTAAAAATACAAATTCCTGACCTTTCTGATGTATAAGCTTGATCCATCGAATAAAAAATTTGATTCATCACTGAAATATTTACATGTAAATTAAGTAGATCAATTGAATCTGCTGGTTACATGTAAATGAGACAAAACGGTAACCATATTTCAAATGCTTAAAAAAAAGAAAATCTGACATAAGGTTTCCCCATCGCTGTAACAGATTCCCCCATTCCTTTGAGTGGGTCTCATTCGCCTGTAAATTTATAGCATAATTACATGATCAGAAGGAAATTAGATAAGAAGCCATAAGGGAAGAATGACGATTAGAGATCAAAGATGTACATTTATAAGAAAAACTCTTTATTAATGACTTTGAATGCTTGAATCGTGAGGAAGGATACACACCATTTATGTGATATTTACATGTAAAGTGGACATTATTCCTACAATAATTGGTCAACTTTGTTGAAGAAATCAACTACAAATAAGTTATATCAGAAAGAAGTAATAGTGAACTACAGGTGGATGAATTGGTAACATCAATGACAGAGGCATAACCACAATATGTGTAAGAACGCTAGCTATTTTGCGATAAAGATAGGGCGGGCGTTTGAGAACAAGAATTTTTACTTTTAATTTGAAAACCCAAGTTGGACGATTCGAGGATAATACATTTTCGTTGTAACTTAATTCTGAATTGAAAAACAAAGAGAACCACCTGCAGTGTGTTGAGCTTTTTCGAATTGTTTTTCAAGTTCTTTTGTTCAATTTTGAAGAATTTCGATGGGTTGAGTTTATACATTTGAAAGAAACAGGAAATATTTTTATGAGCTTTAGTAAAAATACAAATTCCTGACCTTTCTGATGTATAAGCTTAATCCATCGAAAAAAAAAATTGATTCACCACTGAAATATTTACATGTAAAATAAATATATCAATTGAATCTGCTAGTTACATGTAAATGAGACGAAACGGTAACCATTCAAGTTCTATTGTTCATATTTGACGAATGAAACCTTCTTTTTCGATGGGTTGAGTTTATACATTGGAAAGAAACAGGAAGTTAATAAAAATACAAACTCCTGACCTTTCTGATGTATAAGCTTGATCCATCGAAAAAAAAAATTTGATTCACCACTGAAATATTTACATGTAAATTAAGTAGATCAATTGAATTTGCTAGTTACATGTAAATGAGACGAAACGGTAACCATTCAAGTTCTATTGTTCATATTTGTAGTATGAAACCTTCTATTTCGATGGGTTGAGTTTATACATTGAAAAGAAACAGGAAGTTAGTAAAATACAAATTCCTGACCTTTCTGATGTATAAGCTTGATCCATCGAAAAAAAAAAATTTGATTCACCAATGAAATATTTACATGTAAATTACATATATCAATTGAATCTGCTAGTTACATGTAAATGAGACGAAACGGTAACCATTCAAGTTCTATTGGTCATATTTGAAGAATGAAACCCTCTATTTCGATGGGTTGAGTTTATACATTGGATAGAAACAGGAAGTTAGTAAAAATACAAATTCCTGACCTTTCTGATATATAAGCTTGATCCATCAAAAAAAAAATTTGATTCATCACTGAAATATTTACATGTAAATTAAGTAGATCAATTGAATCTGCTGGTTACATGTAAATGAAACAAAACGGTAACCATATTTCAAATGCTTAAAAAAAGAAAATCTGACATAAGGTTTCCCCGTCGCTGTAACAGATTCCCCCATTCCTTTATGTGGGTCTCATTCGCCTGTAAATTTATAGCATAATTACATCATCAGAAGGAAATTAGATGAGACCGAACAGAATTTTCTGTCAATAAGAAGCCATAAGGGAAGAAGGACGATTGGAGATCAAAGATGTACATTTATAAGAAAAACTCTTTATTAATGACTTTGAATGCTTGAATCGTGAGGAAGGATACACACCATTTATGTGATATTTACATGTAAAGTGGACATTATTCCTACAATAATTGGTCAACTTTGTTGAAGAAATCAACTACAAATAAGTTATATCAGAAAGAAGTAATAGTGAACTACAGGTGGATGAATTGGTAACATCAATGACAGAGGCATAACCACAATATGTGTAAGAACGCTAGCTATTTTGCGATAAAGATAGGGCGGGCGTTTGAGAACAAGAATTTTTACTTTTAATAGATGATTTTCCAATAAACTCATGAGACAGTCAAACACCAGACATCACAAAATTTCGCGATATTTTTCATTGTGACGTCAAAATAAAAGGCATGACAACATGTCAAGGTACTTCAAGACGGTGCGATCAGATGTGACGTCACAAAGGAAAATGTTGCCAAATGATGTGATGTCGGGTGTCTGTGTGTATAAAATCAAGGTTAGGAACGTTCATATCTTTTATCTGGAAAATGGACTATTTGAAAACCCAAGTTGGACGATTTGAGGATAATACATTTTCGTGGTAACTTAATTCTGAATTGAAAAACAAAGAGAACCACCTGCAGTGTGTTGAGCTTTTTCGAATTGTTTTTCAAGTTCTTTTGTTCAATTTTGAAGAATTTCGATGGGTTGAGTTTATACATTTGAAAGAAACAGGAAATATTTTTATGAGCTTTAGTAAAAATACAAATTCCTGACCTTTCTGATGTTTAAGCTTAATCCATCGAAAAAAAAAATTTGATTCACCACTGAAATATTTACATGTAAAATAAATATATCAATTTAATCTGCTAGTTACATGTAAATGAGACGAAACGGTAACCATTCAAGTTCTATTGTTCATATTTGACGAATGAAACCTTCTTTTTCGATGGGTTGAGTTTATACATTGGATAGAAACAGGAAGTTAATAAAAATACAAACTCCTGACCTTTCTGATGTATAAGCTTGATCCATCGAAAAAAAAATTTGATTCACCACTGAAATATTTACATGTAAATTAAGTAGATCAATTGAATTTGCTGGTTACATGTAAATGAGATAAAACGGTAACCATTCAAGTTCTATTGTTCATATTTGAAGAAGGAAACTTCAATTTCGATGGGTTGAGTTTATACATTGGATAGAAACAGGAAGTTAATAAAAATACAAATTCCTGACCTTTCTGATGTATACGCTTGATCCATCGAAAAAAAAAATTGATTAACCACTAAAATATTTATTTGTAAATTAAGTATATCAATTGAATCTGCTAGTTACATCTTAATGAGACGAAACGGTAACCATTCAAGTTCTATTGTTCATATTTGAAGTATGAAACCTTCTATTTCGATGGTTGAGTTTATACATTGGAGAGAAACAGGAAGTTAGTAAAAATACAAATTCCTGACCTTTCTGATGTATAAGCTTGATCCATCGAAAAAAAAATTTGATTCATCACTGAAATATTTACATGTAAATTAAGTAGATCAATTGAATCTGCTGGTTACATGTAAATGAGACAAAACGGTAACCATATTTCAAATGCTTAAAAAAAAGAAAATCTGACATAAGGTTTCCCCATCGCTGTAACAGATTCCCCCATTCCTTTGAGTGGGTCTCATTCGCCTGTAAATTTATAGCATAATTACATGATCAGAAGGAAATTAGATAAGAAGCCATAAGGGAAGAATGACGATTAGAGATCAAAGATGTACATTTATAAGAAAAACTCTTTATTAATGACTTTGAATGCTTGAATCGTGAGGAAGGATACACACCATTTATGTGATATTTACATGTAAAGTGGACATTATTCCTACAATAATTGGTCAACTTTGTTGAAGAAATCAACTACAAATAAGTTATATCAGAAAGAAGTAATAGTGAACTACAGGTGGATGAATTGGTAACATCAATGACAGAGGCATAACCACAATATGTGTAAGAACGCTAGCTATTTTGCGATAAAGATAGGGCGGGCGTTTGAGAACAAGAATTTTTACTTTTAATTTGAAAACCCAAGTTGGACGATTCGAGGATAATACATTTTCGTTGTAACTTAATTCTGAATTGAAAAACAAAGAGAACCACCTGCAGTGTGTTGAGCTTTTTCGAATTGTTTTTCAAGTTCTTTTGTTCAATTTTGAAGAATTTCGATGGGTTGAGTTTATACATTTGAAAGAAACAGGAAATATTTTTATGAGCTTTAGTAAAAATACAAATTCCTGACCTTTCTGATGTATAAGCTTAATCCATCGAAAAAAAAAATTGATTCACCACTGAAATATTTACATGTAAAATAAATATATCAATTGAATCTGCTAGTTACATGTAAATGAGACGAAACGGTAACCATTCAAGTTCTATTGTTCATATTTGACGAATGAAACCTTCTTTTTCGATGGGTTGAGTTTATACATTGGAAAGAAACAGGAAGTTAATAAAAATACAAACTCCTGACCTTTCTGATGTATAAGCTTGATCCATCGAAAAAAAAAAATTTGATTCACCACTGAAATATTTACATGTAAATTAAGTAGATCAATTGAATTTGCTAGTTACATGTAAATGAGACGAAACGGTAACCATTCAAGTTCTATTGTTCATATTTGTAGTATGAAACCTTCTATTTCGATGGGTTGAGTTTATACATTGAAAAGAAACAGGAAGTTAGTAAAATACAAATTCCTGACCTTTCTGATGTATAAGCTTGATCCATCGAAAAAAAAAAATTTGATTCACCAATGAAATATTTACATGTAAATTACATATATCAATTGAATCTGCTAGTTACATGTAAATGAGACGAAACGGTAACCATTCAAGTTCTATTGGTCATATTTGAAGAATGAAACCCTCTATTTCGATGGGTTGAGTTTATACATTGGATAGAAACAGGAAGTTAGTAAAAATACAAATTCCTGACCTTTCTGATATATAAGCTTGATCCATCAAAAAAAAAATTTGATTCATCACTGAAATATTTACATGTAAATTAAGTAGATCAATTGAATCTGCTGGTTACATGTAAATGAAACAAAACGGTAACCATATTTCAAATGCTTAAAAAAAGAAAATCTGACATAAGGTTTCCCCGTCGCTGTAACAGATTCCCCCATTCCTTTATGTGGGTCTCATTCGCCTGTAAATTTATAGCATAATTACATCATCAGAAGGAAATTAGATGAGACCGAACAGAATTTTCTGTCAATAAGAAGCCATAAGGGAAGAAGGACGATTGGAGATCAAAGATGTACATTTATAAGAAAAACTCTTTATTAATGACTTTGAATGCTTGAATCGTGAGGAAGGATACACACCATTTATGTGATATTTACATGTAAAGTGGACATTATTCCTACAATAATTGGTCAACTTTGTTGAAGAAATCAACTACAAATAAGTTATATCAGAAAGAAGTAATAGTGAACTACAGGTGGATGAATTGGTAACATCAATGACAGAGGCATAACCACAATATGTGTAAGAACGCTAGCTATTTTGCGATAAAGATAGGGCGGGCGTTTGAGAACAAGAATTTTTACTTTTAATTTGAAAACCCAAGTTGGACGATTCGAGGATAATACATTTTCGTGGTAACTTAATTCTGAATTGAAAAACAAAGAGAACCACCTGCAGTGTGTTGAGCTTTTTCGAATTGTTTTTCAAGTTCTTTTGTTCAATTTTGAAGAATTTCGATGGGTTGAGTTTATACATTTGAAAGAAACAGGAAATATTTTTATGAGCTTTAGTAAAAATACAAATTCCTGACCTTTCTGATGTATCAGCTTAATCCATCGAAAAAAAATTTGATTCACCACTGAAATATTTACATGTAAAATAAATATATCAATTGAATCCGTAGTTACATGTAAATGAGACGAAACGGTCAATTGTTCATATTTGACGAATGAAACCTTCTTTTTCGATGGGTTGAGTTTATACATTGGAAAGAAACAGGAAGTTAATAAAAATACAAACTCCTGACCTTTCTGATGTATAAGCTTGATCCATCGAAAAAAAAAATTTGATTCACCACTGAAATATTTACATGTAAATTAAGTAGATCAATTGAATTTGCTGGTTACATGTAAATGAGATAAAACGGTAACCATTCAAGTTCTATTGTTCATATTTGAAGAAGGAAACTTCAATTTCAATGGGTTGAGTTTATACATTGGAAAGAAACAGGAAGTTAATAAAAATACAAATTCCTGACCTTTCTGATGTATACGCTTGATCCATCGAAAAAATAAAACACCGCTAAAGACGGTATGGCCGGATTGCAAAGTAAGTTTTTGTCACCAACTGGGTCTAGGTCACTAAGTCAAATATTACAGCATACATTGAGAGGTCTTGTCAGAGGCAACCTACATGTATAATATAAAGTTTCTACTGTATACAGTTCCTTAGATTTTGCTTAAACCAGGAACTTTAACCAAAGTCTTTAACTAGGTCAAAGTCCAAGGACAAGGTCACTAGGTCCAATGTTACGGCATAAATTGAAAGGTCTCGTCATGGGCAACCTAAATGTATAAATTAAGTTTTCTACTGCATACAGTTCCTTAGATTTTGCTTAAACCAAGAACTTTGACCAAAATCTTTAACTAGGTCAAAGTTCAAGGTCAAGGTCACTGGGTCAAATGTTACGGCATAAATTGAAAGGTCTCATCATGGGCAACCTACATGTATAATATAAAGTTTCTACTGCATACAGTTCCTTAGATTTTGCTTAAACCAGAAACTTTAACCAAAATCTTTAAATAGGTCAAAGTCCAAGGTCAAAGTCACTAGGTCCAATGTTACGGCATAAATTGAAAGGTCTCATCATGGGCAACCTAAATGTATAATATAAGGTTTCTACTGCATACAGTTCCTTAGATTTTGCTTAAACCAGAAATTTGAACCAAAATCTTTAACTAGGTCAAATTCCAAGGTCAAAGTCACTAGGTCCAATGTTACGGCATAAATTGAAAGGTCTCATCATGGGCAATCTAAATGTATAATATAAGGTTTCTACTGCATACAGTTCCTTAGAGTTTGATTAAACCAGAAACTTTAACCAAAATCTTTAACTAGGTCAAAGTCCAAGGTCAAAGTCACTAGGTCCAATGTTACGGTATAAATTGAAAGGTCTCATCATGGGCAACCTAAATGTATAATATAAGGTTTCTACTGCATACAGTTCCTTAGATTTTGCTTAAACCAGAAACTTTAACCAAAATCTTTAATTAGGTCAAAGTCCAAGGTCAAGGTCACTAGGTCAAATGTTACGGCATAAATTGAAAGGTCTTGTCATGGGCAACCTTCATGTATAATATAAAGTTTCTACTGCATATAGTTCCTTAGATTTTGCCTCAACCAGAAACTTTAACCAAAATGTTGACGGGAGACGGACGGACGGACGGACAGACGGACATCGTCAATCTATAGACCGGAATTGCTTTGCAATCCGGCCAAAAAATTGATTAACCACTAAAATATTTATTTGTAAATTAAGTATATCAATTGAATCTGCTAGTTACATGTAAATGAGACGAAACGGTAACCATTCAAGTTCTATTGTTCATATTTGTAGTATGAAACCTTCTATTTCGATGGGTTGAGTTTATACATTGGAAAGAAACAGGAAGTTAGTAAAATACAAATTCCTGACCTTTCTGATGTATAAGCTTGATCCATCGAAAAAAAAAATTTGATTCACCACTGAAATATTTACATGTAAATTACATATATCAATTGAATCTGCTAGTTACATGTAAATGAGACGAAACGGTAACCATTCAAGTTCTATTGGTCATATTTGAAGAATGAAACCTTCTATTTCGATGGGTTGAGTTTATACATTGGAAAGAAACAAGAATGTAGTAAAAATACAAATTCCTGACCTTTCTGATGTATAAGCTTGATCCATCGAAAAAAAAAATTGATTCATCACTGAAATATTTACTTGTAAATTAAGTAGATCAATTGAATCTGCTGGTTACATGTAAATGAAACAAAACGGTAACCATATTTCAAATGCTTAAAAAAAGAAAATCTGACACAAGGTTTCCCCATCGCTGTAACAGATTCCCCCATTCCTTTGAGTGGGTCTCATTCGCCTGTAAATTTATAGCATAATTACATCATCAGAAGGAAATTACAATGTAGATGAGACCGAACAGAATTTTCTGTCAATTAGAAGCCATAAGGGAAGAAGGACGATTAGAGATCAAAGATGTACAATTATAAGAAAAACTCTTAATTAATGACTTTGAATGCTTGAATCGTGAGGAAGGATACACACCATTTATGTGATATTTACATGTAAAGTGGACATTATTCCTACAATAATTGGTCAACTTTGTTGAAGAAATCAACTACAAATAAGTTATATCAGAAAGAAGTAATAGTGAACTACAGGTGGATGAATTGGTAACATCAATGACAGAGGCATAACCACAATATGTGTAAGAACGCTAGCTATTTTGCGATAAAGATAGGGCGGACGTTTGAGAACAAGAATTTTTACTTTTAATTTGAAAACCCAAGTTGGACGATTCGAGGATAATACATTTTCGTGGTAACTTAATTCTGAATTGAAAAACAAAGAAAACCACCTGCAGTGTGTTGAGCTTTTTCGAATTGTTTTTTAAGTTCTTTTGTTCAATTTTGAAGAATTTCGATGGGTTGAGTTTATACATTTGAAAGAAACAGGAAATATTTTTATGAGCTTTAGTAAAAATACAAATTCCTGACCTTTCTGATGTATAAGCTTAATCCATCGAAAAAAAAATTTGATTCACCACTGAAATATTTACATGTAAAATAAATATATCAATTGAATCTGCTAGTTACATGTAAATGAGACGAAACGGTAACCATTCAAGTTCCATTGTTCATATTTGACGAATGAAACCTTCTTTTTCGATGGGTTGAGTTTATACATTGGAAAGAAACAGGAAGTTAATAAAAATACAAATTCCTGACCTTTCTGATGTATACGCTTGATCCATTGAAAAAAAAATTGATTAGCCTCTGAAATATTTACATGTGAATTAAGTATATCAATTGAATCTGCTAGTTACATGTAAATGAGACGAAACGGTAACCATTCAAGTTCTATTGTTCATATTTGAAGAATTGAACCTTCTATTTCGATGGGTTGAGTTTATACATTGGAAAGAAACAGGAAGTTAGTAAAAATACAAATTCCTGACCTTTTTGATGTATAAGCTTGATCCATCGAAAAAAAAAAAATGATTCATCACTGAAACATTTACATGTAAATTAAGTAGATCAATTGAATCTGCTGGTTACATGTAAATGAGACAAAACGGTAACCATATTTGAAATGCTTAAAAAAAGAAAATCTGACATAAGGTTTCCCCATCGCTGTAACAGATTCCCCCATTCCTTTGAGTGGGTCTCATTCGCCTGTAAATTTATAGCATAATTACATCATCAGAAGGAAATTAGATGAGACCGAACAGAATTTTCTGTCAATAAGAAGCCATAAGGGAAGAAGGACGATTAGAGATCAAAGATGTACAATTATAAGAAAAACTCTTTATTAATGACTTTGAATGCTTGAATCGTGAGGAAGGATACACACCATTTATGTGATATTTACATGTAAAGTGGACATTATTCCTACAATAATTGGTCAACTTTGTTGAAGAAATCAACTACAAATAAGTTATACCAGAAAGAAGTAATAGTGAACTACAGGTGGATGAATTGGTAACATCAATGACAGAGGCATAACCACAATATGTGTAAGAACGCTAGCTATTTTGCGATAAAGATAGGGCGGGCGTTTGAGAACAAGAATTTTTACTTTTAATTTGAAAACCCAAGTTGGACGATTCGAGGATAATACATTTTCGTGGTAACTTAATTCTGAATTGAAAAACAAAGAGAACCACCTGCAGTGTGTTGAGCTTTTTCGAATTGTTTTTCAAGTTCTATTGTTCATGTTTGAAGAATTTCGATGGGTTGAGTTTATACATTTGAAAGAAACAGGAAATATTTTTATGAGCTTTAGTAAAAATACAAATTCCTGACCTTTCTGATGTATAAGCTTGATTCATCGAAAAAAAATTTTGATTCATCACTGAAATATTTACATAGATTAAGTAGATCAATTGAATCTGCTGGTTACATGTAAATGAGACGAAACGGTAACCATATTTCAAATGCTAAAAAAAGAAAATCTGACATAAAGGTTACAGATTCCCCCATTCCTATGAGTGGGATCTCATTCGCCTGTTAATTTATAGCATAATTACATCATCAGAAGGAAATTAGATGAGACCGAACAGAATTTTCTGTCAATAAGAAACCATAAGGGAAGAGGGAGGATTAGAGATCAAAGATGTACATTTATAAGAAAAACTCTTTTTTAATGACTCTTTATAACAATGGCTTAGATTGTGAAGGAGGATCCACACCATTTATGTGATATTTACATGTAAAGTAGACATTATTTCCTACAATAATTGGTTATTTTTTCTATGAAATCAACAACAATTAAGTGATTTCAGAAAAAAAGTAATATGAATAACAGGCGGATGTAATGACTCGGACTCCTCGGGTGATAACATATATGAGCTCGCTACAGCCGGCAGAGCACGGACTGTATTACGCACGTCCTCTTTTTATATCCATTTACATATTCATCTGTGTTGCTTGGACCCCTGTGTTTTACGGTCTTGTTTGTGTGTGGTCATCTAACAGTGGAGGTTGTTTTACACCATAATTGTGCGTTCTTCGAGACCTTTGGGAAATCGGAATAGTGTTAGGGTTGTGCGCACGTAATCCAGGATAACCACACCGTCTGCTATTTACGTGGCAGATGGCCGTCCTAAGTCGGCACCGGTTTCCCATTGGTCTCGTTGGTTTATGTGTAGTCTTTTATGTTTCATGTTTCTATGTTGTGAGTTGGTGTTCCTTGTCCCTTTTGCGTCTCTTTCTGTGGGTATCTGTTCTGTGTTTTTTGCATGGGTGTTTTTGGATTTTGCTGTGGGTGCTGCAACCTAGTGTTGTTGGAGATCCCCTCCTTTCTAATGACAAAAAATTCAATGATTTTTTCTTATAATTTTGACAACCCAAGTTGGAATGAAACAGGAAGTATTTTGGGTTAAAAAATCATTCCAAGGAATGCATGTGTCGCCTGCGAAACATAGCAACACTAAGCGATCACTTTTATAGGGTGTGACATCCAAGTGTGGCAGACAGACGGACAACGGACAGAGTGATCCCTAAGTGTAGCTATGCTTCGCAGGCGACACAAAAAAGATAAGTTTTACTTTACGAGCAATAGGGGAGATATATGTGAATTTGGTGAAAATAAGGGAGTTTAGCAGTAAAAATGTTCTCTTACTATCAAGGAAAATGATATAAATAGATGACAATACCATGTATATTAACTTTGATAATAAAATAAATTTGCACTCAAACATTATTATACTTTAGAAAGTGAGATGATTCATGGGTATTCTATTTTCAAACAGAGATTCATGGCAGATGTAATTTAATTAAGCATTCTGCTACGTCTTTTGGTACATTTTTGGACACAAAATTTTTCATACTTTTTGGCCATATAACATTGTTTAGACCGAGGATCACTGACGAGGGTTTAGTACCCTAAACGTGCATGTCTGGTCCATGCTGTTAATCTATCAGGTTTTAAATGATGCTATTGAATCTAAAGACGTTTTACATTTGAACTACTTGGTGAGTGTCACTGCTGGTGGACCAAGAGTCCCCGAGGGCACATGTAGCCAAGTTCGATCAATTTCGGTTGATCGTATGTCTCTTCAACGCATTTGAAATTTTCTGTTACAAAATTTCTAGAAATTTCTAAAACGTGGGTCCTGTAGCATCATATCCCACTCATTCTTCTACGTCTTTTGGTACATTTTTGGACACAATAATTTTCATACTTTTTGGCCATATAACATTGTTTAGACCGAGGATCACTGACGAGGGTTTAGTACCCTAAACGTGCATGTCTGGTCCATGCTGTTAATTTATCAGGCCAAGGTTAAATTTTTTTCAAAGTAGATCAAACTCCAAGGTCAAGGTCACTGGGTCAAAAATCTTGGTATCCATGGAAAGGTCTAATCACAAGGAATACATATATGAAATATGAAAGCATATCACTTACCATTCAAAAGTTATGCCCAAGGTGAAATTTTTTCAAAAGTAGATCAAATTCCAAGGTCAAGGTCACACGGTAAAAAAATTTGGTATCCATGGAAACGTCTTGTCACTAGGAAAAAAACTTGAAATATGAAAGCCCTTTCACTTACCATTCGAAAGTTATGCCCAAGGTTAAAGTGTTTCAAAAGTAGGTCAAAGGCCAAGGTCACAAGGTCACAAATTTTGGTATCCATGGAAAGGTATATTCACAAGGAATATATGATACATATGTTTCAAAAGTAGGTCAAAGGCCAAGGTCACAAGGTCACAAATTTTGGTATCCATGGAAAGGTATATTCACAAGGAATATATGATACATATGTGAAATATGAAAGCCCTATCACGTACCATTCAAAAGTTTTGCCCAAGGTTAAAGTTTTTGCAGACAAACATACCGACTGACGGACAGACCAAAAACTATATGCCCCCGAATCTTCGATTACGGGGATATAAAAATATTTTAGGTGATCAAATTCCTTCATGCAGATATGGTTCAAAAATAGAAACTAATGATAATTCCCTCCCGCACCCGCCCTCTTACATGTAGTCTGCCAATGCATTATTATATCAAAGAAATCTGACAGTTCTACTTAGTCTACAACAGTGAATTACATGTATATACAAAGCCCTAGTCGCTAAAACATGTGACGTGCAATATGCATGTTATGTGTTTGTGATGAGGATACTAATAAATTCATTTCAACTTCTTATAAACTCCGTATATATTGTTCATTCCAGCGTATATACCGGATATTTATTTATTCAAAGACAAATGATTATACGCCTCTTTTAAAATTCTTTATCTTGTAAAATTGAATTTATTTATCTGACAAAGATGGCAAGATCGGGATTTATGTCGAAGGGTGATAAAGACAGATTAAAACAACATTTAAATAAATCGTTCTGATTCACCGTTACGCTGTAAATTTATGACACGTGCCGGGCTACACGATTACGATTTACGTTTATAAAGGCAGTTGTTTTTATTTTATTCGATTTTTATATTCTTTTAAATAAATTCAGAAGGCTGATTTTCTTTAAAGTCATTGTATATACAAAAGTTTTCAAAATTAAGTTTTCTTTATTCAAGAATCATTTTGGAAATCTGGTGTCGTGAATTAAGGTTGATTTGAAACCTATCAGTGTAAAAATGATTCTGACTGTATACATTTATCGTCTAGATAAAACGACGGTACAAGATAATTAAACTTGAAGTTCCAGATTCGCACTTTACCCTTGAACTTTAATGAGCTCCTTTGGTTTTTGAATAACCTGTTGTGATAAGAGAGACAAATCATCAAAAAGACAATAAATCAAATCAGACACTTTCCGTGTGACCGGGTGTCAAACCAGCTTGTCACTATACCATACGAACATTTTCTCGCAAACTATATGACAGAGTGAAATCTGTCATAGCGATATTGAAGATTGCAGAATTTGCACTGAATGACCGGCCTTGAAACGACGATTTATTTATCGGAGGTTACAAAATTTACGAAGAGGGACAAATGACGAACCATATAATACGAACAAAACCAAAGTAGAATGGCCATAAGAATTAATTATAGTGAAAAAGCAGAGTAAATGTATAATACTAATACGATCATGCTAAAATGGCTGATATAGGGGGTCCGTCGATGCTCAGTTTGGAGCTCTATTGTGAGTGCTATTGAGATTATCGTCAGGATCTTCTTTAACTCATATAGATATGTATAAACTTTAAAACATAGTTTTAGTCTTAACAAGATACTAGAAATCAAAGGAGCTGTTAAGATAAGGGCTTGATTTAGCCCTGAAACTCGTGCGCTGTCCTTCTATTTCAGATAAAAAGTGGTCGGGATTAAAATATAAAGTATTAGAAGATTCTTAGTAGGTATTTAATTTAAACAGATTTCGAGAAAGATGTTATAATTACGGGTTGAAGAGGTAGGGGTACGGATGAGAGAAAACGTCAAATATCGAACGAAAATTCACAAAAAAATGCATTAGTTTACATAAATTTGATGTTTATTATACTTCTCTACCTTTAAATGTCAAACTTTGATAAGAAAAATTAAGCTTGATGTTATTATATCAATATAATCGGCAAAAATCGCAGTCCGGAAACTGAAAAACGGTTATATTTCGTATTTATCAGCCACATATGTAGCTTTCAGGCTAATAGACAACTTTCTCGTTCATTTCCTTCCTAACGGTTAATCATTTGATCGGAACACACTCTGAATAGATTATTACATGATATTAAAAGAAAAAATGGCAATTTTGATTTATTTTACCGCTCTAAATACTGATTCTAAAATAGTCTTCCATCCCCCCTTTTTTTTCGTTTTTCGCCTGTGGGACATTGTCCCCCCCCCCTCGGTTCAGAACCCCACTTGGCCAGAAAATTTGTTTTATTGATATACACCTTTGGTAAAAGTGGCATTCTGAACCGAGGGGGGGGGGGGGGGGGGGGGGGGCAATGTTGTAGAAAAACGTTTCCGTTTTCCATTGATTTCTATAGGAAAAACACTTATTTGTATCCAAAAATCGGTCTTATTTTGAATAATTTATCCAACCTGACAGAAGATTCATATCTGGACCAATTAACTTCATATTTTTACCAAACATTTTTCTCAATTTTTGCATTTTGAAATTTCCACTTTTCAGGGCAGATTTTACGCCTTATCTTAACAGCTCCTTAAAAAGACTGGTCTCAACTTTATCCATTTATTTAAAAATCTTGAATCTGAAATACGGTTGTATTTTGTATTTATTGGTTACAAAGTAAACATTTTACTGCGAAATACAAACTATGTAGTAAAAGACAACACGCTCTTGTTTATTTCATTCCAAATCTTGTGCATTTCATGTAAACATGTTAAATTTAGAATAAATAAATGAATGACTTTGAAGGGACAAAATTGAACTTCGCTTATACATGTATTATAGCCTAAAACACAGATTAGTAAAAAGCCCTTCCACCCTCCCTTTTTTAGCTAGCCGGGACGAAAAAGTCCGGAGAGCTAATGCCATACCCTCGGCGTCGTCGTTGTCGTTGTCCGTAGACAAAACTTTAACCTGGGCTATATCTTTTGAACTATAAGGGGTAGGGCTTTGATATTTCACATGTAGATACCTTGTGATGAGACCTTTCATTTGAGACCATGACCTTTGACCTAATGACCTTGACCTTGGACTTTGACCTACTTTTCAAAAACTTAAACCTGGTTTCTGACAAAAACCTGTATAGGCGAGCTATGTAATCTTTGATTACCCTACGTTTAGTTTTTTTCGTCTCTGAGGCATCTCCACCCCTCATTAGCTACAGAACCCCACTTTGTCAAAAGATGTGTATTAGTGATATACACCTTCTGTAAAAGTGGCGTTAAGTAGCTAAGGGAGTGGGCAATGATTTTAAAAACGTTTCCATTTTCCGTTGATTTCTATAGAAAAAAAAGTTTTGCCCCGAAATTAAGGAAAACGATGCATGATAAATCTTATCCAACTGCTGAACTGCTGATTATGATTAAACTAAGAACTCTGAAAGGATTTTCTTGAAGTTCTCATTTTGAAAATTACACTTTTTCAGGGCAGATTCTACTCTTTATTTTATCAGCTCCTTTGTACATTGTTTATTATACCGGTATATGATTAATTTTAGGATATATATTGGTCTTGGGGTATTTCTTTTGCAGGTCATGGACAGTGATAGTAATAATTCACGAAGGGTAATCTCGCAACGCAGAACACTCGGTTTATCTAAAATTCCGTGTAATACAAATTATTTTTCACAAAAAGGGGAATGTGATGCAGTGTAAGGATGCCTTAGCTACGAGTTTTATCAAAAGTACGAGAGGTAATATCCTTTTATAAAGCTGAAAAACGATCGGCGTGACTCATGTAGATGAAAGTGAAAGTAGAACGCCGATCGTGTTTGTGCGTTATAACAAGAGCCCCAGGGGGCACAACGCTCACCTGATACCCATGCACGCTCTACTTGACATACTGACATTGAATACTGATAGTGCCAGTACCAGGATTTTAGCCCATCATTTTTCTAACAAGATTTTTGCCGGATGCAGACAAGTTTTTTTTTAGACAACCTTTAAAAGTACAAACAAGAGAAAATAGTCACATTTCAAAACAACAACTTTTTTACTGATTTGAAAAGATGGATTATGCGATCCAAAGTCATATGCCAAGCTAGTATAGTTCAATTATGCCACATCAAAAATAAAATCATTTTGTAAAATTCCACATTAATGTGCAACAGAAACAGAATTAAACAATGAAATGATTTCATAAATTAAGTTTATTTAAAATTGAACACCAAACCTTTCATTATTAATAGCTAGTATGCCAGAAAATAATAAAGCCTGTGTTTGTGAAACAAGAATGCCCCGCGGTGGCATCTTTGTTGGTATAAACACCATTTTCTGTTAAGTATGTGAGAGGTCAGGGTCAGAGTAATGTTGGTATCAATGGAAAGATCTTGTCACAAAGAATACACATGTACAATATGAAAGCCCTATCACTAACCATTCAAAAGTTATGCCCAATGTTAAAGTTTTTGAAAAGTAGGTCAAAGGTCAAGGTCAAGGTCACGAGGTCAAAAATTTTGGTATCAATGGAAAGGTATTGTCACAAGGAATACACATGTGAAATATGAAAGCTCTATCACCTTCCTATCAAAAGTTATGCCCAATGTAAAGTTTTTCGGACAAACAGACAGACGGACAGGCCAAAAACTATATGCCCCCGTATCTTTGATTCCGGAAGCATAAAAAACAAAGACTTTTCGGTTTTGCCTTTATTCATATTAAATTATACAGAAATCTATGAATGAGAGCTATTTCAACTTAATACATGTAACGTACAGTCAAAATCGTGTTAATCCAATTAACACAGACAAGTTGTTAGCGGACAATATTAATTCAAGTGAGTTGTGCAGAAATTGAGCCAATTTATTTTCCAAACAGCAGTGTACGGTGTATCAAACCTCATGACCCAGTGAAGCCACTTGGACAAATTATTTTCGGTAAATATGCTGAAATGCGGTGCTTGGAAATGTATTTTTAGCATAATGAATCAATAGTCGTGATAAATTAACTTCGAACTTGATCTTGTCTTTTATGCAATCTACAGATACGTTTGAAAATATGCAAAATTCGGAACATTTTCGATGAGGACGCAGAGTTCCTGTAAAAAAAGTGAAATTTGCGAAAAAAGGACATGCATGACCCCCCCCCCCCCCTTTTCTTTACATTTTTATGCATGCCAAAGATTCGCAATCAAAAAAGACCAATTTTACAGACTTCCGGGCATTTCAAGTCAGTCAAAATTTTTAGTGTGCACCTTTTTATTTCCTGTAGTTACCCCTACTAAAGGGGCAAGGAGGTATTGAACCAATCAAATCTGTAACACAAGATATATGGCGACTATGTTTACCATAGATACAGAAATAAGACAGAGAAAATAATCATTAAATAGGGAAATTGTTCTGAAATATGCATGTATAAAAGAAAAGCAATCCAAGGAATGCTTGTGTCGCCTGCGTAGCGGATTTTTTTTTTATTGAAATTAGGTCAAATATCAAGGGCAAGGTCACTAGGTTAAAAATTATGGAATGTTTAGAAAGGTCTTTTCATAAGGAATACAAATGTGAAATATCAAAGCCCTATCACTTACCACTCAAAAGATATAGCAAATCATAGATTTGTTGAAAAGTAGGTCAAATATATAGGGCAAGTGCACGAGGTAAAACATAGGTTATCACAGATTACGAAGCTCACCTCATGACAGCAAAATTCAATTCAAACATATTTCTTAGTACATGTATATTGGCTTTTAAAGGTAAAACCACTCAAGCAGAAAAAGTAGGTCAAGGTCATTTTATGAAAGTTTGATCAAAGATACATCCAATATGCAAGTTTGGTACATGTAGCACTTATACTCTGCTCAATATTGGCTTTTAAAAGCTAAATCACTCAAGTGGAAAAAGTAGGTCAGATGCTCCATCCGATGCATGGGTCCATCTCGGCATCCAAAGATGAATCACTTGTGCAAGTTTGGTTACTGTAGCATTAGTACTTTGTCAGATACTGAGCTACCCCAAACTTCTTATCCAAATCACTCAAGCGGAAAATGTAGGTCAGATGCTGCATCCGATGCATGGGTTCACCTCAGCATCCAAAGATGAATCACTTGTGCAAGTTTGGTTACTGTAGCATCAGTACTTTGTCAGATACTGAGCTACCCCAAACTTCTTAACCAAGTCACTCAAGCAGAAAATGTAGGTCAGATGCTGCATCCGATGCATGGGTTTACCTCAGCTTCCAAAAATGAATCACTTGTGCCAGTTTGGTTACTGTAGCATCAGTACTTTGTCAGATACTGAGCTACCCCAAATTTCAAGTCACTCAAGCGGAAAATGTAGGTCAGATGCTGCATACGATGCATGGGTTCACCTCAGCATCCAAAGATGAATCACTTGTGCCAGTTTGGTTACTGTAGCGTTAGTACTTTGTCAGATACTGAGCTACCCCAAACTTCTTAACCGGACGCGGACGCGGACCCGGACCCGGACGCGGACCCGGACGCGTGGGGTTTTAGCATAAGCTCACTCAACTTTGTCGAGGTGAGCTAAAAATGATGGTATGTGAAGAAAGGTCTTGTCACATGGAATGCACATGTGAAATATCAAAGCCTATCACTCAGCAATCAAAAGAAATAGCCAATCTAAGATTTTTTGAAAAGTAGGTCAAATATCTAGGTCTTGGTCATGAGGTCAAAAGTTATGATATGTGTAGAAAGGCCTTGTCACAAGAAGGAATACACATATGAAATATCAAAGCTCTATCACTTACCAATCAAAAGATGTAGCAAATCTTAATTTTTTTGAAAAGTAGGTCAAATATCTAGGTCAAGGTCATGAGGTCAAAATTATGGTATGTGTAGAAAGGTATTGTCAAAAGGAATACACAAGAGAAATATCAAAGCCCTATCACTTGCCAATCAATAGATATAGCCAATCTTGGTTTTTTTCAAAAAGTAAGTCAAATATCTAGGTCAAGGTCATAAGGTTAAAAAATAAAGTATGTGAAAAAAGGGCTTGTCACAAGAAATACACATGTGAAATATCAAAGCCCTATCACTTACCAATCAAAAGATATAGCCAATCTTAGATTTTTTGAAAAGTAGGTCAAATATCTAGGTCAAGGTCACGAGGTCAAAAAATATGGTTTGCGTAGAAAGGTCTTGTCACAAAGATTACACATGTGAAATATCAAAGCCCTATCACTTGCCAATCAAGAGATATAGCCAATATTAGATTTTTAGAAAAGCAGGTCAAATATCTAGATAAAGGTCACAAGGTCAAACATTATATGTGTAGAAAGGTCTAATCACAAGGAATACACATGTGAAATATCAAAGCCCTATCACTAATCAATCAAGAGATATAGCCAATATTAGATTTTTAGAAAAGTAGGTCAAATATCTAGGTCAAGGTCAAAAGGTCAAAAATTATGATATGTGTATAAAGGTCTTGTCACAAGGAATACACATGTGAAATATCAAAGCCCTATCACTTACCAATCAAAAGTTATGGGGTGTGACACCCAAGTGTGACAGACAGACGGACAGACGGAGGGACGGATGGACGGACAGACGAACAACAGACAAAGTGATCCCTAAGTGTCGCTGTGCTTAGCAGGCGACACAAAAAGTCAACATCTTAAAAATAAATTCAGCGTATATTTGATAGCGTATGTGGCCAAGTTAATTCGAAGTATGAAAATACACATTTAAGTAAGCTATAGCTTGTCTTATTTAAAAAATCATTAAAAATCTAAAAGTTGATATTTTGACAAAATTCTTTCACAGTTTCATTTCTAGCGATAAATATAAAAATAAAAAGAGAAAAAAAACTGAAAAAGGGAAAAAAAAATTGTTGGGGTCCCGCCGGGGTTTGAAGCTACTCCCCATGGGTCCATTTGGCATGGAAAACATACATTATACCTATGTACAATCTTAAAAAATATTCCTTAAAAATCCAAAAGTGGATATCTTGACAAAATTCTTTCACTTGTAGGGTACCATGCATGAGTACCTCATAACTACAAATTGTCATGACAATCTGAAGAGTGGTTATAGAAAAGAAGCAGAAAATGTATGAAAATCAACCCCCCCCTTCCTTTTTACATAAGAAAAAAATTCATAAAAAATCAAAAAAATAAATTTTAAGCATAAAATACATATCAAAGCATTAAGTAAGTTAAATATGATAAATATGTAGTAAATGAGTGTGTAAAATCATACACTTATTGAGTTATTTAAAGAAATAGTGCAAAAATGTGCATTTCTGACAAAGTCCGAAAAGACGTCAAAAACGCGTCAAAAATTTGACTTCGAAGTGGAACCAAAAATAACAACACTTCTTAAGACATCTCTCTAGATCATCCTGATGCTTTCGGTTTGTCAATACATGCTTCGGTTCTGAAGAAGAAGTTTGTCAAAGGAGGGTACCCCCCGTGACCTACTTTTGGCTGTGGTGGCGCCACCTGTTGACAGATCCGGACGAAAAACAACAACACTTGTAGGGGACCATGAGTACTTCATACCTACCAAGTTTCATCAAAATCCCTTCAACCGTTCTGGAGAAGAAGTTTAAAATGTGAAAAGTTTACGACGACGACGGACGACGACGACGACGACGACGACGGACGACGGACGCAACACTATGACAATAGCTCACTTGAGCCTATGGCTCAGGTGAGCTAAAAAGCTAATATCCACCTTATTTTGATGCAACTCATAATTAGGGCGTTATTACACTGCATCACATTTCCCTATTTTACTAAATTACCTATTTTGCGCAAAAATATAGAAAAATCAATTGTTCTCAGTTGCGAGATTAACCACGGCGTAATTGTCAATGTTCTATAGTACTAGACTGGCACTGCTGCGTGTGTCTAGATATATATATATATCGCGTTAGCAAAGTAAGAGCAGGCAACTCCAATCGACTATAGTACCAATCCCTCTGCAACAGACACGCGTCCCGGACATTGAATCCTCGCCAGTAGTACTCAATGTCAAACAATTTAAATCAAGCCAAAGTGAACCCTTCCGGCGCCATCTGCAATTTCCTCTTGCCAAAATGAGCGGCTCCAAATTTTGTGTAGGGTTTACTCAGAAGCGTATTTATGTGAAAAAATATGGCCAAAAATCGTTGAAGGGTAGGCACAGAGCTATGCAACGAGGGAGAAAATATGGTCATTCATTACGAACAGTGAAAAAAAAATTCGACTTGAAAATGCTTTAACTGATATAATTAATTTTAATGACGAAATTCAGAGCTATCCCTTATGATACATTTTTTCTTCATTGAGTTACGCTCTATTGAGATGTCAAAACAATGCGTTTAGGAAATAACCAAATATTGTAACAGTTGATGATTATTGTATCGTTTGATTAACAATCTAAATCGTTTGAACCTTGGTTATTTTCTTAAACGGGAGGAGTATTGTACCATATTACGTATATCTACGTTTTATATAGACGAAAGTACGGATGTCCGTTAGTGCCAAATTCGAAAAATAAAAAAGAAGCAAATGCAATATATTTCGGACAATGCAAAATAAATTTAGGAAAATGAGAAAAAAATTTAGGAAAACGAGAAAAAATATTAAGGGAAATGAGAAATATATTTAGAAAAACGAGAAAAATATTTGGGAAAATGAGAAATATATTTAGGAAAAAGAGAAAAATATTTAGGAAAATGAAAAATATATTTAAGAAAAACGAGAAAGATATCTAGGAAAAAACAAGAAATATATTTAGGAAAAAACAACAAATATATGTAGGAAATACAAGAAATATATTTAGGATAAAACACCGCTAAAGACGGTATGGCCGGATTGCAAAGTAAGTTTTTGTCACTAACTGGGTCAAGGTCAATAGGTCAAATAATACAGCATAAATTGAAAGGTTTTGTCAGAGGCAACCTACATGTATAAAATAAAGTTACTACTGCATACAGCTCCATAGATTTTGCTTAAACCAGGAACTTTAATCAAAATCCTTGACTAGGTCAAAGTCCAAGGTCAAGGTCACTAGGTCAAATGTTACTGCATAAATTGAAAGGTCTTGTCATGGGCGAGCTTCATTAATATATAAAGTTTCTACTGCATACAGTACCATAGATTTTGCTTAAACCAGGAACTTTAACCAAAATCTTTGAGAAGGTCAAAGTCGAAGGTCAAGGTCACTAAGTCAAATGTTACGGCATAAATTGAAAGGTCTTGTCATGGGCAAGCTTCATGTATAATATAAAGTTTCTACTGCATATAGTTTCTTAGATTTTGCCTCAACCAGAAACTTTAACCAAAATGTTGACGGCAGACGGACGGACGGACGGACGGACAGACGGACGGACGGACATCGTCAAGCTATAGACCGGAATTGCTTTGCAATCCGGCCAAAAAAGGAAAATGAGAAATATATTTAAAGAAAGTGGAAATATAACAGGGAAACCACAACAAATAAAGCTTGACCTTAGCCATCCCCGGAATATTAATGCGTTACAGTATCTATTCATCAAGAGATAAAGACTCCTTGTACTTCTACCACTTCCCCGCAACTAATGATATTGATTAGTTTGCAAGAGCCATCACGTGGGAGATAATCATCAAGAAGGTCTTTATCTCTTGAAATGCATCTCATTAATATTTTGGGAGTGCTAAAAGTAGAGTGTAGTGGAGGGAATTTCATGTTAACATATTTATATACACATCATACATCTTTTTTTGGTTTCCATTTTTATGCAAGGGGAATAGACAGGAAGGTAACCCTCTTCCCCTCCCACCCCTTCCTTCTCTCGCCCTTTTCCCTCCAACCTCTCATTCATTCCTCCTCCATTCTTCCCTCTTTTCTCCCTCTGACCCCCTCCCTCCCACTTCATCCCTACTCCCTCCCCGAACATTCTTCCCTCCCCCAAACCCTTACCCCCTCCCTTTCACCCCGTCCGATCCCTTATTTTTCTTTTCACTTTCTGTAAATATATTTTTCATTGTCACTTATATATCTATTTCTCATTTTCCTAAATATTTTTCACGTTTTTTCTAAACATATTTCTCATTTTCCTAAATTTATTTCTCGTTCTCTTAAATTTATTTCTCATTTTCCAAAGTATTTTTCTCGTTTTTTTTTTCTAAATATATTTTTCATTTTCCTAAATTCATTTCTCCTTTTCCTTAACTTATTTCTAATTTTCCTAAATATTTTTCTCGTGTTTCTAAATTTATTTCTCATTTCCCTTAATATATTTCGCATTTCCTTCTTTTTTATCTTTTCATATTTGGCACTAACGGGCTTCCGTACGAAAGGACACACTTACAGATAAAAAATTAGGTATAACTGGTGATAATAATGCACGTCATTTTTGATTTTGTATGTTTTCCATACGGTGCATAACTATAAAACAAAGTTGCAAATCAAATGTTCCTGTTCTTTAAAACTGCATTATTACAACTAGTAATGCTGCAATATTTTTGTCGATAGAAGAAATTTAATGCAATAAAACAAATCAAATTAATGTAGAATTATTGTATGTAGACCGATTTTTTTAATAGTATATTCATATTCACTGTAAATTAAACTGACTCGGCGCGTCGACAATGAAGTGTTGGATCTGAAAAATTCTAAACTAGCAGGATACGAATTAATTTTGATGACAGATCTAATAGTTACATTTATGTTTATGTGCGGTCTATATTACATTGCAGTTTTCCAAACAATAAACTTTGACACAGTCCTCATTAATCTTCTGCAGACTTGTTTGCACAGTGAAAGTTTGAGAATGCTCTCTACATGATCATAACAGGATGAAATGCGGACTTATCCAACCACCCCCCCCCCCCCCTTCCTAATACATGTATAGAAATAATATTCACAAAATACATAAAAGGGGAGGGTGCTTTTAAAAATTTTTATCCCCCGGAACCATAGAATCGGGGGTATCTAGTTTTTGTCCTGTTCATCTGTTTGTCTGATTGACCAAAAAACTTTGGCATTTGACATCACCTTTTGAATGGACGATGATAGACCTTTCATTCACATGCGTATTCCTTGTGACAGGAGCTTTCCATCGATAACAAAATTTTTGAGATTGTGTCCTTGATCTTTGACCTGATTTTGAAGAACTTTAACATTGGCCATTACTTTTGAATGATAGGTGATAGAGCTTTGATATTTCACATGCTTATTCCTTATGACAAGACCTTTTTTTTGACCGTGTGACCACGACCTTGATCTTCGAAGACACATATTTGAAAATCTGTAATATTGGGCATAATTTTTCAGTGGAATGTGATACAGCTTTCACATTTTTCATGTGTTTCCATCGATACCAAATTGTAAAACTCTTGACCTTGACCCTTGATCTACATTTGAGAAACTTTGATCAGAAAATTTGAACAGAAAATATTGTAATATGTACAGACAAACCGGCCTCCGGGGGCATTCATGCAAACACAGGTATTCAGAATTTCATTTCTCGTTAAACATTTCAATCTTCACTTTAAAAGGTACCATGTATTCTTCAAGGACAAAGTGTTTAAAGTTTCAGATATCCTAAGGAAGTGGTCGCGATCCAACCTCTCCATGTGATAACAGCACTTTCCCGATTTTTTCTCCATCTTCCCAGGTGAAGACTAAACTCTCCTCCCTTTCTCATTTGTTATTCCCCTATACTGTATTTTCGCCTCTGTCCGTCCATATACATCGTCTGCCTGTCTGTCACACTTTAGACTTTTATTAGACTTTTCACCATTTGTAGTAAGGGGACGGCCATTTAATCCTGGAAGGGGGGACGGCTGGCAATTTTTTTCGGGTCAGATTATTTATGCTGGCCAGATTATCTATTTTTCAGTGACTCGAGGTCAGAATATTTATTTTCAACCTCTTAGATTCCTGACAAGTAAACAAAAACAAGACGCACACTGAGAATTTCATATATATTTGTACCACTTGGTGAGTATCACTGCTGGCGGAACACAAACAAGAAATCTGATTTGATAAATGATTATTATTTTTTGTAGTCTAAATGCAATGATCGATCGCCTGGTTTAGACGCAGGAACTCATTATATTTATATTGATTATACACAGGTCCCCGTCAGAAAAAAGGGTCCATCCGTCGAAAATGAATATAGATAATATGATAATATTTTGTCGCTTTTGAGAGAGAAAAAAAAAAGATTTATTGAAAAATTAAATCAGTGTTCCAGCTAGAAAACAAAAAGGGCAGGGCGCCAGGTAGGGCACTTCTGCGTGCAATGGGCCAAAGAGGGCACATCATGCACGCGTGGAGGGCAAGGGTGGGCACATTTATAGGTGCGAGGTAAGCAAGGGAGGGCACATATTTTCATTATCAGAGATGTTGAAATTAACCGGTCCGACCGGCAAAACTGGTTAAAATTTGAAATGACCGGTTGGTAACGCCAGCTCACCGGTCCGAATGACCGGTAAAAATTAAGAGGAAACGTTTTCTTTTTTTTTTCATATCTAGCCACTGCATAATATTTTAGGAAGTCATATTGTCCATTTAAATATCACAGTTTACGACTTTATCACTATAGGATAAATATTAATGATTTCTGAACATGACATTGTCATGGAAGTCATTTACTCATACATGTGACGTTGTCAGATTTAATTAAAAATCTCTTTTCTTCGATGTATTTAAAAAGAAATCGACCAAATGTCAAGTATTGTCCGATTGATTCTCGACAACAGATCTTCCGAATGTCGTCTTGAATTGAAGACGTTTAACATTGTTACATCAAAATACACAGACTTAAATTACGCATATTTGCAGTAATGAGAGCTGCCAATTGTAGTAATGTGCGAACTTTTCTGAATTATTAAAGTTTGAAAACGGAAAGTCCGACTCGTTAAACATGCAATTACTAAACTGACCATGCACATGCTCATTTTTTTCAAAGGGATGGGATGGGATGGGATGTTCCTGTCTGTTATTTTAGACAAATTCGCAAATATAAATCGAAACAACAATTAAACTCTTCTGACAAAATACGTAAGAATAGTTGCCATAACTAAAATTCGTGGATCGTCGATAAAATTTTAGTCTTGAACCGTGGGTTCCCTCTCTCACGGAAAATGGATTGATTTCCCTATAAATGCTACTTTCTAGATATTTTTATTTCTTATGAAAATCTCCATTAGTACTATACACTTTTGGCATATTGTTATAATAAATAAAAAAATCCAGAGAGACACTGCGCATTTACGCAAGGGTTGATCGCACGGCGCAACATGTAAGTCCTGCATTTAATTTCGGTGACATTGGTACATTTATCGATTTGTTGAAGGATGCCGAAATAAAAAAAACCAATTCATTCATTCTTGTTCTTCTCGAGAACTGTAACTTCGTAAAAAGTCTCCCTCTCATTTTGGTGTTAATTCAATACGCATGTAGATATACATGTACGCGATGGCCTCATGAATTGACATACATGTAAGATATAAAACATGCAAGTTTAATAAAAGAAATTGAAAATTGAATAAAAGAATTTAGATATTTTTTCTTTTTTTTTTTTTGGATAAAGAAAAGGTCCTGAATGGTAACAAATGGACAGTACAGTTACACAGGCAGACAGACGGCAAAATATTTAAACATGACTGTCTAAGGCCATGTAAAATAAAATCTGTGTTTCTCGGACACCGCCGCGCACTATAATTTGCCGCCGACGAGACGTTTTTATTGCAACTTCAGAAAAAAATATCCGCCGTGTCTCATCCTCGATCGTCGATTAAAAACGAAATATCAATTTATGTCAATGAACTTAAATTCTTAACTTCAATCATTTTTTTATCATAATTAATTTTTACCATATCATTCATATTTATGCTAAAAATAATGCCAAGAAAAGTGAATGGTTCTTGATTCCAGCTTATTTCAAATTTATTTTCAAAGCCTAATTGTGAGTTTTTAAGTGAGCCAATTTTAATGCATACAGTTTTTTCAAAGTTGGGTTTTAGCCCTGAAAATTTTGAGTATTGATTTATTAAGGAGAGTGCAGAATTAAGAGATTTTTTTGTGCCATCTAGTAAAAGAGCGGTATCATCAGCATATTGCAGTAATCTATATTCATTGTTTTTGAAAACTATACCCTTGATATCTTTATTTTTACGAATCATAATTCCTAATATTTCTACGCAGAGAAGAAAGATATAAGATGAGGCTGGGTCCCCCTGCCTACATCCCCTACCAATATTAAAGAAATCAGAAAAGATGCCATTTTGTATTACGCAGAGTTTTGGATCGTTGAGTATGGTTCGTACTAGTTTAATGAAATTTTGCCCAAAGTTGAAGAAATTTAGAACTTTATAGATGAATTTCCAGGAAATTGAATCAAATGCTTTTTCAAAGTCTAGTAGTAACAAAAGTCCAGGAATATTTTCTTCTTCTGTAACATGCATTATATCATAGAGTAATCGAGAGTTCTCTCCTATGAACCTACCAGGGAGAAAGCCTTTTTGATTTTCATGTATAAAATTAACCAGTATTGATTTTAAGCGATGCGCAATAATTCCAGAAAATAATTTATATGTCAAAAAGATACCTAACACCTATAGGAAAACTTACAGTAGTTAAGAGTCTCATATTGTCAAAACTTACGCATCTCTTCATTTGTTTACCTAACCCTAGCGAAGTTTATATAAAAAAGTTAGAAACAATTCTCTATGAATATATCTGGAATGGTAAAAGAGATAAAATAGCTAGAAATACTTTGATACAAAACTATGAAAATGGGGGTTTAAAAATGATTCATATTAAGTCATTTATACAGAGTCTTAAACTTACATGGATGAGACCATTACTATCAGATAGATTATCCAGCTGGATTACTTTATTATATAGTTACCTTCATTTCAATATAGAAAATATTCCTAAATTTGGTAATATGTACATTAAGAAAAATATACCAGATGTTAAGAACTCATTCTGGAAAGATTTCTTTGAAGCTTTAATAGAATTTAGGAATTATACAGATACAGATAATTTCTTACTACAACCAATATGGTATAATAATAAATTCACTATTGGCAACAGCTATGTTTTCTATAAAAGATTTTTTGACAAAAATATTACTGAGGTAAATGATCTTATAAATGAAAATTGTCAACTCATGAACTATGAGGAATTTAACAGAACATATTCACTAAATATACCATTTACAATTTATATAGGATTGAGAAATAGTATACAAAAATATATAACTTTACATAACATTAACATTGATGTCCGTATGATATGTAAGCCATTTATTCCTCAATTTTTAAATAATATAAAAAGTAACAAAAAAGGAACTAAAAACATATATGAACATTTTGTACAAAACCTATATTGTAAACCTAAAAATGAAATAAAATGGGAAAATACCTTTAACATGATTTCATGTGATATGTGGAAAATAATAAATAGGAAAATATTTAAAGATAATAAAGATGTCAAACTACAATGGTTACAATACAGAATTGTTCACAGAATTCTTGGGACAAATGTTTTACTATTTAAAGTTAAAATTCAAGAAAACGATACGTGTACATTTTGTAAAACTGAAAGTGAAACAATTGAACATCTTTTTTATGACTGTAAATTTGTAACACCAATTTGGGAAGATATTGTTACTTGGTTAAACGAAAGATTAGACATAAACATACATGTTGAAAAGTACGAATTTATCTTTGGAAAATTCTATCCTGATAAAATAATTAATTTGATCTTTCTAATAGTTAAGTCATATATCTATAAACAGAAATGTAGAATGTGTTTACCCTACATAGAGGGTGCTATACAAGAGATTCTTTACTATAAAAGACTAGAAAAAACTATTTTTACCAGAAATCAAAAACTATCTATTTATTATAACAAATGGGGAGCTTTATTTTAAAAATTCTGGAAAACTCATTTTTATTTAATTCTAACACCTTTCCACTCACGAAATTCACATTTAGTTTTTCATTAATTCAATCTGAAATTGATTATATGATTTGAATTTATTTTTGTGTGTAATGTATGAATGTTGTACGGTAATGTCAGATATATGTATTGGTATACTGTCTATGCTTGACTTTTGTGTTTATATGATATTACTTGTACTTGTATGTCTGTGTGTATGTATGTCTGTATTTAATAGCATATATATGAAAAAAAAATAAAAATAATAAAAAATAATTTATGTCAATGAACATGTTTATTGTCCTTTAAAATCGTCAATCCTGATTGTCCAACATTTTGAAAATCCCATATCCTGATTGTCCAACAAAAAATTTAAGGTCACCTGTATTGTTAAATAAACACACCTATTTGTTTAAATAAACATACCAATTAGGGCTTTTTTCATACTTGAAAATCTATTTTCACGAAATTGAGCAAAGTTAATTTAAATTTGATATACAAAAAAAAGTAAAATAAATGTTAAAATAAAAGTTTAATAAAAAATAAAAGTTTCACTCAAAATTAATTTATTTCTCAATTATAATTTTCAGTAGATCATCGACTACATGTAATAGTAGATAATTACTTAAATGATTGGGACAATAAGGCGAAAAATACACTACAATCTTTAGGAAAGTTAAAAAAAAATTCTAGAAAACGAGCTTTTCGCAAAAAAAAAAAATAGTTGCCAGAGTCACCTAATGCTCGACTGCATAGCATAATATCTCTCATGACAGCAAATTTATTTAAACTCCCTTTCTCACGCAACAACATATATCAAGTCACATAAAAATTTAAACTCTACTTTGCTCAATATTGCCAATTTAAAGCAAAATCATTGAAGCAGAAAAAGTAGGTCAAGGTCAGATTTCAATAGTCTAACCCAAGATGCATCCAATATGCAAGTCTGGTGCATGTACCACTTATAGTTTGCTCAATATTGGCAATTTAAAGCAAAATCACTGAAGCAGAAAAAGTAGGTCAAGGTCAGATTTCAATAGTCAAACCCAAGATGCATCCAATATGCAAGTCTGGTGCATGTAGCACTTATAGTTAGCTCAATATTGCCAATTTAAAGCAAAATCACTGAAGCGGAAAAAGTAGGTCAAGGTCATATTTCAATAGTCTAACCCAAGATGCATCCAATATGCAAGTCTGGTGCATGTAGCACTTATACTTTTCTCAATATTGGCTTTTAAAGGTAAAATAATTGAAGCGGAAAAAGTAGGTCAAGGTCATTTTATGAAAGTTTGATCAAAGATACATCCAATATGCAAGTTTGGTACATGTAGCACTTATACTTTGCTCAATATTGGCTTGTAAAGGTAAAATCATTCAAGCGGAAAAAAGTAGGTCAAGGTCATTTTATGAAAGTTTGATCAAAGATCAGTGATCGGGATAGGCAATCAGGTGAATGTGACAATGGCCCCATGTCCTGGAACATCAATGCGCCATTTACAAAATGAATGTGCCATTGTTGAAAATGAATGTGCCATGAGCAATTCAAAAAAAAAATCACAAGCAAACAAACAAGTTAAAATTCATGTTTGTAAAACATTAATGCCCCCCTACCCCTTCTGTGATTAAAGTCTGTCACAACTTTATACTTGCATTGATACAACCTATGGGGGTATAAAGTAACAGTTTCATTTCAATATGTAACTCCACTCAAGAGATATTGAACAGAAACCCTGAAGTTTTGGTATTTTTCAAAGTGCAAGGGGCATAACTCTGTCCAAATTTTTTTGATCGGATCTATATATGAACTTGACCTAGATTTTCATTTGATGTGTCTGTATACAAAATTTCATTTTTATATGTAACTCCACTCAAGAGATATTGAACGGAAACCCTGAAATTTTGGTATTTTTCGAAGTGCAAGGGGCATTACTCTGTCAAAATTTTGTTGATTGGACCCAAATAAGAACTTGACCTAGATTGTCATTTGATGTATCCATATACAAAATTTCATTTCAATATGTAACTCCACTCAAGAGATATTGAACGGAAACCCTGAAATTTTGGTTTTTTTCGAAGTGCAAGGGGCATAACTCTGTCAAAATTTTGTTGATTGGACCCAAATAAGAACTTGACCTAGATTGTCATTTGATGTATCCGTATA
Source organism: Pinctada fucata (assembly GCA_028142955.1). Classification (NCBI taxonomy): domain Eukaryota; kingdom Metazoa; phylum Mollusca; class Bivalvia; order Pterioida; family Pteriidae; genus Pinctada; species Pinctada fucata. The sequence continues at coordinate 52,313,085 of AP027107.1, forward strand.
CAAAATTTCATTTCAATATGTAACTCCACTCAAGAGATATTGAACGGAAACCCTGAAATTTTGGTTTTTTTCGAAGTGCAAAGGGGCATAACTCTGTCAAAATTTTTTCCATCGAACCTTAATACGAACTTGACCTGGATTTTCATTTGATGTGTCTGTATACAAAATTTCATTTTAATATGTAACTCCATTCAAGGCCAGACATAAAATATTTTATGTTTGCATTTAACCGACTCTACCCTTTTATCTATGGGTAGGTAGGTAGGGAAAATATTTTATTTTATTTGAAAATAACTTTATAAATACTTAGCCACACAAGACTTCCTACATTCAACATATAAGCATATTGCTTATTTTTAATGTTCTTTGAACTAAAATTAAAAGAAGCTGATTATAGCATACTGAAGCATGGCATTGTGAAGTCCAGAAACTTTATGGTCTATGAGTAGACATGACCTTTAAATTTTATTTTCTTAATTATCATTGTATGTATCATGTGTATTGCATTGAGACAAATCAGTTTCAATATATACATTTATGATTGTTTCAGTCTGCATGCTGAAGAGTCTAAACTTACTGAATCCAACAGACTGATGGTCAATGAGAGCTTTTTTGTCCAATACTAGTACAAATGTAGTTACAAAAGTGACAGATAATTGTTACATGCACACTGTCTATTAATTAATAGTCAAAATGAAAACAAGTTTACGCAAAGTGTAGCACCTCCATGCATGAAAACAAATTTTTTTTTAATCTTTTTTATTTCCTTTCATTTGCTATCTAAAGGCTGTCAATAAGGTTCATCTATTTTCGCACATTGTGACCTTGACCTTTGAGCCCTGACCTTTAAAATCACAAGGTGTACTGACCCATGGGCAACTCACATGGAATTTTGAAGAGCATCAGAAGTAAACCATATAGTTCTGCATTATTGCTAACCTTGAAACCAATGGTTGTCCCCTCCTCCTTCACCATTGGAAACTCGCATGTAAAGTTTGATGAATGCCTTAATTAAATTGAAATCTCTAGATTTAATCTATTATTGCCTATTGTGAACCTTGAGACCCAATAGGTATCGTCCTCTGGTTCTGAACATGATGATTGAATATTGATTTCCAAAGTAAATTGTGGTCTTTAGAGTGTCCACAGAGTTTTATCATTACCAATAGTGATCTCGACTTTTGACTCCAGACCTTGAAAATCAATAGGTTAAATCCTCTTGCCATTGGCAACTCACAAACATCTAGATTGCACAAGAGTTAGAGCACTGTCATTATTATTATTGTCCGTTTGGTTCAACATACGAAACCTAATTTTTCAATACGAGTATTCGTTCAGGATAGATCCCGAAAAACCGGTTTCAACTGCTATAATGTCTGACACACCTCCGTTAGTTGCTCTGCGAGTATATGAAGTGGGGGAGTTTGGAGAGACCCCTCCCCCAGAGAAGATTATGGATCATTGAAGCAAACCGTGCACTCTGGTACTGAAGTCTCACGGAATTTCCTTGCTCATTTTACCACAACTTAGCACGCAGTAAATAGTATTTTAAGCACAATCTAAGAGTCCACTTTTAGCATCCCCCGAAAGAAGTTTTATTTTGCATTTGTTACAACCATTTTACGCGAGCTAGTAATGGGAGGAGGGGGGCTACAGATAATACGATGCAATTGTTGATCGGAACCGGGTAAATAAATCAACTTTTTCACATGTTAAAATCAATGATTTGAATAGGACCATCTTTCTTGTGGGCATTTTTTGTTACTGAAATGTGGTAAGTAGTTATTGATTTTCGCGGTCGTACATGTACATAAAATACGACTATCAAACATCATTTACATGGACATAATACGAAACTGTTTCTTCACTGAAATTGCGCCCTGTTAAATCTATTTAAAGGTTTTTTTTGCATTTTGAATAATCTTATCTCCAAACTGGACATTCCAAAATCTCGGGAAGAAATAATCAATAAAAAAAATATCAGAATGAAAATGGCAATAAAATTCTCCGAGTCGCGACAATTTTCGTGGGTCGGTCGGTTAACGGCAAACAAACTTAATTTTATTTTAGGCCCAAGAGATATTGAACGGAAACCCTGAAATTTTGGTATTTTTCGAAATGCAAGGGGCATAACTCTGTCAAAATTTTTTTGATCGGACCCAAATATGTTCTTGACCTAGATTTTTGTTTGATGTGTCTGTATACAAAATTTCATTTCAATATGTGAATCCACTCAAGAGATATTGAACGGAAACCCTGAAATTTTGGTATTTTTCGAAGTGCAAGGGGCATAACTCTGTCAAATTTTTTTCGATCGGACCTTAATACGAACTTGACCTGGATTTTCATTTGATGTGTCTGTATACAAAATTTCATTTCAATATGTAACTCCATTCAAGAGATATTGAACGGAAACCCTGAAATTTTGGTATTTTTCGAAATGCAAGGGGCATAACTCTGTCAAAATTTTTTTGATCAGACCCAAATATGAACTTGACCTAGATTTTCATTTGATGTGTCTGTATACAAAATTTCATTTCAATATGTAACTCCATTCAAGAGATATTGAACGGAAACCCTGAAATTTTGGTATTTTTCGAAATGCAAGGGGCATAACTCTTTCAAATTTTTTTTGATCGGACCCAAATATGAACTTGACCTAGATTTTTGTTTGATGTGTCTGTATACAAAATTTCATTTCAATATGTGAATCAATTCCAGAGATATTGAACGGAAACTGATGTCGCGGACCGTCCGACAGACCGACCTACAGACAGACCGACCGACAGCGGCAAACCTGTATGTCCCCTCTTCTTCTAAGGGGGGCATAACAAATAAGCTAAAACATATATAGATCTGCATCACCCGCCGCTCCAAATGTCTAGACAGACTTTTCTGTACTTAAACATGGGAAATGGGGAACGCATTTGACCCAAACAGACTCAAAATATTGTCTTAAAGATTCGTTGCATGCTTTTAACCTGAAGTTATAATTCAAAATTTGCCTTATCCCCCCCCCCCCCCCAAAAAAAAATACACAGTCTGCTGTAAATTGTTGTAAACTACAGTATATCCAAATCTAATAAAAAACTTTGTAAGAAATTTGCATTTTGTGAACAAATGAAGTCTACGATTTGTCTTAACTGGTGAAGTCCATTTGTATGTACATACATCTATAAAGTTTTGAAATAAGGATTGTTGCAATCATGTAGGGCTGGGACGATACGGGTCTCAAGCGTATCGATACGTATCACGATACAAAGCCTACGATACGATATGTATCACGATATTTCTGATGCACATTGATAACTATATTTTTCGAGATCCTGGAGACAAAATCAACATTAACAAAAAGAACAATAACATCATTTATTACTGATAGACAGACTGACGCTAGTTGGCTTTTTTCACATGTTCATTTTCAAAGTAAGTTCATCTACAAAGTAAGCTATAAATTGGTAAATACGAGGGCCTCGTATCCTCAATTTGCAAATGAAAAGTTCATGAATTTATGCAACCCCCCCCCTCCTTTTTCAATACATAGAATTACATTGTTTATCTCTCTTGTCATTTCCCCTTCCTATTTGAGTTATTTTTTCATGAGGAAATCTTTTTTAAAAGTATTACACATAACATACGCTCCTTTCCATAGAATATTGATAATTGAAAGAATTACAGCAAAATTGTTCTTAAAAGTGTTTCATTTTATCTGATGATTACATCCTGCACTTTAATTTTTTTTAGGACATAATATTTTCCGTTTCTGTACGTATTATTTGATGTGCATGTATTTATCACATTTTGGAGAGAGAGAGTTAACCACGTGGATGTAATTTTTTTAATGATTTTGATTCTTGAGCTTAACTTGTCGCTGACATGGTAGAAGAGAATAGAAAATATAATAGATATATAATGATCGTAGACAGACGTTTTTTTCTTCTTCAAAGGCTGTTCCCGACGTTTAATCAAGGATTGACTAGAGTCGGTTTTGTATTGAAAAATTGCAAATTCATGAAATTTAAGTAACTATAAAGTTTGCATACGATTTCAGAACTCTGCCTTTCAAATAAATGAATTATCTTAAAACTGAAGAGATTCAGGTCGAACGCCAGTACGTACCCAAAAGATCGATAAATAAATGGTGGATTACGCACGCATGAATCTGGACAACAGTTACTTCATACCGTTTTTACGTCGCGCTTACCCATATTATCTTATAAGCTTTGATAACATCAGGTGGCTTCTCCAGACAATGGTTTCTTACAAATTTGTAAATTTTAGAAACGGATTCTGAAAACTTGACTTTCGCTGCTTTCATTTTTTTATCTTTAGGATTCCCGCGAACTGCAGAAAATTGACAATTTGCATACTATCCAAAGCAAACAGAGGAAGATTAGTCAACAAAAACATCTTTATCTTTTAAGTCTCCACTTCGACGAATAAGTCACAAGTTTCAGATAGACCGAAGCTTTCAATCACATGAGTTGCCGAGCGTTTTAACTGCCTTTGAGCGGAGATTAAAACGGGTGCGGAGATCGCGATACAGCCTCAGCGTATCGATACGCGTATCGTGGAACACTGTATCGTGATTTATCGATATATCGATGTATCGTCCCAGCCCTACAATCATGCAATAGGAAACAATGGTGTTTTAAATAAATACTTTCATATTATTGTCTGGTGTATCAATTGATACGAAAAGTAAACAAATTAAAAAGCATGCAGAACTTAAATAAATGAATGTGGTGAAGTCATCACCACATTGAATAAAAGAACGGAGGATTTCCACAATTTGTTTAAAAATTTAATGCGCCACATTGGCGCACTATGTAAAATTTAAATGTGCCATTTTAGAATTGAATGTGACTATGGCGCAGGGCGCATGCTTATCCCAATCACTGAAAGATACATCCAATATGCAAGTTTGGTACATGTAGCACTTATACTTTGCTCAATATTGGCTTTTAAAGGCAAAATCATTCAAGCGGAAAAAAGTAGGTCAAGGTCATTTTTTGAAAGTTTGATCAAAGATACATCAAATATGTAAGTTTGGTACATGTAGCACTTATACTTTGCTCAATATTGGCTTTTAAAGACTTTATTGCTATCTTAACATTTACCTTATCATCTCAACATTTGCCTTATCATTTGAAATAATTTTAAAAATCCCAACCCCAGGGGCTATATCCTCATCTGGATATATTAAATGATGTATAATTAAACATTTGCAACAAAAAAAACCAACAGAATATGAATATAGGAAAGGTAAATGTGTAATCTTAACATTTACCTTATCATCTAGTTCGGACGACGCCGACGCGGACGCCGACGCGGACGCCGACGCCGACGCCGGGGGTATTGCAATAGCTCTTTTGCACTAAAGTGCAGTCGAGCTAAAAATGTGATAATCATTTATCTATTTATGTATTCATTTTTTTATGTACGTGCATCATGTACGACATACAAACAACAAATTCAGGATTTCATATATTTTTTAGAGAGCTTTGCATCTTATCACCAGCATATCCAATGTCCCAATATTTCATGATTTCTGAGATAATACCTATCATTTTTTTACGAAAAGTCTTAGAATTTTGTCAACTTTGGTATATCACAGTCTAAGTAACCTTGGCAATGGGTCCTACATGTACGACTTTAACAATTTATAGGTGACTTCTTAATCAATCAAGTTCTTCAGTTTAGATGTACATGTACTAATAAAAATTGCTTCAAAATGTATTAGGGGCAGCTATGACCGTTTATTTATTGTGTTGACCAGAATGTAAACATGGTGACCATCTTTGTACCATTTTGAGTAGAAATGAGGAGATTTCCGCTCTTAAAGTCTTTGAAAAATAGCAGTTTTCATAAGCAAGGAGCGGATTTCTGGATATTTGCTATAAAACGCAAGCGATTCCTGTAATAAAGGATAAATTCCATGGTTATGCAATCGATTTATATGGTACTATAAAAAAATTAAGTTACTTTTCCCCTCTACATGTATTTTGGAGTAAATTGGAGGTTGTTCATGCGCATGCAACTCTTATATGCTAAATGTTTGTTATAGAATCAGCTAATTTTAATATGGATGGTTATGTCTGCTGTCCGTCTTACACGCCTGCTGTCTGTCTGCTAGTATGAGAAAAAAAAATATGAACGGAATTTCTCCGCTAATCTCATAAAAGCCGCCAACATCTACATGTACAATTGTCTATTTCCAACGAAAAATTTGTTTTATCACATATAGTCCGTAAATGCTCTTACTGAGCACAGGTGCCTGCAGATACGATCGCTTCCAACCTCCCCCCTCTTTCTTTCTCAGAATCATGGCTAAAATGGTCATGGAGTAAAGAAGGGGGGGGGGGAGAAAAAAGGAAAAAAAAGGAAAGAGGGGGGAGGGGTTGGAAATGATCATATCTGCAGGCACCTGTGATACTGGCGACATCAAATGGTGAAGAAGCAGGGACGTATATGTATATGTCCCTGGTAGAAGTACTTTTAAAAAAAAGTTTAAAAAACACTTTAGATACATGTACTAAGTAAACGTCTTTTATCCTATTTATTTTAAATTCACGAGGTTATGCCATATCTGTCCAACATTTACCTGAGCCAATTAGCGGCAAGATCAATGAGATCAATTAACTAAGTAATTATGCAAACAATGTAATTGGTACTACCTAAAATCCTGATTGTCCAACAAAAAATATACCCCATTTTTACCTTTTTATATAAATGTTGGACAATCAGGATGACACCGTCAAAACTGTACCCGATGAATAAATACTTTTAAAAGCCCGTATAAATCACGGCGCGTTCCGTATTTACGTTACGGGTAAAGACTTTATCCACGCGTCGTTTAAAGGGAATTGTATAGGATATACTAACAACGTGCCGCGGACACGTGGACGGCTGGCTATTTGCGTGTTTAATACATCGAGTATTACATATATTAAAACGTTCGTATAGTTTTCTTTGTTGATCTCCACAGCATATGTAAAAACCAATGCCGAACAATAACAAGTGTCCATTGTAATACTTAATGACTATCATGTTGTAAAAAGTATAAACAAGGACCGTCGACCAAGGACTTATAAACAGTTTATAAGTCCTTGCGTCGACGAACGCAAGAGAAATGTAGTTAAATCCTTAAACCTATGAATAAAAGAATGTATATTGTACCTGGGCCGTGTACATTATTTTATCAGACGGTGGTTAATGCTGAACACTTCATTCGATTTCTAAAGATTCTGCTTCATCCAGACTTGACTTTTGAAGATATACGCTATCGGCCAAATTTTTATTTACCATATGAACGGAAGTGAGGGGTCGTATTTAATTTGAACTGGGTTTAAACAAGATGTGAGCAAATACTGTAACAGCCGTCGAGTCTCTTGCGCGATTCTACTAAATAGTCATGGCAATCAAAACATGTCATACTTCGTATATCAAATTTTGAATTGATTAGCTTCTTCCACTCAGACAGATGAGCTACGTCTCCCCGTGCTCAGAAGGAATAGGTTATTTTACTTAAAAAAAATCAACTTATTTACAAGAGAAAGCCATAAATCTTAATGTACATGTACCATTTTTTTTGACTGACGGTACCAAGACAGGTTTCTATGAAGAATAACAGGGGGGGGGGGGGGGGGGGAGGCATAACATTTTTTGCCTAGTACATGAATAATGGGGGGGGGGGGGGGCAGGACAGACAACTTCTTTGCCTTACATGAATAATAAGAACACTTTTGATGGAAAAAAACAAAAAATAAAAACCCTACCTACCTTGCCACTTTTTTAGACCCAATTATCTGAGAAACATAGAATTTATTTTACATGGCCTAATTTGACACAGGATATTTAATTGATAATTCAATCATATTTGGATTACCATCATTTCCATAGTGTAATGTATTTCATAATATACAGTATATACTGCAGAAATTAACTTTTTATTTAAAAAAAAAGTCGGACCAGTTCAAATTCTTTCGGACCGGTTGATTTAGGACTAGTACCGGTCCGAATGACCGGTTCATTAGAAAATATTTCAACAACTCTGCATTATGTAGTCAAAGGAGAGTATATTTTACAAGGCATAAGCTTTTTTTTTTTTTCTTGCAAATAAGGCACTTTCTTTCTTTTGCAGTGCATCTTCAATAACCAAATTAAAGTACAAAATCAAATTTTCATGTTTTATATTGTTTCAGTCTGTAATACATGTACTTGCTTTGTACTATTGTCTGAGACTACTTTCCGATAGTGACCGTTTACAGAAGCATAAATGTTATAATACAACTGACTCTTTCATCCCCTGCACATTGTACAACGAGACCAGCTTCCTTTGTTTTCCGTTTTATACAATTCCAAAGTTTTTGTAGACTGCGGTAGTCATCTTCGTAACAATGTATATGCGTCTATGTTCGTGTATATTCTTTCTTTTGTGTACTTATCTGTTTATGGTCATGATTATTATATCTTGAAAGTATTGACACTGATAGACCCTGAATAACGTAGGTACGTGTTTTGTGAGAGTAATTTCCGCGGTCAAAAAGACATTGGTTCTACACGTATTTATTGCATTAAAAAATAGGTAAATAAAAATAGACAAAGAAGACGATAGATAAAGTTATCGCCGATTTCTAAACTGACCCATGCGAATACCCGTATATAGTAGTTGTCCGTTTTAGCTTGAGAGTTTAAGTTTTTGAGATGGAAAGCATAGATACATTGTACATGTACGAGTAAAATGTCTTCATAATCGTCAGAAATGAAATGGTATAAATTCATCAAGGCGGATTCATGTGTATTTATGTCGCGAGCCGTTGTTTACGACTCCAGGCTATATTGACGCAAAAAAAAGTTTTAGATTGCCTTGCAATTTCTGACTTTTCATTCTCAATCTTCGCTAACATTTTCTGGAAGTCATGCTTTTAGTTGTTGTGCACTGTGCGGTCAACTTAAAACGTCAAAATATGAAGTGAAAATTTGGTTAAGAAATAAATAAATCTCTCGCGCGATCGATAAAACCTATCTTCCGGTTGTACAAGTATACCTGCGTATTTAATCAAAACATCTTAATTAGGCAGTCGTTTGTACTACTCGTAAAGGTGCTAAATGATTTTACAAACAATTCAATTAAGCAAAGTACATGTTTAAGACGGTATTGCATTAATTACCGCACACGGACAACATAATCGAAATTTGAAGGGCAGATCAAGAAGGGCAAAAAGAGGAAAACGGGAGGGCATCTAGGGCGTAACAAAAGGGCATCAAGGGTGCAACAAAAGGGCATCAAGGGCGCAAGGGAGGGCATCAAGGGCGCAAGGAAGGGCATCAAGGGCACTGCGCCCTTCTATTTTGGCCTAGCGGGAACACAGGAAATTCAATGGAATTAAAGTGATATTAGAACATATGAGATAATACTTTTACCTAAAACTTTCCCTAAAAATAAACCATAATACGCCAAAAATAGTTTTCAGCTCTTACCGCACACATACGTAAATCAGTTTTGAAGTTGCTATTTTTAGCCATTTACAGAAGCCCTGATTCTATAAATGATCACTTCCGGTAAATATGATGGAGAGACTTGTGACGTAGAAAGTTGTACATGAAAGGCGAAAGTAGTGTAAACAATGCAATGTACCATTGAGGTATTGAAAATGAGTTCGCATTTAATTTGCTCAGTTTCACATCTTTTGATAATTTCTAGATCATGTCGAGTAATAATATGCAAATGTTTAATGTTAGTAATTTTCATGCGACCAAGCATCTGTCCGTGAGAAAAAAAAGGGGGGGGGGGAGGGGGAAAGGGTCTTGAGATGGACGATTTCACACATGATGTCACATCATATTTTCTGTCTGTCCTATTTTACTATTTGTTCTAATCACGCATGATTTGAAACTATGGTTGAATATACAGCCCGACCTGTTTCAAACGCAGAAAGGGGGGGGGGGGGGGGTTAACTTGGAATGCGTGCGACTGGAGTTTCAGACCGGGAGGCCCCCTGTCCATCCTTTTATTGAGCTTAGTGAACAACATAGTATTACCTATATTCATATTGTCATACACATTCACTTAAATGACAAATGACAGATGGAGATATCTTTGGCATAGACGGATTCAGGAATCTAAAATAGGGAGGGCGGATCACAATGAACATTGAAAATAATCTTTCGGAGAAGCGTAGGAAGGGGTTGAGGGGTATAATGACAAAAACAAAATGTTATTAATTTATTTTTACATATATTTTTTTGAATTCATCTTCATAAATAATTATTTCAAAATTCACCTACATTCCCTGCAAGGGATATAGGGTAGACCTTATTTCACGAGCTCCCCATTGGGTAAAACACTCAGTAATTTTAATATTATTCTGAGGCTCCAAGTCGATGTCACGGAATCTATTTTAATTAAAATAAGGATCAAATTTTATTCTATCAATATATATGGTCACAATTTTAGGGATTAACAACGAAAAACGATTCGACATTATTTTTTTTTTCTAATTCATTAAGTTATGGTCACAGTTAGCGGTTTTTAATGGAATAACATAATAATAAAAGAACGAAGCAATAAATTTATACTGATATGAAAACATTTTTGAAATACGTTTTCATGAGAGGCAATTGATGATAGAAAAGATTGGATGATCTCTCTCTCTCTCTCTCTCTCTCAAGTACTCAAAACGGACAAATGAGGGTGCGTGTGTGTGTGTGTGCCGGTGGGGGGGGGGGGGGTACCCCCGCAAACCACGATCTAATATTCGGCAAGTGCTAGATCCATAAATCCATATGTAGTTTAAGAATCTATCAAAAATATTGGCCAGCACGATTATTTTTTTTTAATCAGAATATAAATTATGTCAAACTGTCCTGAATATACAGCCAGTACAGGTGATCGCCAGCCATGAGCATGTTTAGAAATGGTGCGCCCTTTATTTATTTATTTCATTTATTTATTTATTTTTTGCTCAATAAATAAAAAACTATGTCACAGATATTGATTGTTTTATTCTTGAAACGGTAATCACATGCGTATACACATGTGCTAGTACAGGCAATCACTTTGTCGTGTACAACTTGTGACGTCATTTACTGAGACCCACGAAGAATACAGTCGATCCCGAAAATTTATTGGGTAAATTGACAAAAATGTCGATTTCCTCTAAAACCAGGAATTTTTTTTCTGTGGTTACAGGATGAAAATTTTCATTTTTAAAGAGCTAATGCTATATACTATTTTCACAGATGTTCTAATATCACTTTAAGGTCTTTTTTGAACAGAGGTATCTCAGACAGTTTCTTCAAGATTATTATAAGACTCTTTCATGGTCTCTTATAAAAGATACATCGGTTCCACCCGAGGGGTCTCAAATAAACATTACAGAAGTACCAATCAGTCATTCAGTCTCATAGAGAAGGCAAGGCAAAATCATTAGATTTTCTACAGGAAAGGTTGCGAACCTCGGAATGAACAAAATCATGAAAATCTTGAGACTTGACAACTTTAAAGTTAATGAAACTATTAAAAGTCATAAAGAATATGATATTTATCCAACACTCAAGATTTATCTCATTATTCAAATGATAAAGAAATCAAGGACAACTAGGATAACATTTGTTTGGGAATGCATGAATATAGATGGATATTGTATAACATAAGCATAAATGCTCCATTAAGTACTTTGGAACATAGGTATACTTTACATGTTAATCAATTTCGCAAATAAAATGTTCGTGCTGTAAATTTATCTGCTCTTAAAGAATGCCAATGAATTAAAAGACGTTCATAATTTAGTCATACATTAACTTGTGTCAGAATGGTTTTAACAGTCACCCACGTTAAGGTATGCATGTGTTACTTTGATCAGGATGCTATTGTAAACCCCACAATGAAAGCAAAGCTGTATTATAGAAATGAGTAAACATGCTTTAGTTTCTTTACATGTAACTTTCAATTTATTTATGTACTTTTCTTTACATGTAAATATTTCAGTGATAAGTCAAATTTTTTTTTTCGATGGATCGAGTTTTTCCCAAATAAAAGACAGGAATTATGCTAATGAATTTGAAGACGTTTAACATTTGTGTCACCTGGTGAGTGTCACTGCTGGTGGAACACAAACAAGAAATCTGATCTGATAAATGATTTTTAGCTCTACTGGACTCAGACCAGTCGAGCTTCTGCAATACCCCGTCGTCCGTCGTCCGTCCGTCTGTCCGTCCGTCCGTCCGTCCGTCCGTAAACAATTCTTGTGCTCGCAACTCCTCTGAAACCATAGGTGATAGGAAGTTAATTCTTTTTGCATCCTACTTGGTATGTGGTCTAGTTGTGCACCTGACATTTGGTTTCAGCCCCTGACCCCCAGGGCCTTAAAAATGGACGTGGTTATGAAAATCTATGTAATCTTGTGCTCGCAACTCCTCTGACACTGTAAGTGATGGAGACTTAATTCTTTTTGCAATATGATGGGTCTGTGGTTTTGTTGTGCATCTGATATTTTGTTTGAGCCCCTGACCCCCAGGGTCTTAGAAAATGGGTGTGGTCATTTTCTCCTATATAACTCTATGTAATCTTGTGATCGCAACTCTTCTGACACTATAAATGATGGAGACTTAATTCCTTTTGCAATATGATGGATCTGTGGTCTAGTTGTATGCCTGATATGTTGTTTGAGCCCCTGACCCCCAGGGTCTTAGAAAATGGGTGTGGTCATTTTCTTCTATATAACTCTATGTAATCTTGTGCTTGCAACTCCTCTGACACTATAAATGATGTAGACTTTATTCTTTTTGCAATATGATGGGTCTAGTTGTGCACCTGATATTTTGTTTTAACCCTAGTTCCACAGGGTCTTAGAAAATGGGTGTGGTAATTTTTTCCTATATAATTGTGCTCTCTACTCTTCTAAAGTTATTACTGATTGAGAGTTAATTCTTTATGCATTATTATGGATCTGTAGTTGAGCTAGCAGCCCCTGCCCCCTAGGATCTTGGAAAATGGGTGTGGCATTCCTTTTTGAAATACTTTATCTTGGATATTATGAATTATATGAGTGATATTCTAGTTGCAGTCTAAATGATATGTTGTTTTGTCCTGCTACTTATAATTTGTTAGAGCACCTGCTCCCTATGGTCTTGGAAAAAAAGAAAGGGAATTGATTTTTTAGAAAAAAAAAAACCAACCAGGAGAGCTACAGTCTCGTCAGAGACTTCTGGTTTTTAGCTCACCTGAGCCAACGGCTCAAGTGAGCTATTGTCATAGTGTTGCATCTGTTGTCCGTCGTCGTCGTGCGTCGTCGTCGTAAACTTTTCACATTTTAAACTTCTTCTCCAGAATGGCTGAAGGGATTTTGATGAAACTTGGTAGGTATGAAGTACTCATGGTCCCCTACAAGTGTTGTTGTTTTTCGTCCGGATCCGTCAACAGGTGGCGCCACCACAGCCAATAGTAGGTCACGGGGGGTACCCTCCTATGACAAACTTCTTCTTCAGAACCGAAGCATGTATCGACAAACTGAAAGCATCAGGATGATCTAGAGAGATGTCTTAAGAAGTGTTGTTATTTTTGGTTCCACTTCGAAGTCAAATTTTTGACGCGTTTTTGACGTCTTTTCGGACTTAGTCAGAAATGCACATTTTTGCACTATTTCTTTAAATAACTCAATAAGTGTATGATTTTACACACTCATTTACTGCATATTTATCATATTTAACTTACTTAATGCTTTGATATGTATTTTAGGCTTAAATTTTATTTTTTTGATTTTTTTATGAATTTTTTTCTTATGTAAAAAGGAAGGGGGGGGGGGGTGATTTTCATACATTTTCTGCTTCTTTTCTATAACCACTCTTCAGATTGTCATGACATTTTGTAGATATGAGGTACTCATGCATGGTACCCTACAAGTGAAAGAATTTTGTCAAGATATCAACTTTTAGATTTTAAGGAATATTTTTTAAGATTGTACATAGGTATAATGTATGTTTTCCATGCCCAATGGACCCATGGGGATTGGCTTCAAACCCCGACGGGATCCCAACAAAATTTTTTTTTCCCTTTTTAGCTCACCTGAGCAAACGGCTCAAGTGAGCTATTGTCATAGTGTTGCATCTGTCGTCCGTCGTCGTCGTCGTCCGTCGTCGTCGTCGTCGGTCGTCGTCGTCGTCCGTCGTCGTCGTAAACTTTTCACATTTTAAACTTCTTCTCCAGAATGGCTGAAGGGATTTTGATGAAACTTGGTAGGTATGAAGTACTCATGGTCCCCTACAAGTGTTGTTGTTTTTCGTCCGGATCCGTCAACAGGTGGCGCCACCACAGCCAATAGTAGGTCACGGGGGGTACCCTCCTATGACAAACTTAATCTTCTTCAGAACCGAAGCATGTATCGACAAACCGAAAGCATCAGGATGATCTAGAGAGATGTCTTAAGAAGTGTTGTTGTTTTTGGTTCCACTTCGAAGTCAAATTTTTGACGCGTTTTTGACGTCTTTTCGGACTTAGTCAGAAATGCACATTTTTGCACTATTTCTTTAAATAACTCAATAAGTGTATGATTTTACACACTCATTTACTACATATTAATCATATTTAACTTACTTAATGCTTTGATATGTATTTTATTTTGTTGATTTTTTATGAATTTTTTTCTTATGTAAAAAGGAAGGGGGGGGGGGGGTGATTTTCATACATTTTCTGCTTCTTTCCTATAACCACTCTTCAGATTGTCATGACAATTTGTAGGTATGAGGTACTCATGCACGGTACCCTACAAGTGAAAGAATTTTGTCAAGATATCCACTTTTGGATTTTTAAGGAATATTTTTTAAGATTGTACATAGGTATAATGTATGTTTTCCATGCCTAATGTCACAGGTGCAACTACAGGAAAAAAAAACCTTCTTTGTATGATTAATCATTTTTAGATCGACCTTTCATCCATAGTTACAGCTGATAATTCAACAAGTGACACATGCTTCAATGTCTTATTGATTGACCTTTTATGTGATATGATTCAATTATTTAAATTCTTTATACTTATTTAGAATTTTATTTTTAAAGTCGGGAACAAGATTTCAAAAGCGGCCATGTTTTGCCGTGTACCCGAAGGGGATTCCCCTGTGATAGAGGTTTCATATTTCACATGTGTATTCCTTGTGACAATACCTTTCCATTGATACCAAAATTTTTGACCTCGTGATCATAACCTTGACCTTTGACATACTTCTCAAACACTTTACATTGGGCATAACTTTTGAATGGTTAGTGATAGAGGTTTCAATTTTTACATGTGTATTCCTTGTGACAAGATCTTTCCATTGATACCAATATTACGCTGACCCTGACCTCTCACATACTTAACAGAAAATGGCGTTTATACTAACAAAGATGCCGCCGGGGCATTCTCATATTACAAACACAGGCTTTATAATTTCTGGCATGCTAGCTATCAATAATGAAAGGTTTTGTGTTCAATTTTAAATAAACTTAATTTATGAAATCATTTCATTCTTTTATTCTTTTTCTGATGCACATTAATGTGGAATTTTACAATATGATTTTATTTTTGATGTTGCATAATTAAACTATACTAGCTGGGCATATGACCTTGGACCACTTTATCCGTCTTTTCAAATCAGTAAAAAAGTTATTGTTTTGAAATGTGACTATTTTTTCTTTTTTGTACTTTTAAAGGTTGTCTGAAAAAAATCTTCTCTGCATCCAGCAAAAATCTTTTTAGAAAGGTTGTGGGCTAAAATCCTGGTACTGTCACTATCAGTATTCAATGTCAGTATGTCAATTAGAGTGTGCATGGGTATCAGGTGAGCGTTGTGCCTCCTGGGGCTCTTGTTTTTAAGTCTAGACGCAATGATCGCCTGGTTTAGACACATGACATCATTATAACTATGATCATTACACAAAGGGCCCTGTCAGAAAAAGGGCACATCCATAGAATTTGAATGAATATAGATAATAGTTTGTCGTTTTTGAGAAAAAAAAAGATTTGTTGAAATTCAATGGAATGAGTGTCGGTTTTGAACACAGGTATCTCAGAAAGTTTCTTCAAGATTATTATGACTCATTCATTGTCTTCTAGAAAAGATACATCAGTTCCACCCGAGGGGGTCTCAAAATCATGTAAAACCCGAGAGTTGCTGATTTTTAAGTTAATAAAACTACACTGTATATATGAAAATAAATTTTTGAAATGAAAGTTTTTCCATATAGAATATGAAGCAAAAGTAGGATAACATTTGTTTGGGAATGCATGAATGTAGATGGATATTGTATAACATAAGCCTAAGTGTTCCATCAAAAACTTTTGGAACATTGGAATTCTTTGAATGTTAATTGATACCTAACAAAGGATGTTGTTGATCCCTACTCAGGGATCAATTGATGTTGGTTAGTTCCAAGTAAATTTCGCAAATAAAGTGTCCCTGCTGTAAATTTATCTGCTCATAAAGGTAATCAATGAACATGAAGACGTTTGACATTTATAGTCATACCTTAACTTGTGTCAGAATGGTTTTAAGTCACCCAAGCTAATGTATGCATGTGTTACTTTGATGAGGGCGCTATTGTAAACCCCACAATGAAAGCAAAGTTGTATGATAGAAATGGGTTTAACATGTTTTAGTTTCTTTACATGTAACTTTCAATTTATTTCATGTACTTTTATTTACATGTAAATATTTCAGTGATGAGTCAATTTTTTTTTTCGATGGATCGAGTTAATTCCAAATAAAAGACAGGAATCTGTTTCAATTACTATAATTCGACATGAAACAAATACTCCTAAATCTTTTTTTTTTTTTGGAAAAAACTCAACCCATCAAAAACAAATTTTACGATCACTGACGAGGGTTAAAGACCCGAAACATGTCTGTCTGATCCATGCTTTAAATGTATCTGCTTTTGAATTATGCTAATGAATTTGAAGACGTTTAACATTTGTGTCACCTGGTGAGTGTCACCGCTGGTGGAACACAAACAAGAAATCTGATCTTATAAATGAATTTTATTGTAGTCTAGATGCAATGATCGCCTGGGGCTCAGTCAGGGGCTCAGATGAAATATCAGGTGCACAACTAGATCATAGACCAATCATATTGCAAAAAGAATTAACTTTCTATCATTTATACTTTCTGAGAAATGGTGACCACAAGATGACATAGAGTTGTATAGGAGAAAATGACCACACCAATTTCCTAATACTCAAGGGGTCAGGGACTCAGATGTAGTATCAGGTGCACAACTAGATAATCAACCTTTGATATTGCAAAAAGAAAAGTCTATCATTTATACTTTCTGAGAAATGGTGACCACAAGATTCCATAGAGTTATATAGAAGAAAATGACCACACCCATTTCCTAAGACCCCAGGGATCAGGAGCTTAGATGAAATAGCAGGTGCACACCTAGATCATAGACCTTTAATATTGCAAAAAGAAGTAACTTTCTATCATTTATACTTTCTGAGAAATGGTGACCACAAGATTACATAGAGTTATATAGGAGAAAAAGACCACACCCATTTTCTGAGATCCTGGGGGTCAGGGGCTCAAACAAAATATCATTTGCACATCTAGACAGACCAATCATATTGCAAAAAGAATTAACTTTCCATCACCAACAGTTTCTGAGGACTGGAAACCACAAGAAATGTTTAACGGACAGACGGAAGGACGCCGGACACAGGGCGATAGCATAAGTTCCACTGGTCATAGACCAGTAGAGCTAAAAATGTGTTCCATCAAATACTTTTGGAACATTGGAATTCTTTACATGTTAATATATAGACTGCTGTTGATCCCTACTCAGGGATCAATTGATGTTGGTTAGTTCCAAGTAAATTTCGCAAATAAAAAGTCCCTGCTGTAAATTTATCTGCTCATAAAGGATGCCAATGAACATGAAGACGTTTGACATTTATAGTAATACCTTAAGTTTTAAGTCACCCAAGCTAATGTATGCATGTGTTACTTTGATGAGGGCGCTAGTGTAAACCCCACAATGAAAGCAAAGTTGTATGATAGAAATGGGTTTAACATGTTAAGTTTCTTTACATGTAACTTTCAATTTATTTCATGTACTTTTATTTACATGTAAATATTTCAGTGATGAGTCAATTTTTTTTCGATGGATCGAGTTTATTCCAAATAAAAGACAGGAATCTGTTTCAATTACTATAATTCGACATGAAATAAATACTCCTAATTCTTTTTATTTAGAAAAAACTCAACCCATCGAAAACAAATTAAATACGATCACTGATGAGTGTTAAATACCCGAAACATGCATGTCTGGTCCATGCTGTAAATGTATCTGCTTTTGAATTATGCTAATGAATTTAAAGACGTTTAACATTTGTGTCACCTGGTGAGTGTCACTGCTGGTGGAACACAAACAAGAAATCTGATCTGATAAATGATTTTTTTTAAGACTAGATGCAATGATCGCCTGGTTTAGACACAGGACATCATTATTACTATGATCATTACACAAAGGGCCCTGTCAGAAAAAGGGCCCATCCGTAGAATTTGAATGAATATAGATAATAGTTTGTCGCTTTTGAGAAAAAAAAAGATTTGTTGAAATTCAATGGAATGAGTGTCGGTTTTGAACACAGGTATCTCAGAAAGTTTCTTCAAGATCATTATGACTCATTCATTGTCCTCTAGAAAAGATACATCGGTTCCACCCGAGGGGATCTCAAAATCATGTAAAACCCCGAGAGTTGCTGATTTTTAAGTTAATTAAACTACACTGTTTATATGAAAATAAATTTTTGAAATGAAAGTTTTTCCATATAGAATATGATATTTATCAAAAATTCAAGATCTATCTCATTATTTTAATGATATAGAAATGAAGCAAAAGTAGGATAACATTTGTTTGGGAATGCATGAATATAGATGGATATTGTATAACATAAGCATAAGTGTTCCATCAAAAACTTTTGGAACATTGGAATTCTTTGAATGTTAATTGATCCCTAATTAGGGATGTTGTTGATCCCTACTCAGGGATCATTTGATGTTGGTTAGTTCCAAGTAAATTTCGCAAATAAAATGTCCCTGCTGTAAATTTATCTGCTCATAAAGGTAATCAATGAACATGAAGACGTTTGACATTTATAGTCATACCTTAACTTGTGTCAGAAATGTTTTAAGTCACCCAAGCTAATGTATGCATGTGTTACTTTGATGAGGGCGCTATTGTAAACCCCAAAATGAAAGCAAAGTTGTATGATAGAAATGGGTTTAACATGTTTTAGTTTCTTTACATCTAACTTTCAATTTATTTCATGTACTTTTATTTACATGTAAATATTTCAGTGATGAGTCAAATTTTCTTTTTTCGATGGATCGAGTTTATTCCAAATAAAACACAGGAATCTGTTTCAATTACTATAATTCGACATGAAACAAATACTATTAATACTTTTTTATTTAGAAAAAACTCAACCCATCGAAAACAAATTTTACGATCACTGACGAGGGTTGAATACCCGAAAAATGCATGACTTGTCTGGTCCATGCTGTAAATGTATCTGCTTTTGAATTATGCTAATGAATTTGAAGACGTTTAACATTTGTGTCACCTTGTGAGTGTCACTGCTGGTGGAACACAAACAAGAAATCTGATCTGATAAATGATTTTTTTTAAGTCTAGACGCAATGATCGCCTGGTTTAGACACAGGACATCATTATAACTATGATCATTACACAAAGGGCCCTGTCAGGAAAAGGGCCCATCCGTAGAATTTGAATGAATATAGATAATAGTTTGTCGCTTTTGAGAAAAAAAAAGATTTGTTGAAATTCAATGGAATGAGTGTCGGTTTGAACACAGGTATCTCAGAAAGTTTCTTCAAGATTATCATGACTCATTCATTGTCCTCTAGAAAAGATACATCGGTTCCATCCGAGGGGGTCTCAAAATCATGTAAAACCCGAGAGTTGCTGATTTTTTAAGTTAATTAAACTACACTGTATATATGAAAATAAATTTTTGAAATGAAAGTTTTTCCATATTGAATATGATATTTATCTAACATTCAAGATCTATCTCATTATTTTAATGATATAGAAATGAAGCAAAAGTAGGATAACATTTGTTTGGGAATGCATGAATATAGATGGATATTGTATAACATAAGCATGAGTGTTCCATCAAAAACTTTTGGAACATTGGAATTCTTTGCATGTTAATTGATCCCTAATTAGGGATGTTGTTGATCCCTACTCAGGGATCAATTGATGTTGGTTAGTTCCAAGTAAATTTCGCAAATAAAGTGTCCCTGCTGTAAATTTATCTGCTCATAAAGGTAATCAACGAACATGAAGACGTTTGACATTTATAGTCATACCTTAACTTGTGTCAGAATGGTTTTAAGTCACCCAGGCTAATGTATGCATGTGTTACTTTGATGAGGGCGCTATTGTAAACCCCAAAATGAAAGCAAAGTTGTATGATAGAAATGGGTTTAACATGTTTTAGTTTCTTTACATGTTACTTTCAATTTATTTCATGTACTTTTATTTACATGTAAATATTTCAGTGATGAGTCAAATTTTTTTTTTTTTTCGATGGATCGAGATTATTCCAAATAAAAGACAGGAATCTGTTTCAATTACTATAATAATTCGACATGAAATAAATACTCCTAATTCTTTTTTATTTAGAAAAAACTCAACCCATCGAAAACAAATTTTACGATCACTGACGAGGGTTAAATACCCGAAACATGCATGTCTGGTCCATGCTGTAAATGTATCTGTTTTTGAATTATGCTAATGAATTTGAAGACGTTTAACATTTGTGTCACCTTGTGAGTGTCACTGCTGGTGGAACACAAACAAGAAATCTGATCTGATAAATGATTATTATTTTTTTGGAAGTCTAGACGCAATGATCGCCTGGTTTAGACACAGGACATCATTATAACTATGATCATTACACAAAGGGCCCTGTCAGGAAAAGGGCCCATCCGTAGAATTTGAATGAATATAGATAATAGTTTGTCGCTTTTGAGAAAAAAAAGATTTGTTGAAATTCAATGGAATGAGTGTCGGTTTGAACACAGGTATCTCAGAAAGTTTCTTCAAGATTATTATGACTCATACATTGTCTTCTAGAAAAGATACATCGGTTCCATCCGAGGGGGTCTCAAAATCATGTAAAACCCGAGAGATGCTGATTTTTGTGTCGCCTGCGAAGCATAGCGACACTTAGGGATCACTTTGTCCGTTGTCCGTCTGTCCGTCCGTCTGTCTGTCTGTCACACTTTGGGTGTCACAGCCCATAACTTTTGATTGGTAAGTGATAGGGCTTTGATATTTCACATGTGTATTCCTTGTGATAAGACCTTGCTACACATACCATAATTTTTGACCTAGTGATCTTGACCTACATATTTGACCTACTTTTCAAAAAAATTAAGAATGGATATATCTTTTGATTGGTAGGTGATAGGGCTTTGATATTTCACATGTGCAATCCTTGTGGCAAGACCTTTCTACACATACCATTATTTTTGACCTTGTGACCTTGACCTAGATATTTGACCTACTTTTGAAAAAAAGATAAGATTCGCTATATCTTTTGATTGGTAAGTGATAGGGCTTTGATATTTCACATATGTATTCCTTGTGACAAGACCTTCCTACACATACAATAATTTTTGACCTAGTGACCTTGACCTACATATTTGACCTACTTTTCAAAAAAAATTAAGAATAGATATATCTTTTAATTGGTAAGTGTTAGGACTTTGATATTTCACATGTGCAATCCTTGTGGCAAGACCTTTCTACACATACCATAATTTTTGACCTTGTGACCTTGACCTAGATATTTGACCTACTTTTGAAAAAAGATAAGATTCGCTATATCTT
Organism: Pinctada fucata; assembly: GCA_028142955.1. Taxonomy (NCBI): domain Eukaryota; kingdom Metazoa; phylum Mollusca; class Bivalvia; order Pterioida; family Pteriidae; genus Pinctada; species Pinctada fucata. Next base: position 52,334,986 of record AP027107.1, read on the forward strand.
TTGATTGGTAAGTGATAGGGCTTCGATATTTCACATGTGTATTCCTTCTGAAAAGACCTTTCTACACAGACCATTAAATTTGACCTTTTGACCTTGATCTAGATATTTGACCTACTTTTCAAGAAAAGTAATATTGGCTATATCTTTTGATTGGTAGGTGATAGGGCTTTGATATTTCACATGTATTTTCCTTGTAACAATGCCATTCTACACACAGACCTGTCGAAATTCGTCGGACTTGTCGGACAATCGGACATTTTTTCAAAATGTCCGACAAAAAACGCCCGAGTGCCGGACCAAATGTCCGACAAAAATTTTCCGACCGAGAAAAAAATGTATCGAGATCGGTAAATGAAATAACTCGTAACCCGCCCAAAATGGCCGCGGCCTGGCCAATTAGTTGGCAAAACAAAAACAAACGTAAAGCAGATTCGGGGGTGGAACAAACTCAAAACAAAGCAAAATATAAAGCGAACCGCACAGAGCGGTCATTCCAACATGGTTGGAAATCCGGCCGGCCGTGGCTGGCATTTGAAGATGGGCAAATGAAATGCACCCACTGCGTGACCTTCGTAGAACAATGTCGGTCGAAAGAAAACTACGAAAATTTGAAAAACCGAAACAAATTTCTAACGGGATGCACCAACTTCCGATCTACGACGATAACTGATCACGAACGGTCCAAGATGCACTTAGATGCAGTTTCGTTTCATAGTAAATCTGACAAAGCTGAGGTACATCATGACATTGTGTGAGATGATCTGTCCGTCCGTCCATCCCTCCGTCATGCTTTGCTTTTGCTGGCACCACAACGCGACAAGTTACACTTGAACAATAATAACATTGAATTTTACTGGAATTATTTTGTCCATTGTCTTTGAACAATATATGCATATATTTAGACCTAAAATCATTATATGACCAAAATTATATGCTAAATATGAAAAAAAAAGTTCGGTCTGACAAAATTTTGTTCGGTCTGACAAAATCTTGAATTCTGTCAGACCGATGTCTGACAAAACTCTGGAGTATTTCGACAGCACTGTACACATACCATTATTTTTTTACCTTTTGACCTTGACCTACATATTTGACCTACTTTTCAAAAAAATTAAGAATGGATATATCTTTTGATTGGTAAGTGATAGGGCTTTGGTATTTCACATGTGTATTCCTTGTGACAAGACCTTTCTACACAGACCATAAAATTTGACCTTTTGACCTTGATCTAGATAATTGAAATAGACCTACTTTTCAAGAATTTTGATCGACTTTCTAGAATAATAATCAAACCGCTTCGCAGGCGACACATTAGCATTCCTTGGATTGCTATTTTTAAGTTAATTAAACTACACTATATATATGAAAATACATTTTTGAAATGAAAGTTTTTCCATATTGAATATGATATTTATCTAACATTCAAGATCTATCTCATTATTTTAATGATATAGAAATGAAGCAAAAGTAGGATAACATTTGTTTGGGAATGCATGAATATAGATGGATATTGTATAACATAAGCATAAGTGTTCCATGAAAAACTTTTGGAACATTGGAATTCTTTGCATGTTAATTGATCCCTAATTAGGGATGTTGTTGATCCCTACTCAGGGATCAATTGATGTTGGTTAGTTCCAAGAAAATTTCGCAAATAAAGTTCCTGCTGTAAATTTATCTGCTCATAAAGGTAATCAATGAACATGAAGACTTTTGACATTTATAGTCATACCTTAACTTATGTCAGAATGGTTTTAAGTCACCCAAGCTAATGTATGCATGTGTTACTTTGATGAGGGCGCTATTGTAAACCCCACAATGAAAGCAAAGTTGTATGATAGAAATGGGTTTAACATGTTTTAGAATCTTTACATGTAACTTTCAATTTATTTCATGTACTTTTATTTACATGTAAATATTTCAGTGATGAGTCAAATTTTTTTTTCGATGGATCGAGTTTATTCCAAATAAAAGACAGGAATCTGTTTCAATTACTATAATAATTCGACATGAAACAAATACTCCTAATTCTTTTTTATTTAGAAAAAACTCAACCCATCGAAAACAAATTTTACGATCACTGGCGAGGGTTAAATACCCGAAACATGCATGTCTGGTCCATGCTGTAAATGTATCTGCTTTTGAATTATGCTAATGAATTTGAAGACGTTTAACATTTGTGTCACCTTGTGAGTGTCACTGCTGGTGGAACACAAACAAGAAATCTGATCTGATAAATTATTATTATTTTTTTGGAAGTCTAGATGCAATGATCGCCTGGTTTAGACACAGGACATCATTATAACTATGATCATTACACAAAGGGCCCTGTCAGAAAAAGGGCCCATCCGTAGAATTTGAATGAATATAGATAAGAGTTTGTCACTTTTGAGAAAAAAAAAAATTTGTTGAAATTCAATGGAATGAGTGTCGGTATTGAACACAGGTATCTCAGAAAGTTTCTTTCAAGATTATTATGACTCATTCATTGTCTTCTAGAAAAGATACATCGGTTCCACCCGAGGGGGTCTCAAATTCATGTAAAACCCGAGAGTTGCTGATTTTTAAGTTAATTAAACTAAACTGTATATATGAAAATACATTTTTGAAATGAAAGTTTTTCCATATAGAATATGATATTTATCTAACATTCAAGATCTATCTCATTATTTTAATGATATAGAAATGAAGCAAAAGTAGAATAACATTTGTTTGGGAATGCATGAATATAGATGGATATTGTATAACATAAGCATAAGTGTTCCATCAAAAACTTTTGGAACATTGGAATTCTTTGCATGTTAATTGATCCCTAATTAGGGATGTTGTTGATCCCTGGTACTCAGGGATCAATTGATGTTGGTTAGTTCCAAGTAAATTTGGCATATAAAGTGTCCCTGCTGTAAATTTATCTGCTCATAAAGGTAATCAATGAACATGAAGACGTTTGACATTTATAGTCATACCTTAACTTGTGTCAGAATGGTTTTAAGTCACCCAAGCTAATGTATGCATGTGTTACTTTGATGAGGGCGCTATTGTAAACCCCAAAATGAAAGCAAAGTTGTATGATAGAAATGGGTTTAACATGTTTTAGAATCTTTACATGTAACTTTCAATTTATTTCATGTACTTTTATTTACATGTAAATATTTCAGTGATGAGTCAAATTTTTTTTTTCGATGGATCGAGTTTATTCCAAATAAAAGACAGGAATCTGTTTCAATTACTATAATTCGACATGAAACAAATACTCCTAATTCTTTTTTATTTAGAAAAAACTCAACCCATCGAAAACAAATTTTACGATCACTGACGAGGGTTAAATACCCGAAACATGCATGTCTGGTCCATGCTGTAAATGTATCTGTTTTTGAATTATGCTAATGAATTTGAAGACGTTTAACATTTGTGTCACCTTGTGAGTGTCACTGCTGGTGGAACACAAACAAGAAATCTGATCTGATAAATGATTTTTTTTTAAGTCTAGACGCAATGATCGCCTGGTTTAGACACAGGACATCATTATTACTATGATCATTACACAAAGGGCCCTGTCAGAAAAAGGGCCCATCCGTAGAATTTGAATGAATATAGATAAGAGTTTTTCACTTTTGAGAAAAAAAAATTTGTTGAAATTCAATGGAATGAGTGTCGGTATTGAACACAGGTATCTCAGAAAGTTTCTTCAAGATAATTATGACTCATTCTTTGTCTTCTAGAAAAGATACATCGGTTCCATCCGAGGGGGTCTCAAAATCATGTAAAACCCGAGAGTTGCTGATTTTTCAGTTGATTAAACTACACTGTATATATGAAAATACATTTTTGAAATGAAAGTTTTTCCATATAGAATATGATATTTATCTAACATTCAAGATCTATCTCATTATTTTAATGATATAGAAATGAAGCAAAAGTAGGATAACATTTGTTTGGGAATGCATGAATATAGATGGATATTGTATAACATAAGCATAAGTGTTCCAACAAAAACTTTTGGAACATTGGAATTCTTTGCATGTTAATTGATCCCTAATTAGGGATGTTGTTGATCCCTACTCAGGGATCATTTGATGTTGGTTAGTTCCAAGTAAATTTGGCATATAAAGTGTCCCTGCTGTAAATTTATCTGCTCATAAATGTAATCAATGAACATGAAGACGTTTGACATTTATAGTCATACCTTAACTTATGTCAGAATGGTTTTAAGTCACCCAAGCTAATGTATGCATGTGTTACTTTGATGAGGGCACTATTGTAAACCCCACAATGAAAGCAAAGTTGTATGATAGAAATGGGTTTAACATGTTTTAGTTTCTTTAAACGTAACTTTCAATTTATTTCATGTACTTTTATTTACATGTAAATATTTCAGTGATGAGTCAAATTTTTTTTTTTCGATGGATCGAGTTTATTCCAAATAAAAGACAGGAATCTGTTTCAATTACTATAATTCGACATGAAACAAATACTCCTGATTCTTTTTTATTTAGAAAAAACTCAACCCATCGAAAACAAATTTTACGATCACTGACGAGGGTTAAATACCCGAAACATGCATGTCTGGTCCATGCTGTAAATGTATCTGCTTTTGAATTATGCTAATGGATTTGAAGACGTTTAACATTTGTGTCACCTGGTGAGTGTCACTGCTGGTGGAACATAAACAAGAAATCTGATCTGATAAATGATTTTTTTTAAGTCTAGATGCAATGATCGCCTGGTTTAGACACAGGACATCATTATTACTATGATCATTACACAAAGGGCCCTGTCAGAAAAAGGGCCCATCCGTAGAATTTGAATGAATATAGATAATAGTTTGTCGCTTTGGAGAAAAAAAAATTTGTTGAAATTCAATGGAATGAGTGTCGGTTTTGAACACAGGTATCTCAGAAAGTTTCTTCAAGATTATTATGACTCATTCATTGTCTTCTAGAAAAGATACATCGGTTCCACCCGAGGGGGTCTCAAAATCATGTAAAACCCAACAGTTGCTGATTTTTAAGTTAATTAAACTAAACTGTATATATGAAAATACATTTTTGAAATGAAAGTTTTTCCATATAGAATATGATATTTATCTAACATTCAAGATCTATCTTATTATTTTAATGATATAGAAATGAAGCAAAAGTAGGATAACATTTGTTTGGGAATGCATGAATATAGATGGATATTGTATAACATAAGCATAAGTGTTCCATCAAAAACTTTTGGAACATTGGAATTCTTTGCATGTTAATTGATCCCTAATTAGGGATGTTGTTGATCCCTACTCAGGGATCAATTGATGTTGGTTAGTTCCAAGTAAATTTCGCAAATAAAGTGTCCCTGCTGTAAATTTATCTGCTCATAAAGGTAATCAATGAGCATGAAGACGTTTGACATTTATAGTCATACCTTAACTTATGTCAGAATGGTTTTAAGTCACCCAAGCTAATGTATGCATGTGTTACTTTGATGAGGGCTCTATTGGAAACCCCACAATGAAAGCAAACAAGTTGTATGATAGAAATGGGTTTAACATGTTTTAGTTTCTTTACATGTAATTTTCAATTTATTTCATGTACTTTTATTTACATGTAAATATTTCAGTGATGAGTCAAATTTTTTTTTCGATGGATCGAGTTTATTCCAAATAAAAGACAGGAATCTGTTTCAATTACTATAATTCGACATGAAACAAATACTCCTAATTCTTTTTTATTTAGAAAAAACTCAACCCATCGAAAACAAATTTTACGATCACTGACGAGGGTTAAATACCCGAAACATGCATGTCTGGTCCATGCTGTATATGTATCTGCTTTTGAATTATGCTAATGAATTTGAAGACGTTTAACATTTGTGTCACCTTGTGAGTGTCACTGCTGGTGGAACACAAACAAGAAATCTGATCTGATAAATGATTATTATTTTTTTGGAAGTCTAGACGCAATGATCGCCTGGTTTAGACACAGGTAAAAAATTATGGTATGTGGAGAAAGGTATTGTCACAAGGAATACACATGTGGAATATCAAAGGCCTATCTCTTACCAATCAAAAGATATAGCCAATCTTAACTTTTTGAAAAGGTAGGTCAAATATCTAGGCCAAGGTCACTAGGTCAAAAATAATGGTATTTGTAGAAAGGTTTTGTCACAAGGAATACACAAGTGAAATATCAAAGCCTTATCACTTACCAACCAACAGATATAGACAATCTTATCTTTTTTGAAAAGAAGGTCAAATATCTAGGCCAAGGTCACTAGGTCCTAAATTATGATATGTGGAGAAAGGTCTTGCCACAATGAATACACATTTGAAATATCAAAGGCCTATCTCTTACCAATCAAAAGATATAGCCAATCTTAATTTTTTGAAAAAGTAGGTCAAATATCTAGGCCAAGGTCACTAGGTCAAAAATTATAGTATGTGTAGAAAGGTCTTGTCACAAGGAATACACAAGTGACATATCAAAGCCCTATCAATTACCAATCAAAAGTTATGGGCCTGTGACACCCTAAGTGTGCCAGACAGACACAGACTGACGGACAGACAGATGGACAAAGTGATCCGTAAGTGTAGCTATGCTTTGCAGGCGACACAAAAATAGATGTGGAAGTAACAATAAATAGACAGTCTGACAGCTGCAAAGTCTAATTTGAAGATTGAATCTTAAACTAATATTCCTGTGTGCATTTATATCAATAGAAAATGAAAATCAAATGACATATGTATTAATCTTTAATACTGAAGCCAGTAGTATTTGTAAAACGATATAAGAAATAAATAAATATGTCTTTTGAAGAAGGATATTATTGTAAGTAACATTCCTCTCTGCATGTATAGTTAAATGCAGTATTTGCTCCCTCCTGATACATCAAACCAAATAACTTAATCATGTTGACAGCCTCAATGCTTATCAAAACAAGTTGAGCGCAAGCCTCCTGGTAGTGTTTATTGTGATAACAATGGAACAGCAGTACAACAACACTCATTAAAATGAATGACAGTTTTCCAGTGGAAAGGTTATCTCATGTAAAAAAGTGTCGCATATGTAATTATTTGTACTGTATAATAGAGAAATAAAACTTCTTAACATTGATACCAAAGTCTTCCAACCATGTGCACTCAAGCGGAAAATGTAGGTCATAATCTACATTTGAAGATAGATTTGTGATCTACTCATAAAGACGCATCATCCGTGCAAGTTTGGCCTACCTAGCACTTATAATAGAGAAATAAAACTTCTTAACATAGATATCCAAATCTTCCTAACATGTGCACTCAAGCAAAAACCTACATTTGAAGGTGGATTTGTGATCTCATAAAGATGCATCATCTAAGCAAGTTTGGCCTTCCTAGCACTTATAATAAAGAAATAAAACTTCTTAACATACTAGTGCGGACGCCGATGCGGATGCCGATACGGACGCAGACAAAGACGCCGACGACAGGGTGATAGCATAAGCTCCCACTCACTTGTGAGGTTAGCTAAAAACTAGAACTGGCCTAGAGATACGAATTATACCCCCGCTGGATGTTCTTCTTCTCTAAATGGATCCATTTTCATTGAAACATTCCATTGTTCAAATCAATGTTCAAACAGAAACTCTTATTCAAATTTGAATGCTTTGGTATGAAAATTTAGTACTTATAGTGTTGCATTCAGAACTTCATAACCAAAATATCATTACAGTCAAACCTGTCTTATGTGACTTTGCAAGGGCCGACAGAAATTAGGTCACATCAGGCAAGTAGTAACTTAAAACAAGTTCGAGCTTATCTGACTTTGACTTACACAATTTACGTAGTATAAGAGCAATACAATTAAATGAATTACTGTATACATGTATCTAATAATAAATCATATTACTGCATACACGTATCTAATAATTAATCATATTGCATGTACATATAAAACAACATTATATTTTATAAAGAAAATACATATCACAGAAATTTTCATTATAAAAGATACTGATGAGGAGATTCAATGTAAGATACTATGTAGTTTGAGTCCCTAGCAACACTAGAAGTCGTAATATACAGGTTCTGAATTCGGTACAGGACATGAAAATTACGGTTGTTGTCGCATTAGACAGGTTGTCGCTATATACAGGTTAATTTGATAGGAAAATTGCTCAGGAGGAATGAAAAAGGTCGTGTAAAGCAGAAAGTCGCTAAAAAGAGGGTCACTTTAAGACAGGTTTGACTGTATTATAAGATCAAAGTTCAAGGTCTTGGTCGTCAAAAATTTCTATAACAAAATATACCTGTTAAGTTGACTCTACACCCTATCACTTATACTTACAGAGAAATCTGCTTGCAGAACTTCTTAACCAAATAACTGTTTTCAGCTTAAAGCTCAGGGTCAAGGCTACTAGGTCAAATGTCTTGAAATCAAAATGTAGTACTAGTGTTGTACATCGGAAGATTTTTAAGAATCGATTATCGAAAAAAAATCGGAAAGAGTAAACCGATCGATTATTGATTTAAATTGGAAAACAAAAGTCCATGAAAAATGGAACATAAAAGATGGAAAAATTGTATTTTTCTGCATAAAATTCAGAAAACTTTGCTAAAAACAAAATATGAAGCATTCAGTTTCAAAGTGTCTGCCTGTTTACATTCAAGACAACAAATGAGTTAAAGAAGTTAAACAAGTAACGGTTTACGTTACATGTGAAAAGAGGAAAATAAATACCTTTACACAAAATACCTTTCTTTCAGCGACAGTCGATTGTAAGAAAATGAAATCGATAATCAGAATCGAAAGAGTTTTAGCGATCGACAATCGATTGTCGGCGACAATTGGTTCATCACTACATTTGTATGTAGTACCCTATGTGATGAATGCGTGTATGAAATATGAAAGGTGTATCATATATATAGTATGGAAGAAATCTTTCAAAATTACTAAACCCAAAATACTTTATAGGGTAAAAATCAAAGTCACAAGGTAAATAGGTCAAAAGTCATGGTAACAAAATGTGGTACCTCTTATGGTGAATCAGAATGTATGTATAAAACCATTAAAGGCCTACCATTAATAAAATGAAAGAAATCTGCTTTCAAAACATCTTTACTATATGGATAGACAGACAAATGGACAGATAGACAGACAGGGTGATTCCTACATAGCATCCTTAATTTCGTTTGTAGAGAGTGATCGTAGGTTATAAATGTATAAATATGGCCATTAAAACTATGACAGATGCTGCTAAAGAAGGAAAAAAAGAAAACATTTTATAAAAGTTCTGATGTCCTGATGTTACAATTTAGTATGCTCCATGGATCATAAGAACTTTTATAATCAAGAATACCATGAGAATGTATGTGACATAACTTACTTGGAGAGAGAAGACAACAGAGTTAGAGTGACCCTGTATATGTCTGCCACTCTGTGAACGTGATGTCTTAGCTAACATGTATCTGACATACAACTTACTTGGAGAGAGAAGACAACAGAGTTAGAGTGACCCTGTATATGTCTGCCATTCTGTGAACGTGATGCCTTAGCTAACATGTATCTGACATACAACTTACTTGGAGAGAGAAGACAACAGAGTTAGAGTGACCCTGTATATGACTGCCACTCTGTGAACGTGATGTCTTAGCTAACATGTATCTGACATACAACTTACTTGGAGAGAGAAGACAACAGAGTTAGAGTGACCCTGTATATGTCTGCCATTCTGTGAACGTGATGCCTTAACTAACATGTATCTGACATACAACTTACTTGGAGAGAGAAGACAACAGAGTTAGAGTGACCCTGTATATGTCTGCCATTCTGTGAACGTGATGTTTTAGCTAACATGTATCTGACATACAACTTACTTGGAGAGAGAAGACAACAGAGTTAGAGTGACCCTGTATATGTCTGCCATTCTGTGAACGTGATGCCTTAACTAACATGTATCTGACATACAACTTACTTGGAGAGAGAAGACAACAGAGTTAGAGTGACCCTGTATATGACTGCCACTCTGTGAACGTGATGTCTTAGCTAACATGTATCTGACATACAACTTACTTGGAGAGAGAAGACAACAGAGTTAGAGTGACCCTGTATATGACTGCCACTCTGTGAACGTGATGTCTTAGCTAACATGTATCTGACATACAACTTACTTGGAGAGAGAAGACAACAGAGTTAGAGTGACCCTGTATATGACTGCCATTCTGTGAACGTGATGCCTTAGCTAACATGTATCTGACATACAACTTACTTGGAGAGAGAAGACAACAGAGTTAGAGTGACCCTGTATATGTCTGCCATTCTGTGAACGTGATGCCTTAGCTAACATGTATCTGACATACAACTTACTTGGAGAGAGAAGACAACAGAGTTAGAGTGACCCTGTATATGTCTGCCATTCTGTGAACGTGATGCCTTAGCTAACTCCTGTAGATGAGCTATCTGTTTGTTAAGACTATTGATGTCCTGTTTTATTATATATGTCAGTTCCTGAATCTCCACTGGTTTATCATCAAACAAGGACTTCTTCTTGGCCACTGAAACATTTCCATTACATGAAACAGGTCAATAAAGAATTACGTCATTGATGTTAATTTGTAAAGAAAATGATTGTCGCTGAAACTGAGCATTGAAAACTTGCCATACGAACAAATCAAAGAATTGAAATGTATTGTGACACTGAAATCTACTCATTTTTGAAAAATGAATTATAATCATTCCATTCAGAATATGAGGGCTGATTGACATGTTGTGAGCCTTGTATTGAGGGAGATACATAGGGATGTTCTTTATACGTCCTGCTTTTCTCTGACAATATAAGGCCATGTTCCCAAGGACAGGCCTCATTTCGTCAATTTAAATCGATGAGGTAACACTCTAAAGTAAACAAGACAAGTTGCTTTTGCATAATATACAAAATCTGTGAGAGGGCAGTGATCCAATTTATGCAAAAAAAAGGTTTAACACTAGGGCGGAGCGGTTTTATCGTGGTACAGGTATATTGCGATACAAGGCTTCGCAATACGTACCACGGTATTTGTTTTCAAAAACCGGTTTTTGGCCACATTTTTTTTCATCTTTATATTTTTATGTTGTTTCTTTGAAAACTATAAGTGAATAGAATTACTACTCAAAATACAACAAAAGGGTAATTTAAATTGCCAAAGGTCGATTCTTATCTCCAGGTTGCTATGATATCTCACATCATGCTCATTCCAACTCTTTTTTTATGTTGCGTCGGATAACAGCAGTGATAAAATTATGATCATGCAGTTCTAATATTTTCTGACTTGCCACTTTTTTTAAACATGACGATGTATCCGTACTATATTACACAACCTAATAGATTCCAAGAAATAAATAACGCTTGTTTGGCCTTTAATTTAATGTACGTCAAAACACTATAAGTCAAGGACAAAAATAAATAATCATTGTTATACTGAAATTTACGGACGTTCTCCTTTATTTCCTGTCATTAACTTGATAAGACACTTTTAAAAGAAGTTTAAGTTTCCCAGTGACTTTTTGCATATCTGTCCAAGAGTGTTCAACGATGTCCCATCAGAATTATCACATAAATACTTGGATAGATTTTGATTTCTTTTAATGGGATATCCATGCATGTATATATATATGATTGACCTGAATATTATAGTCAAATTTGTCTGCACTTGTACATCATTATATCATGATGACATTTTCAGATTTTTTAATAAAATTTTGAAATCAAAATTGAGGTAGGAATATGAAAATCATGAGGAATCTCGATGCTATAAAATATTGCAATATATCGCAATATTTTTCCAAATATCGCAATATATATCGCTAAACAAATTTGACCTGCGATACTCAGCCCTATTTTTAAACACCTAAGGATAGCAATAATGATATGGTACAAACACTAGGGAAAGATGCCCCTTCATATGCATGATATGCTACAGTGAAAAGATGGATGGCGGAATTTAAGAGCAGCAGACAGAGCCTTGGAGATGACCCTCGTCCTGGAAGGCCTGTCACTGTTGCAAATCCAGAAATTATCAATTAAGTCCATGATATTGTTATGACTGTCAGACAAAAAAGATATAGAGCCAGTACAGTTAGCAATTCACAGGAAAGAGTACATTCCATTGTGGCTGAAGATCATGAAATGAGACAGCTTTTGGCCCGTTGGGTACCAAGACTTCTGACAGTTGATCAGAAGCACACCAGGCGCACTTTATCGCGTGCTTATCATAACCTTTTTGAGGGAGATCCTGTAAATTTTCTTCAACAATTTGTCACTATGATGAAACATGGGTCATCATTTTAGTATAGAGGCCAAACAACAGTCGAAACAGTGGAAGCACCCTGGCTCACCCCGGCAAAAGAAGGCAAAGACTGTTCCTTCAGCTAGAAAGGTTATGGCCTTGGTTTTCTGGGATGCAGAGGGTATTCTGCTGATAGATTATCTCCAAAAAGGACAAACAATCAATGGCACATACTATGCTTCATACTATGCTTCACTTCTGACACAGTTATGGGAGAATATTAAACTTAAGCGCCGTGGAAAGCTCACTAGTTAAAGGTGTGTTGTTCCATCAGGACAATGCTCTTGTTCACAAGTCTGTCACTGCCATGGCTGCCATTCTTGATTGTGGCTTTAATATGATTGAACATCCAACTTATTCACCTGATCTTGCTCCATCAGACTTTAACTATTCCCAGAACTGAAAACAGCTATTTCTGGCAACCATTTTAAGTCCGATGATGATGTCATACTGGCAGTTGATGGCTTTCTGAACAGTCAAGATAAGTTCTTTAAAAGTGGTATTGAGGCCCTTAAACACCGGTGGCAAAAATGAATAGATACTGAAGGGAATTATGTAGAAAAATAATACATTTTACAAAATCTCTGATAAAATTCAAATCCTTCAATACAAGGCTCACAACATGTCAATCAGTGTTCCAGCTAGAAAACAAAAAGGGCAGGGCGCCAGGTAGGGCACTTCTGTGTGCGATGGGCCAAGGAGGGCAAATCATGCACGTGCGGGGGGCAAAGGTGGGCACATTTATAGGCGTGCGATAAGCAAGGGAGGACACATTTTTGCATTATGAAGCCAAAGGAGAGTATATTTTATAAGGCATAAGCTCTTTTTTTTTTTTGCAAATATGGCACTCTATTTCTTTTGCAGTGCATCTTCATTAACCAAATTAAAGTACAAACATAATCATAATTTCACAAGTTTTATTGTTTCAGCCTGTAATACATGTACTTGCTATGCACTGTTGTCTGAGACTACTTTCCTATAGTGACCATTTACAGAAGCATAAATGTTATGATGCAACTGACTCTGTCATCCCCTGTACACTGTACAACGAAACCAGCGTCCTTGGTTTTCCGTTTTATCAAATTCCTCTTTTTTGTGTTTCCAGTTTTTTGGAGACTGCGGTAGTCATCTGCGTAACAATGTATATTCGTCTATGTATATTCTTAATTTCTTTCGCGTACTTATCTGTTTATGGTCATGATTATTTTGTGTATTGAATATTTTGAAAGTATTGACGCTGATAGACCGTGAATTACGTCGGTACGTGTTTTGTGAGAGCAATTTCCGCGGTCAAAAAGACTTTGGTTCTACTCGTATTTAGTGCATTAAAAATTAAGTGAATAAAAATAGCAATAGATAAACTTATCGTCGATTTCTAAACGGACCCACGCGAATACTCGTATATAATAGTTGTCCGTCTTAGCTTGGGAACTTAAGTTTTGAGACGGAAAGCATAGATACAATGTACGTGTAAAATGTCATCATTAACATCAGAAATTAAACAGTATAAATTCATCAAGACGGATTCATGTGTATATATGTCGCGAGCTGTTGTTAACAACTCGAGGCTATATTTTTTTAGAAATATATCTCGCGCGCGATCGATAAAACCTATCTTCCAGTTGTACAAGTATACCTGCGTATTTAATCAAAACATCTTAATTAGGCAGTCGCTTGTGCTAATCGTAAAGGTGCTACAAAATGTAAATGGTTGTACAAACAATTCAATTAAGCAAAGTACATATTTAAGACGGTAATGCATTAATTACCGCAAACGGACAACATAATCGAAACTTGAAGGGCGGATCGAGAAGGGCAACAAGAGGAAGACGGGAGGGCATCAAGGGCGCAACAAAAGGGCATCAAAGGCGCAACAAAAGGGCATCAAGGGCGCAAGGGAGGGCATCAAGGGCGCGAGGAAGGGCATCAAGGGCGCGGCGCCCTTCTATTTTGGCCTAGCGGGAACACTGTCAATCAACCCTGTAATTCAGTAACAAACTGGGCATATTAAGTGTTGAAATATTAACTTCTGGAAAAAGGGATTTTTCTTCACTTTTTATATCAACTGACTTAGTGCCCTATATAATAAAACAATTGTGGACTTCTCACTTGGTGAATAATAGAATATTGTGTGATATATATTCAATTTGTATTCACCTTGTAAAAAGTCCATCATTGTATAATATGAATATACACAATTTAAAAAGTGAATATAATGTACAAAATCTATAGTAACTTTCGCTTGATTTTATGCACAGTGATAGTAGTTCTGAAAGTTCTTTGGTGTAATGTTTGAAAGTAAAGTAGTCAGGGAAAGAAATGGTGATTTCAGTTTAAAATGCATACACTGAGCATTTGATCAGTCTTTCAATATGTACACTTCATCCTCTCCCATTTTCACAATCTTGAAACTAATAACACAACATCATCATTGTTAGTAATCCAGTACTTACAAATAGTTAATTTCTCTAACTTAGCAAAGGTATTGGCCAAATCCCTTCCTATTCTCCTGTAATTTAAAGTTATCTATTACATATAAATACTGCATGAAATCTGTGCACAGTGCTTTTATAAGAACTTGAAGTTGATATAATAAGAACTTAGTATAATTTTTAAAAACTTGAACTGCTGATAAGTTAACAGCTGGATACAGATAAGCCTCTTAAATGATCTAAAACATATTTTTTCTAAATCTAAAGACTTTAATAGATACAGTATGTACTATTTGGATTTCAAGTCGATTTTGCACATTTATTAGACTTCACTGTCTTAATTATGAGAAATATTTATTTGCTGTTGCTTACTTGGCAATTTGAGTGAATTCACTTCTATGTCGTAAACTAGCATTCTGTTTATGAGGGGGTACACCATTTCCCTATAAAAAGAAAGTAATTGTATTCATGATGGAAAAATCTCATGAATTGAATGAATTAGTTACTGTACTACACAAAAGAAAATAATGAATGATATTCCAAATCTGATTTTATTATTAAACTTCCAATCCTATAAACTTTACAGATTCATTCCTGGATTATTTAATGTTGATTGTAATGATCATTCTCAATTTCTGTATACAGTATCAAAAACAATCTTCTCCTGCATTTTTGTTTTTGCAATATTTATAAGTACTAGTTCAGGCTTTATGGATGTATTGTAAAGAATCTGAAACTTGTTAATAGTAGGACTAGGAAATCAAATAATACAGATTTTTTTCTGAATGACTTCAATTTACTTCTCATTGGACATGTTGGATGGATGTATACATGTGTACCATAAAAAAAGGACAGAAAATTTATTAACAATAATGATCTTATTGTATATTGTATATTATGTCCTATAATATACAGTCATATATCTCCCTCCAATGAAAAATATTAATACATGTACTATGTATTTCTTGGATAATACCATCGTCTTTGCTGTTAATGAAATACTGTACCGTATAGTGAATACTACTTTTTTTTATCTTATTTCTAAAATAAAACCACATTTTTCAAAATTGTAATTTTTTTCATTCTTACCTGCCGAGACTGTAAAAGTTTGACAGCTGACATAAACTCCCCAGATCTGTCCCGACAAGACATCTCTGGATCTTTACTGATGGAGTGAGGATTTTCGACTACGTATGTTTGATTTCGTTGTGATATATATCCGTTACTGTCATAGGATTTCTCTGAACCAGAATTTGTTCTTCTACGTCTGGCCGACATTGATATGAAGTTTAATCGTCATTACCATAGAACTTCCTGAAAAATGCCATAAAATTAAAATTAATTAATAATGCATGCATGTACTGTATCTCTGGGGCTGTGACTGATTATGATAGGTTAGTGCATTTCAAACTGAAAAGGAACTTTTCTTTAAATTCATTTTAATTATGTTTTACGACCATACTTTAACTACCGTATATTACTGTAAACAAGACAAATGCTAACATAAGATTATACGCCTCTCAAATTTTTTAGATGCACATAATTTTTCAAGGATTCATAGAAATTAAAGTAGGTCAATTGTTCTGAGACTGGAACTGAGCCAGTTTGCTGACAGCTCTATTTACCATTGATACCATAAATAGTGGTTATTGAATTGAAAATTTCGATATACCTTCAAAATAATGAATCACAGATCCAGTTCCCTGGAAAAAATACAGTTTTATCAATATATGCATGTGTTGTTTTGTTTCTTTTATTTGCTTAATTTATAGTGAATTTTTTTTATCAATTACTATACTGTCGTTGATTCATTCCATGTTAAATTGTGGTATTTTGGTACAGGTAAATAGCAGAATTTGGTAGGAATATGTATTTGTACCAAAATCTGTTGCAATTTTGAGATGGTCAAAAGATCAGCATGGGCTTGTTTTACAAATAGATTCAATCTTTAATTAAATCAAATGTTTTTCAGAAAAAAACAGATGTCTCTCCCCTCCCTCTAAATTACTTTGACCTTGGGCCAAGATGATGGAAACCTTTGAGTCATGGGCAACATCATACTAAAACATGAAAGTGATTTAAGATGTGAAACCTTTGAGTCATGGGCAACATCATACTAAAACATGAAAGTGATTCATTGTATTGTTTGAGGTAAAGCCCAAACATGATTAGCATATACAATTTCATTATAAGCATATTTAGTAAAATTGACCTTGGATATAGGTAATCTGAAAAATACATTGTATGGATCATGAGCAACAAAAAACTGAATTAGTGATTGGATACACGATTCAAAATATAAAGCCTAAACATGATAAGCATAACAATTTCAGCCTGGACATGATTAGCATATACAATTTCATTACCAAAGTAAGAAGTGACCTTAATCATGTGACCTTGGGACAATGTGATAAGAAACGTTTAGTCCTGAGAAACAACGTATAGAAATATGAAAACAATTGTAAGAAGGGTTCAGGAGATATAGTCCAGACAAGATAAGTATGTACAATTTCATTAAAAAAGAACTAAATGATCTTGACCTTGGGCACATGACCTTGGGTCAAGATGATAAGAAACCTTCCAATCCTGAGCAACAGCATTCTAAAGTATCAGAGTGATCCAGTATACGATTCCACAGATATAGCCCAGACTCAATAGTATTTATAATTTCATTAAAAAATGTAATATTTGACCTTGATCTTAGTAATATGACCTTGGATCAAGGTGGTGTGAAACCTTTGGGTCATCAGCACCATCATACTAAAATATGAAATGATCCGATCACAGTTCAAAAGATAAAGCCTGGACATAATACACATAACAAATACAATTTCATTTAAAATACATGTATACAAATTGACCTTGACCTTAGTCACATGATCTTGAGTCAACGTGATGTGAAACCTTCGGGTCATAAGCAACAACATACTAAAATACATGTATAAAGCGATAGTGCAAACGGTTCAAGAGATAAAGCCCGAACACGAATGCATGTACAATTTCATTAAAATTGTACTACATGACCTTGACCATGGTCACATGACTATGGTCAAGGTGATGCGAAACCTTCGGGTCATGAGCAACAACATACTAAAATATGAAAGTGATTGGGCAAACGGTTCAAGAGATCTAGCCCGGACAGGAATGTATGCATAATTTCATTAAAAATGCACTAAGTGACCTTGACCTTGGTCACATGACCTTAGGTCAAGGTGATGTGAAATCTTTGAGTCATAAGCAACAACATACTAAAATATGAAAGTGATCCGGCAAACGGTTCAAGAGATCTAGCCCGGACAGGAATGCATTCATAATTTCTTTAAAAATGCACTTAGTGACCTTGACCTTGGTCACATGACCTTGGGTCAAGGTGATGTGGAACCTTCAGGTCATAAGCAACAACATACTAATATATGAAGGTGATTGGGCAAACGGTTCAGGAGATATAGCCCGGACACGATGTGTGACAGACGGACGACGAAGGCAAAACCAATATGTCTCCTCCCCGTTGGGGGGGGGGGGAGGGGAGACATACAAAAAAGTAACAACTACTGTCCATGCAGCTCACTTCAGAAATTGTTTTATAATTAATGGAAAGCTAAAATACCATATTGTTCTTTCTTCCTGCTTACATGTAAAAAGTTTTACCCATAGTAATTGCTTCACCCTTTACATGTATTTCTTTTACATGTACATTGTTTGCTTTTGTTCTGGTCCCTTTGCAATTTGTTTTTCTAAATCAATCTACATTTCCGGTACCCTGAGAACATGGAGAACCCTATAAAGGAGCAGGGTCTGATTGGCCATTGATGATGTAGCATGTCTATTTTCATTTCATATCTGTAACATTCTGTCACATGTTCTTTCAGTTTTAGATGCTTACGTCATCAATGGCCAATCAGACGCCAGCTTTTATATTGGGTTCTCGTTATACCTGAAATATAGGTTGATTTAGAATGACAAAGTCCGAAGGGACCAGAGCAAAAGCAAACAATTGCAGAAATACAGAGTTGGCGATGTTTTTCACTGAGTCTATGGAGAACGTTGACGACGTCATGCTAAAATAAACATAGAAAACTCCCTATCTAAAATTATTTTCTTTCATTGTGAGCATACTATTGGTCGTACCACAGGCACATGTAGAAAGAGCGCCTATATCCTGTATGGTCATAAGAGAATACTGGTATCTATATAGAGAGACAAGGCTTCCGACAAATTTTCAGCTAGAAGTAGCATTTCTGCAGTTTTTTGCATTTGAAGGGCAAAATGGCATTTGACCATAAAGATTTATTTGACTGTTTTCTACTTTCTGTCTTGAACCTCCATTGCCAGATTAGCTAGTCTGAATCATCCAGGTGTTTTACTTTGCTTAGAGTAAGCAGATTAAAGCCTCTGAATGAATCAGTATTTGTTCAATCTGGCAATGGAGATTCAAGACAGAAAGTAGAAAACAGTCCAAACTTTGGTATGCGATTAGGCTATGTTATGAGGTCTTTTTAGAAGAATTATTGATGTTTTTAGGAAATATACAAATCAATTTTTATGGTCATACCCCGTTTTGCCCTTCAAACCTGTCAAATGGAAAAATTGCAGATGCTACTTCTAGCTGAAAATTCGTCAGAAGCCTTGTATTTCTATACATACATGTATATATTCTCTTATTACCTGTACAGGGGTATCATACAGGATATTGACGCTCTTTCTACATGTGCCTGTGGGTCGTACAGACATATATCATTCACCGTTAGTTATGAGAGTTCAAGATCTATCCCCCTGCAGGGATTTTTCAGGGTATTTTACTTTGGGTCCAGGGTCCGATAAAATTGGGAATTTCCTACAGTTTAATTGATTCTCAATGGATTAATCATTACACAGATATATAACTCCTTCTTATTCAAAGTGTCTTCAATAAAAGAAACAAAGTACAAGTAAAGCCATCTATTCTTTAGATTGTGCTTCAAAGGACATCAACTTCTAGAATCTGGAACAGGCATCAGTTCAGAGTCAGAGGGGCTACTTTAATGATCATGATCAATCAGGATTCAGATTCAAAGTCAGTGTTTGATGGGGGACATTCCTACTGTCCGAGTCGCCTCATTCTGTTTACTGAACATTAACTATTTTCTGATGTTTCTTTTATAGTCACTATCCAAAATTTTATTTTAAAGAACGTATCTATCCTCTACAAAGAAGATGTACTCCCTTTTGTAATTTTTTGGTATCAGATTTGCTTTTTTGTAAGACGACATGGTCCTGGGTTCCCAATACTGGAGATACGATTTGATGACTAAAATGTGAACCTATACCGGATAATAGATTTTTGACCAATTTACATATCGATCATTAATGTCGTATTTCTACTAGGTATTTCAGTTGACATTATTTTGCTCTTTATCAGGTTGGGGAAAGGTACCGATCAAGCTAATATACCTCGATCAAGCTAATGTACCTCGATCGGGCTAATCAATCTGACTTTTTTATTCAGAAAAAAGTACTTTTTACCTCCAAATCATATTTGGGTGCAAAATCGCACCAGTTTTTATATCAAGAAATAATATTTAAAAGGCAAGTATGCCTGAAAACTTTTTAGATTTCGAGAAATCTCACCCAATATATTCAGAAAAGTGGAGGTATATTTTCTCAGTAACTATTCACTTTTCAGGTATGTCTCTTTTGTAAACATAACTTCTTTTATAAAGAACTGATGCGATTTTGCTCAAAAGAATAATTTTGAGAATGTTTTCATTTTTAACTACTGAAAATATTCAGATTGATTAGCCCAATCGAGGTATATTAGCCCAATCGAGGTATATTAGCTCGATCGGTGCCTTTCCCCAACCTGTTTATTGAAGAACACTTTAACAAAAAATAAATAGGTTCAAATTGGGAAATTTCAATCATAAATTGGGAAATTACAGGCCATTTTAGCGTTGGGATTGGGTCCGATAATCGGACCCAAAAACGGACTTGAAAAATCCCTGCCCTGTATAAATTTTAATTGGAAAATATGCCAACAAATTAGAGAAAACTTCATTTTTCCGATTTCTTAAGTGAGCTGCGCGGACAGTAACAAGGATTCGACAGCGGTTGTTGGCGTGGAATGCCAAAACGTCACTAAAGGGTGGGAGGGGGCACTAACCCGGTGGCAGAATTATCACACATTCCAGATTCAGTATTGTATTTGAGGGGCGGTATTTTGAGATTCTTTTGAAGCGGAGTACACAATAAAACAATCAAACATAGTTAAAAAATAATTCCTAGCCTTTTTTTTTTACACTTACAACGACTTTATGTACCTGCTCTGTTATTTACCAAACATCTTCCACGAAGCATGTGACGTCATATCCACCGGAACTTCTCACAAGTCGAGTATAAATTCTAGAATTGTGGGAAAACACGGCATTTGGTCTCCGACCGCGGACTGTGCGGATGGAAAAACACAGCTGCTAACACACATTTATGTAACACGCAGTAGGAACAATCAGTTGATATATTTGACATTTGAAATCATGCCACCAACTTCTGCATTTGAAAATGCTTCATCCAAGAGTGCAGGTTTGAAAGTTTTTATTTTATAGAACGGAAAATGAAGTTGTTTTCTTCTTTCTGTAAGAGTTGTCGTTCTTTGTCTCCCAAAGACTAAAAAGAACTTTAAGAAGAAAAAAAAACTGAATTTAATAAAACAAATTTTTATTTCATTTCAGTCTGAAATGAAATACAAATTTGGTTTATTTTCTTATTCTTTTATTTTTTGTAAAGAATATTTAATAACTGTAATCAATAAATGCATTATTTGTTTATTATCAGTATTAAATAATTGTTTATGGAGTGTTGCATTTAATCTAATATATGATAGTACAAATGTACTTGCATAAAATAATTTGACTGTAACAATCAGTTTTTATGTTGTTTTAAATTATGAATATGAAAACAAAAATTATACCACATTTAATTATAGCTTTTAATAAAAAAAAAATTGTATATTCATTTTAAACAGAATATTGAATTTTATTAGCATGATTATATCAATGTTAACACTATAGGCTCTTTCATGTATATGGTATGTTATACATGTGACAAAATGATAGGGCTAAGTATTGTGGGTCAAATTTGTATTGTGATATATTCCGATATATGGAAAATATTGTGATGTATTGCAAATATTTTATAACATCGAGATTTCTTATGATTTTCATTTTCCCATTTCAATTTTGCTTTCAAAATTTTATTTAAAAATTTGAAAATATCTTCATTATGTATTTTAAATGGTGGACATTTGCAGACAAATTTGACAGCCCTCCTATTACATTGGAAGTCAATCATACATGCATCAATATCCGGTTGAAAAGAATTAAAATTCATCCAAGAACTTAGTATTAATATGATAATTCTGCTGGGACATTGGCGGACACTCGTGGACATGCAGACAGTGCAAAAAGTAACTAGGAAACGTAAACTACTCTTTTTCAATAAATGACAGGAAAGGAGAACGTCCCTGAATTTCAAGACACAACGACGTTGTATGTGTAAACAATCTGCAAGTCATGAACTAGACACTTGCTAAGAATCGAGCTAACATAGTACAGTCTTTCTTGCAAATAAGTATACCAATGATTGTTTACTTTCCTTGACATGTGCAGTTTGTTGGTTTATAATCCACCTTTGGCAATTAAAAATGACCCTATTGTTATATTTTGAGTAGTAATTTGTGTTCACTTATAATTTTCAAAAATATGAAGACAAAAAAATATCGTCAAAAACCGGTTTTTGAAAATAAATACGGTGGTACATGTACGTATTGCGAAGCTTCTCATCGCAATATACAGGTACCACGATAAAACCACTCAGCCCTACAAAATTATTAGATAAAATACAAAACTTGTAGGGCAAAACAATTCCCTTTTAGCTCTCCCTACCTCTTCTATTTTGAGTTGCATACCTTAAACTTTTTATGCCCGCTTATCTGAGATTTGGGGGCATAAAGTTTTTGTTAGTCTGTTTGTCTGCTTATTTATTGCCCAATGAATATTAAAAGTTTTTACCTTGTGACCTTGTCGTTGTAGTCTGACCTACTTTTGAAAACAAATTCTTTAACCTTGCTTACAGCTTTCGAAAAGTTAAGTTATAGGTCTGACATATTTCATATATATATTCCTTGTGGCATGCTATTCATTTTAGCACTAATTTTACCCTTGTGACCTTGAATTCAGAGTTTGACCTTAATGAAATGTTTTATGGGTACTCACGCTTGCAAATTTCTATCGGACACATTTTCCTAAATTCTAAAGATGCAGTCTTCATTGTTCTGAACTGATATTTCATGTGCACATCCTGAATAAAAATCCTCATGTCATGAGTGAAATTATGATTGTGAGTTTTGTAATAAACTGGGATTATTGTTGTGTTTGATTTCATTATGATTCATTAGAAAAAAGTAAGGATAAGTTGATTTGATTACTTAAAGGACTTAACCGGTAGGTGCGTTAACCCCTCATATCGGCCCTATAATTTCGACGAAAAATGCAGTTGATAAGCAAACTATTAATTATCACTTTTTGCAATGTTCAATGTTTGAGAAAATATGGCGTCATAATTTTGAGCCCTCTTGTCTTGACGTCCCGCGCAAGATGTATGACGTCATGTTCTGACATCATTTGCCCTGAATGACACAAAAACACGGGAAAATCATCGTAATTTACACACAAATCTTCAAAATTCATCTAGAGCAAGTGACCATATTTCGCCGCATTTTTCGTATATTTCCAAGAAATTTTCAAAACTTTGAGGCCAATTTAATATTTGGTTTTGCGAAAATTTAATTTAACTCCATTCTCGATCGAAATACTACAAAAATATTTTATTTTACTCAATTCACCGTTTCCTTATAAAACGTCAAAAGATTTCGTTTCTATGTTTTCGGGGGTGACCATATTTCGCCGTTTTTGTTGATAAGTATCCAATTTGCACACAAAACGAACAAAATTATGATTTTGTTGTCAGGAAATATTTTGTCACGAATACTTCTCAGAAATGATCCCATATAAAAGTTTTCTTTGTTTGGTTTTTGTAAAAAAAAAACCGGATGTTTAGTCTAAAATTAGGTGTTTTCGTGAATTTTCTCCTGTTTTGTGTTATTTTTCGCCACAAATGAGTGCAGGTGATGTCACAATATATCAAAATATGACTGCTACGGTCATATTTAATAGGATATAGAAAAATAAATTTGACAAACAATTCCAATAACCAACGAGAAGCAATTAACCATGAAACGGCGAAATATGGTCAACGGCAAAATATGGTTCCTTGCTCTACGATCCAGGCCTCACCCACAAATTTTTTTTAATGCCTTTCTCATGGGCAAGGCCTGGATAGATACTTGAAGGAGCTGTTAAGATAAGGGCCGTATTTAGCCCTGAATCCCGTGACTTATTTCTTCCGTATGGCGAATCGTACACAGAAAAACATGAATCATTATTGAAATATAATGTATTTGCAGACCTTTTACATGTTTTACATTATGTTAAGGTACTCTTAAGGTTGTAAAATTAAGGTCGAAAGAGGTAGGGGTGCTCGGATAGAAAATCCGATTATATCGACAAAAACGTATGCATTTTTGAATATGTTATCTAAAATGGATAAAATATAAGCTAAAAGACATCAAATATGTCTACATTGTGTATCAGAAATAGATTTCGAACGTTCTACCTCCTTTAATCGGTAAATAATGAAATCCGGAACTTAAAATACGGTCTTATTCTTCATTCAATGGCTACAATGTAAGCCTTATAGCGCGAAATACACATTGACGGAGAAATGAACATCACTCTTGCTTATTTCGTTTCTAATTCTTGTATCTTTCATTCAATCATATCGAGTACACAATGTTTGATTGATTAAAGAGGAAAAATAGTCAAATGTGCTATATTTAATGGTCAAAAAGATCGATTCTTATAAAATGCACCCCCTTTCCATATTTAGTTTTTCGTCTCTGGGGTAGTGTTCCCCCCGGAGATACAGAACCCCACTTTGCCAAAAGATTTGTATCATGGATACACATCTCCAGTAAAAGTGGCTTTCTGTATATCCGGGGGGAACAATGTTCAATAAAACTTTTCCGTTTTCTATTGATTTCTATGGGAAAAAGATAAGTTTTGACCTAAAAATTAGCAATATTATGCAAAACAGATAAAAAATAACTTCATATTTTGATGGGATGCCGTATAAGTATACATTTTACCAAAAAAAAAGGTTCTTGAAATTTCAATTTTCAAAATTCCACTTTTCAGGGCTGATTTTACGCCTTATCTTAACAGCTCCTTTATAAATTTGTATCGATTTTTTGCTAAATTGTTGATATTTCCAATGATTTCAACGTTTTAAGCGACATATTATTCTGTATAGGACTGTGAAATCAAAACAGGCTTTCCTTATTTGGATTCACCATACATTTGACCTTTTATAAACTAGAATATTATGGATATATGATCAACTTTGAAAATAGGGCCGATATTGCAGGTTACCGCACCTACTCCTTTATACAGAGATTAAAAAAAACCCACAACATTTTTTTATGCAGCAACTGTAGATACATGCAATAAAGATAAAATATTTTTGGAAAAAACCAACATATCTATAATTGAGAAACCTTGTGTTATTTTGTATGCATGTACAGTTGATTTATGCTGTGATACATGAATCAAACTTACATTGTAGTTATGGATCAGATAACTGCCACTCTGAAGGAGAGAATCATGATATTTGATGGCGCCATGGGCACCATGATACAACAACATCGCTTTGAAGAGGAGGACTTCAGAGGTCAAGAGTTCATGTCACATACAAAGTGTCTAAAAGGCAACAATGACATCCTTGTCCTCACAAAACCAGAGGTCATTTATCAGATTCACAAGGTATTCTTTCATTTCCATTATTGTACATTGTCATAATCAGCTTCTTTTTTTAAGCATCAATAACTACTTGATTGAACATTACGTGTATGAGAAATTTTAAAGGTGTGACATAAATTAGAATTGCTTTAATAATTAATTGCAAAATTTCTTATCAATACATATTTGCAATGTATACTGATTTTCCAGCTTTCTTGATTTTCAAATAAATGACTTAAAAGTCATAAATGGTGTAGATACAAACATACTGAAGGTTTGTGTAGTAACAGCCATGCAGGTATTGATAAACACATTTTAATTGTAGGATTACCTTGAAGCCGGTGCAGATTTTGTGGAGACTAACACTTTCAGCGGTACATGTATAGCCCAAACTGACTACGGCACAGAGCATCTGGTATGGTAAAACTTTGTACCATTCTGTCTTGTAATAAAAGTTGTATTATTTACTTTTGCCAGGGGACTCTTAATTTTGACTAGTACTAGATATGGAGGAGTAAGACAGGATTTAGACAAGGTTTATATTTAAAAAAAAAAAAACATTTTAAAGATCTATGTGAACATGTTATTACCTGCATGTATTAACATATGTTTTTACATGTATTCAATGTTTATTACAAATACCAAATGAAATTCATATTGATAACATATCTAGTTGAATTCTTTCTAATTAATCCTAAAACTTACTAAATCTCTAATTTATTGTAATCATGTTGTTACATGTATCCTACTAGACGTACAGACTGAATTATGAGGCTGCCAGGCTAGCTAAGCGTGCAGCAGAGGATGTCACTAAGGAAACAGGAATCCCACGATACGTAGCCGGGGCGATGGGACCTACAAACAGAACATTGTCTATATCACCCTCTGTAGAAAAACCTGATCTTCGTAACGTCAGTACGTATTCTGAGATACATGATACTCATTTACATGTATCATGCTATCTTGAGTAGGTACATGTGATGATAAGTGACCAATAGGGAAATATGCATTGTATTTTATAATTTCTTTTTAAAATGCGTTGAAAACAAAATCAAGATAATTAATGATTTAAAGTGTTTAGAGTGATACATTTTGTTTAAGTCTTACTAAATTAATGAGCATGCCCTATGAAAGTAAAATTTTGATGATCAGACTTTGTTATTTTGACTCTACATGTAAATCAGAGTTCTTATTTGTATGATATATGATAGATTAGACTAATCTATCATATATCATTAGTAAACTGGAGATTCTAAGATTGTACAGTACAAGTATAAACATATACATATATTCTTCTTTTCAGCATTTGATGAACTGGTTGATGCCTATACTGAGCAAGCTCGAGGTTTACTGGAAGGCGGGGCTGATGTATTACTGGTAGAGACAATATTTGACACAGCAAATTCTAAAGCGGCCCTGTTTGCTATCGAGGATTTATTCCGAAAGGAGCAGTGTTTCTGCCCGGTGTTTATATCAGGAACAATCGTTGACAAAAGTGGAAGAACTCTCTCAGGACAGACCACAGAGGCTTTCCTTATCAGTGTATCACATTCTAACCCACTCTGGTGTGTTGATTCTCTTTACATGCAGATCTAGTAAATGATATTGATATCAAAGTAAGGGAGATCAAAGAGCCCCAAGTTGAAGCATTGTATTTGATGTTCTTAATGTTTGTTCATGCTTTAATACAAGGCAAGCCATCTTTTTTTGTTTTTATGAAATTCCTAGATTTAAGATATTCTGTATGTCGACGGGAGACTATAGAAGGGGACAGGTAAATTCCTCATTTTCTCACTGACCGCTATAGGGTTAACATCTCTTATTGTCATCTGATTGGTCCATTTTAATCCTCTTACCTCTATCAATTTTTGATTGACAGCTTAAAAAAAAATGAAACTTAGGTATCTCATTAGCATAATAAAGGATTACCTGTCGGTATGTCTTTGATTTAACAAGCGGCTTGCGACTCTAAGAAAGATGCTGTTACATTCAAAGATGGTAAATCACGCTTACCAACCCTACATCACTCAGGTATACATATTAATGAACTGGTGGTTGCCAACGTCAGCTTTAAGCTTTTGATTTTTTAAGACTCGGAGCAGGAAAAATCTTAGATTGAATAAACAGCAACTTCAAACTTCTAACATGCTTAACTTCATGTTGAATGATTCATTTTATACTTATCCAAGCTTTTTATTGCATTTACAGTATAGGCCTAAACTGTGCATTAGGTGCCACAGAGATGAGACCCTTCATTGAAGCTGTCAGCAAAAATTCTACGGCTTATACAATTTGTTATCCTAATGCAGGTTTGTTGACTATCAGCTTTGTTCTGGCATTTCTTTAAATTCTTATTGTTTTGTTAAGATTTAAGCAAGTACAAATTGTAATTATCTGACTGATATTTCAGGATTACCAAACACATTTGGAGATTATGATGAGACACCAGAGATGATGGCATCACAACTAAAGGTAAGCATCTTAGCTAATGGTATGCATCTCTGCTTCTTCCCCAGGAAAGCATTTCAGCTTTTATCACCCTTGTACTAATTTCAGCCAATGACATTACAGTATAACAATCACAGTTTATCTTACCGTCTCCGTCGGTGTATTACCTGCTACTTTTTATGACAATTTGCTCAAAAAATTCTTGAATGGGGTCAATACACTGGTTTAGAATATCGAGACCTTTTTTTCTGAACGGAGAATTCGTCAAAAGATCAATTTAATAAGTATATTTGACTTTAATTCACGCTACCAGTCTGTGCGTAAGTAAATAATTGTGTTACAATAACATTTGTCCAAGTATTTACGGTACCTGGTCATCTAAGGTCAGATCGTACAAGTGCGTGTAAGTTAAATACCTGTATAAGTGTAAACACCTGTCTACCCCTAGGGGTGTTGAACGGAGACAATAGCCTTCAACGGTAGCAGTGCGGTCAAGCATGAATTTTATCTGTCACTTTTGACAGGTGAAGGGGAAGTAAAATCTTCTCAAATAGGTTTATTCTAATGGTAAATTTCAGTGGCCAGTTCAGTTAATTGATACATAATACGGCTGTCAATCCTAAATCTTTCAATCGTACTACGGATTATTTTGTAATGATATCTAATTCAAGTCATTATGTTAATATAACTGTTATTAATTTCGGTCCATCAAAGCGATATCAGGCTATCAAAGCGATCACAAAAACATCTAGTAATTGCTTGATTATTTATTTTTAATTACGGGTACTTTAATAAATCAACTAATTTCAGTTACTTATCCAATTAAACTATTTTCAAAAATGGGTACGTTTATATCTAAAATTTTAATTACCGAGCGGGCCGTTTCTTTGGTATTTTTGGCCGGATTGCAAAGCAATTCCGGTCTATAGATTGACGATGTCCGTCCGTCCGTCCGTCTGTCTGTCCGTCCGTCCGTCCGTCCGTCTGTCCGTCTGTCCGTCTGCCGTCAACATTTTGGTTAAAGTTTCTGGTTGAGGCAAAATCTAAGGAACTATATACAGTAGAAACTTTATATTATACATGAAGGTTGCCCATGACAAGACCTTTCAATTTATGCCGTAACATTTGACCTAGTGACCTTGACCTTGGACTTTGACCTAGTTAAAGATTTTGGTTAAAGTTCCTGGTTTAAGCAAAATCTAAGGAACTGTACGCAGTAGAAACCTTATATTATACATATAGGTTGCCCATGACAAGACCTTTCAATTTATGCCATAACATTGGACCTAGTGACCTTGACCTTGGACTTTGACCTAGTTAAAGATTTTGGTTAAAGTTTCTGGTTTAAGCAAAATCTAAGGAACTGTATGCAGTAGAAACCTTATATTATACATTTAGGTTGCCCATGATGAGACCTTTCAATTTATGCCATAACATTGGACCTAGTGACCTTGACCTTGGACTTTGACCTAGTTAAAGATTTTGGTTAAAGTTTCTGGTTTAAGCAAAATCTAAGGAACTGTATGCAGAAGAAACTTTATATTATACATGTAGGTTGCCCATGATGAGACCTCTCAATTTATGCCGTAACATTTGACCCAGTGACCTTGACCTTGAACTTTGACCTAGTTAAAGATTTTGGTTAAAGTTTCTGGTTTAAGCAAAATCTAAGGAACTGTATGCAGAAGAAACTTTATATTATACATGTAGGTTGCCCATGATGAGACCTTTCAATTTATGCCGTAACATTTGACCCAGTGACCTTGACCTTGAACTTTGACCTAGTTAAAGATTTTGGTTAAAGTTCTTGGTTTAAGCAAAATCTAAGGAACTGTATGCAGTAGAAACCTTATATTATACATTTAGATTGCCCATGACGAGACCTTTCGATTTATGCCGTAACATTGGACCTAGAGACCTTGACCTTGGACTTTGACCTAGTTAAATATTTTGGTTAAAGTTTCTGGTTTAAGCAAAATCTAAGGAACTGTATGCAGTAGAAACCTTATATTATACATTTAGGTTGCCCATGATGAGACCTTTCAATTTATGCCGTAACATTGGACCTAGTGACTTTGACCTTGGACTTTGACCTAGTGGAAGATTTTGGTTAAAGTTTCTGGTTTAAGCAAAATCTAAGGAACTGTATGCAATAGAAACTTTATATCATACATGTAGGTTGCCCATGATGAGACCTTTCAATTTATGCCGTAACATTTGACCCAGTGACCTTGACTTTGAACTTTGACCTAGTTAAAGATTTTGATTAAAGTTCTTGGTTTAAGCAAAATCTAAGGAACTGTATGCAGTAGAAACCTTATATTATACATTTAGGTTGCCCATGATGAGACCTTTCAATTTATGCCGTAACATTGGACCTAGTGACCTTGACCTTGGACTTTGACCTAGTTAAAGACTTTGGTTAAAGTTCCTGGTTTAAGCAAAATCTAAGGAATTGTATACAGTAGAAACTTTATATTATACATGTAGGTTGCCTCTGACAAGACCTCTCAATGTAATTGCTGTAATATTTGACTTAGTGACCTAGACCCAGTTGGTGACAAAAACTTACTTTGCAATCCGGCCATACCGTCTTTAGCGGTGTTTTATTAATGTTGATATAGATTAATTTGGGAGAAAACGTCGCCGAAATTTCGTTTTTTTTTAATGCGTATTATTTACTAGATTAGAGTTTTTCCATGATTTTCAGTGCAATTTTTTGCCTGCCTGGTATCTACTCTTGTGGACTTTTTCCGGACGATTACAGTACTTTAATGTCAAAGTAGGTCACTTAGTTTTAAAACCTCAGAAATTACAAAGAAAACTTGCGTAAATTGAAATATTTCTTCCAGAGGGAAGGAATAATACAAATAAAAACGCAAACTCTCAATTACGTAATTACAATTGTGTAAAAAATATTCTTGGCATGATAAATTCCTGATAGGGTTTGTTCCTGTCGTACTTCCTACTCAAAGGAGGTGTGTAAATATACATGTATAGGGGGTTCATCCTTTGGCCTCTCACACCACAAATTTACACACCAGTACTTGGAGTAGGAATTATGACAGAAACAAACTCTTTAAATGATATAGGTTAACATATCAGCTTTAGGTAAGAAACTCATTTATACATGTTGGTGAGCATCCTTGTTTCATGTGAGTATCCAGCTTACCATTAATAACTCAAACAAAATGATACTACATATGTATCAACATGTAAGTAAGCTTTCAGACAGTAAAGTAACCATAATTCTATGTTGTTGAAAGGCTAATCATAACTCCATTCTAACCATAATTCTATGTTATTTACGGGCTAATCATAACTCTATTCTAACCATAATTCTATGTTATTGACGGGCTAATCATAACTCCATTCTAACCATAATTCTATGTTATTGACGGGCTAATCATAACTCCATTCTAACCATAATTCTATGTTATTGACGGGCTAATCATAACTCCATTCTAACCATAATTCTATGTTATTGACGGGCTAATCATAACTCCATTCTAACCATAATTCTATGTTATTGACGGGCTAATCATAACTCCATTCTAACCATAATTCTATGTTATTGACGGGCTAATCATAACTCCATTCTAACCATACTTCTATGTTATTGACGGGCTAATCATAACTCCATTCTAACCATACTTCTATGTTATTGACGGGCTAATCATAACTCAATTCTAACCATACTTCTATGTTATTGACGGGCTAATCATAACTCCATTCTTACCATACTTCTATGTTATTGACGGGCTAATCATAACTCCATTCTAACCATAATTCTATGTTATTGACGGGCTAATCATAACTCCATTCTAACCATACTTCTATGTTATTGACGGGCTAATCATAACTCCATTCTAACCATACTTCTATGTTATTGACGGGCTAATCATAACTCAATTCTAACCATACTTCTATGTTATTGACGGGCTAATCATAACTCCATTCTTACCATACTTCTATGTTATTGACGGGCTAATCATAACTCCATTCTAACCATAATTCTATGTTATTGACGGGCTAATCATAACTCCATTCTAACCATAATTCTATGTTATTGACGGGCTAATCATAACTCCATTCTAACCATAATTCTATGTTATTGACGGGCTAATCATAACTCCATTCTAACCATACTTCTATGTTATTGACGGGCTAATCATAACTCCATTCTAACCATACTTCTATGTTATTGACGGGCTAATCATAACTCCATTCTAACCATACTTCTATGTTATTGACGGGCTAATCATAACTCCATTCTAACCATACTTCTATGTTATTGACGGGCTAATCATAACTCCATTCTAACCATAATTCTATGTTATTGACGGGCTAATCATAACTCCATTCTAACCATACTTCTATGTTATTGACAGGCTAATCATAACTCCATTCTAACCATACTTCTATGTTATTGACGGGCTAATCATAACTCTATTCTAACCATACTTCTATGTTATTGACGGGCTAATCATAACTCCATTCTAACCATAATTCTATGTTATTTACGGGCTAATCATAACTCTATTCTAACCATACTTCTATGTTATTGACGGGCTAATCATAACTCTATTCTAACCATACTTCTATGTTATTGACAGGCTAATCATAACTCTATTCTAACCATACTTCTATGTTATTGACAGGCATTTGCCAGTGACAAACCATAATTCTCTGTTATTGACGGGCTAATCATAACTCCATTCTAACCATACTTCTATGTTATTGACGGGCTAATCATAACTCTATTCTAACCGTACTTCTATGTTATTGACAGGCATTTGCCAGTGACAAACCATAATTCTATGTTATTGACGGGCTAATCATAACTCTATTCTAACCATACTTCTATGTTATTGACAGGCATTTGCCAGTGACAAACCATAAATCTATGTTATTGACGGGCTAATCATAACTCCATTCTAACCATACTTCTATGTTATTGACGGGCTAATCATAACTCTATTTTAACCATACTTCTATGTTATTGACAGGCATTTGCCAGTGACAAACCATAATTCTATGTTATTGACAGGCATTTGCCAGTGACTAACCATGATTCTATGTTATTGACAGGCTTTTGCCAGTGACTAACCATGATTCTATGTTATTGACAGGCATTTGCCAGTGACTAACCATGATTCTATGTTATTGACAGGCTTTTGCCAGTGACTAACCATGATTCTATGTTATTGACAGGCATTTGCCAGTGACTAACCATGATTCTATGTTATTGACAGGCATTTGCCAGTGACCAACCATGATTCTATGTTATTGACAGGCTTTTGCCAGTGACTAACCATGATTCTATGTTATTGACAGGCATTTGCCTGTGACTAACCATAATTCTATGTTATTGACAGACATTTGCCAGTAACTAACCATAATTCTATGTTATTGACAGGCTTTTGCCAGTGACTAACCATGATTCTATGTTATTGACAGGCATTTGCCAGTGACTAACCATGATTCTATGTTATTGACAGGCATTTGCCAGTGACTAACCATAATTCTATGTTATTGACAGGCATTTGCCAGTGACCAACCATGATTCTATGTTATTGACAGGCATTTGCCAGTGACTAACCATAATTCTATGTTATTGACAGGCATTTGCCAGTGACTAACAATAGTTCTTTGTTATTGACAGGCTTTTGCCAGTGATGGACTGTTGAACATCGTAGGAGGATGTTGTGGTACCACACCTGAACACATCAAGTATGTACAAATACATACAATTTCCAAATATGTTTGTTTACACAAATCTACACATTTTGATTGGTCCAAAATACATGTTTATACCCCAATGAACACGATAAATTACCGGATGAGCAGGAACTACTTTCATCAAAATCATTCAATGTTACTAAGATCCGCTTTTGAATGATAAAGTCCTTAGATCTAAATACGATCAGAATTAATGAAAATTGTATGATAATTTCGATGATGTACCCGTGTACATGGTTTTTACAGGGTTTTTCGGTTGCTATTCGCCTTTTTTTGAAGCTCCTTAGACCATTCCCTGTCCTTAAATTTTGATGATAGACAGAAAATGCAGTAAAATCACAGAGAAACAGAATCTCCAATCTATATTTCTGCAAAATTACAATTCCATTGTAACAGTTTTTGGATTGAGCATCCCTCTTTTGAAATTTTCCAATGGCTGAAGACTGTCAACGTGCAAAACACCAAAAGTTTTGAATGAAAAAGACCGAAGATCACTGTTTTAAACAATTTCTATGAGATACAATCGTTCTGAACCTACGAATTATCGAAACTAGAAACTTTGCTAGTGATGTATTTTCACCAAGATGAAGAATTTAGAACAAAATATTATCAGTTTACAGAAAATGAGAGATCAAAAGACGGCAACCTACCTCGGCCTCGCTCAGGATACAGTATCGTCATGAATTTTCACAATTAACTTGTCACTTATGAAATAACTATATCCTAGGAAGATATTCTGATACAAATAGATCATAATCATGCTGTTTTCTGCAAGTTTTAGATCTATAAGTACAGAGATTCTGTCTGTATAAAGTCCCAGCTCCTGTGTGTACAATCCAAACACATAACTGGCATGTTGGCGACCTTGAACTTGAACTGCAGAATGCGTCATCAAACAGCTACCTCATATCATCTGATGATGTAATGAATTGGTCAAATAAGGCTCCAGATGGGGAACAAATATTTTTGACACATTTGTGGCTTTCAACTAGCTACGTATACATTATTTCTATTTCATTTGGGAACTAGTTTACCCTACACGCCTTACAGAGTTGATATTTTCTTACGCAATGTACTAAATTACTAATTTCTTGAGTATATTTGTGAAATTTGGGATAAATTTGGGTTTGGAAATTATGAAAATTGACTATTTAATTTTTTACAGTTTATTGGAGTATGAACTCTGGTTTGTCACATCACAAAATTGTGTAAAACTGCGTAGCGTAGCGAAGGGGTTTTACGCAAAATTTGTGATGCGACAAACCAAAGTTCATCCTCCAATGAACTGTCAAAATTGAACAGTCAATTCTTATTTAACATGTAACTTTGGTTTTAAAATTTCTTGTTTAAATCCTTTTTCAAGAAGAAGTGATAAAGTGCATTGTTTATAAAACTTCTCTGTACTTAATTTAGCAGTTCATGTATGAGCATCCTATCAAACTTAGTGCTGTTGAGAATGTCCTTGTTTAAGACTATGCTAAATTCTATATGTGTAATGTAGATCATTATTGAAATGAACTCAAAAGCCCTAATGATTATGCTATTACGTCAATTTGCCAATTTGAAAAAAAAAAACACCACAAACATGTAAATATTACACAGACAAGGACATTTTTTGGTAAATAATACATAACATAGAAGTGTACATACGTCAGCGGCCCCTTGTTCCTAGCAAGGGTTGAACCAGCAATATCTTAAGCCGCGTTTAAACTATCAAAGTTTTCTTGGTCAAAGTCCGTCATTTTCTCTACATTTTTAGCTCACCTGAGCCATAGGCTCAAGTGAGCTATTGTCATAGTGTTGCGTCCGTCGTCCGTCGTCGTCCGTCGTCCGTCGTCGTCGTAAACTTTTCACATTTTAAACTTCTTCTCCAGAATGGCTGAAGGGATTTTGATGAAACTTGGTAGGTATGAAGTACTCCTGGTCCCCTACAAGTGTTGTTGTTTTTCGTCCGGATCTGTCAACAGGTGGCGCCACCACAGCCAAAAGTAGGTCACGGGGGGTACCCTCCTTTGACAAACTTCTTCTTCAGAACCGAAGCATGTATCGACAAACCGAAAGCATCAGGATGATCTAGAGAGATGTCTCAAGAAGTGTTGTTATTTTTGGTTCCACTTCGAAGTCAAATTTTTGACGCGTTTTTGACGTCTTTTCGGACTTTGTCAGAAATGCACATTTTTGCACTATTTCTTTAAATAACTCAATAAGTGTATGATTTTACACACTCATTTACTACATATTTATCATATTTAACTTACTTAATGCTTTGATATGTATTTTATGCTTAAAATTTATTTTTTTGATTTTTTATGAATTTTTTTCTTATGTAAAAAGGAAGGGGGGGGGTTGATTTTCATACATTTTCTGCTTCTTTTCTATAACCACTCTTCAGATTGTCATGACAATTTGTAGGTATGAGGTACTCATGCATGGTACCCTACAAGTGAAAGAATTTTGTCAAGATATCCACTTTTGGATTTTTAAGGAATATTTTTTAAGATTGTACATAGGTATAATGTATGTTTTCCATGCCAAATGGACCCATGGGGAGTAGCTTCAAACCCCGGCGGGACCCCAACAATTTTTTTTTCCCTTTTTCAGTTTTTTCTCTCTTTTTATTAGCTCACCTGAGCCATAGGCTCAAAGTGAGCTATTGTTATAGCGTGGCGTCCGTCGTCGTCCGTCGTCGTCCGTCGTAAACTTTTCACATTTTCAACTTCTTCTTCAGAACGGCTGAAGGGATTTTGATGAAACTTGGTAGGTATAAAGTACTAATGGTCCCCTGCAAGTGTTGTTGTTTTTCGTCCGGATCTGTCAACAGGTGGCGCCACCACAGCCAAAAGTAGGTCACGGGGGGTACCCTCCTTTGACAAACTTCTTCTTCAGAACCGAAGCATGTATCGACAAACCGAAAGCATCAGGATGATCTAGAGAGATGTCTTAAGAAGTGTTGTTATTTTTGGTTCCACTTTGAAGTCAAATTTTTGACGCCTTTTTGACGTCTTTTCGGACTTTGTCAGAAATGCACATTTTTGCACTATTTCTTTAAATAACTCAATAAGTGTATGATTTTACACACTCATTTACTACATATTTATCATATTTAACTTACTTAATGCTTTGATATGTATTTTATGCTTAAAATTTATTTTTTTGATTTTTTATGAATTTTTTTCTTATGTAAAAAGGAAGGGGGGGGGGGTTGATTTTCATACATTTTCTGCTTCTTTTCTATAACCACTCTTCAGATTGTCATGACAATTTGTAGGTATGAGGTACTCATGCATGGTACCCTACAAGTGAAAGAATTTTGTCAAGATATCCACTTTTGGATTTTTAAGGAATATTTTTTAAGATTGTACATTGGTATAATGTATGTTTTCCATGCCAAATGGACCCATGGGGAGTAGCTTCAAACCCCGGCGGGACCCCAACAATTTTTTTTCCCCTTTTTCAGTTTTTTTTCTCTTTTTATTTTTATATTTATCGCTAGAAATGAAACTGTGAAAGAATTTTGTCAAAATATCAACTTTTAGATTTTTAATGATTTTTAGCTCACCTCGACGAAGTGGAGTGAGCTTATGCTATAACCCCACGCGTCCGCGTCCGCGTCCGTGTCCGCGTCCGTGTCCGCGTCCGTGTCCGCGTCCGCGTCCGGTTAAGAAGTTTGGGGTAGCTCAGTATCTGACAAAGTACTAATGCTACAGTAACCAAACTTGCACAAGTGATTCATCTTTGGATGCTGAGGTGAACCCATGCATCGGATGCAGCATCTGACCTATATTTTCTGCTTGAGTGACTTGGTTAAGAAGTTTGGGGTAGCTCAGTATCTGACAAAGTACTAATGCTACAGTAACCAAACTGGCACAAGTGATTCATCTTTGGATGCTGAGGTGAACCCATGCATCCTATGCAGCATCTGACCTACATTTTCCGCTTGAGTGACTTGGTTAAGAAGTTTGGGGTAGCTCAGTATCTGACAAAGTACTGATGCTACAGTAACCAAACTTGCACAAGTGATTCATCTTTGGATGCTGAGGTGAACCCATGCATCGGATGCAGCATCTGACCTACATTTTCCGCTTGAGTGACTTGGTTAAGAAATTTGGGGTAGCTCAGTATCTGACAAAGTACTAATGCTACAGTAACCAAACTTGCACAAGTGATTCATCTTTGGATGCTGAGGTGAACCCATGCATTGGATGCAGCATCTGACCTATATTTTCTGCTTGAGTGACTTGGTTAAGAAGTTTGGGGTAGCTCAGTATCTGACAAAGTACTAATGCTACAGTAACCAAACTGGCACAAGTGATTCATCTTTGGATGCTGAGGTGAACCCATGCATCCTATGCAGCATCTGACCTACATTTTCCGCTTGAGTGATTTAGCCTTTAAAAGCCAATATTGAGCAAAGTATAAGTGCTAGATGTTCCAAACTTGCATATTAGATGTATCTTTGATCAATCTTTCATAAAATGACCTCGACCTACTTATTCCGCTTGAGTGATTTTGCTCTATAAAGCCAATATTGAGCAAAGTATAAGTGCTACATGTACCAAACTTGCATATTGGATGTATTTTTTATCAAACTTTCATAAAATGACCTTGACCTACTTTTTCCGCTTGAGTGATTTTGCCTTTAAAAGCCAATATTGATCAAAGTATAAGTGATACATGTACCAAACTTGCATATTGGATGTATCTTTGATCAGTCTTTCATAAAATGACCTTGACCTACTTTTTCCGCTTGAGTGATTTTGCCTTTAAAAGCCAATATTGAGCAAAGTATAGGTGCTAGATGTTCCAAACTTGCATAATAGATGTATCTTTGATCAAACTTTCATAAAATGACCTCGACCTACTGTTTCCGCTTGAGTGATTTAGCCTTTAAAAGCCAATATTGAGCAAAGTATAAGTGCTAGATGTTCCAAACTTGCATATTAGATGTATCTTTGATCAATCTTTCATAAAATGACCTCGACCTACTTATTCCGCTTGAGTGATTTTGCTCTATAAAGCCAATATTGAGCAAAGTATAACTGCTACATGTACCAAACTTGCATATTGGATGTATCATTGATCAAACTTTCATAAAATGACCTTGACCTCCTTTTTCTGCTTGAGTGGTTTTGCCTTTAAAAGCCAATATTGAGCAAAGTATAAGTGCTAGATGTTCCAAACTTGCATATTAGATGTATCTTTGATCAAACTTTCATAAAATGACCTCGACCTACTGTTTCCGCTTGAGTGATTTTGCCTTTAAAAGCCAATATTGAGCAAAGTATAAGTGCTTAATGTACCAAACTTGCATATTGGATGTATCTTTGATCAAACTTTCATAAAATGACCTTGACCTACTTTTTCTGCTTGAGTAGTTTTGCCTTTAAAAGCCAATATACATGTACTAAGAAATAGGTTTGAATTGAATTTTGCTGTCACGAGGTGAGCTTCGTAATCTGTGATTACCTGTTTTAAATAAGACAAGCTATAGCTAGTTTGGCTTTGTGTACTTATTTTCATACTTCCAATTAACTTGGCCACATACGCTATCAAATATACTCTGAATTTATTTTTAAGATGTTGACTTTTTGTGTCGCCTGCGAAGCACAGCGACACTTAGGGATCACTTTGTCCGTTGTTCGTCTGTCCGTCCATCCGTCCCTCCGTCTGTCTGTCACACTTGGGTGTCACACCCCATAACTTTTGATTGGTAAGTGATAGGGCTTTGATATTTCACATGTGTATTCCTTGTGACAAGACCTTTATACACATATCATAATTTTTGACCTTGTGACCTTGACCTAGATATTTGACCTACTTTTCTAAAAATCTAATATTGGCTATATCTCTTGATTGATTAGTGAAAGGACTTTGATATTTCACATGTGTATTCCTTGTGATTAGACCTTTCTACACATAAAATGTTTGACCTTGTGACCTTGATCTAGATATTTGACCTACTTTTCTAAAAATCTAATATTGGCTATATCTCTTGATTGGCAAGTGATAGGGCTTTGATATTTCACATGTGTAATCTTTGTGACAAGACCTTTCTACGCAAACCATATTTTTTGACCTCGTGACCTTGACCTAGATATTTGACCTACTTTTCAAAAAATCTAAGATTGGCTATATCTTTTGATTGGTAAGTGATAGGGCTTTGATATTTCACATGTGTATTTCTTGTGACAAGCCCTTTTTTCACATACTATATTTTTTAACCTTATGACCTTGACCTAGATATTTGACCTACTTTTTAAAAAAAACCAAGATTGGCTATATCTATTGATTGGCAAGTGATAGGGCTTTGATATTTCTCTTGTGTATTCCTTTTGACAATACCTTTCTACACATACCATAATTTTGACCTCATGACCTTGACCTAGATATTTGACCTACTTTTCAAAAAAATTAAGATTTGCTATATCTTTTGATTGGTAAGTGATAGAGCTTTGATATTTCATATGTGTATTCCTTCTTGTGACAAGGCCTTTCTACACATATCATAACTTTTGACCTCATGACCAAGACCTAGATATTTGACCTACTTTTCAAAAAATCTTAGATTGGCTATTTCTTTCGATTACTGAGTGATAGGCTTTGATATTTCACATGTGCATTCCATGTGACAAGACCTTTCTTCACATACCATCATTTTTAGCTCACCTCGACGAAGTTGAGTGAGCTTATGCTATAACCCCACGCGTCCGCGTCCGCATCCGGTTAAGAAGTTTGGGGTAGCTCAGTATCTGACAAAGTACTAATGCTACAGTAACCAAACTGGCAAAAGTGATTCATCTTTGGATGCTGAGGTGAACCCATGCATCGTATGCAGCATCTGACCTACATTTTCCGCTTGAGTGACTTGGTTAAGAAGTTTGGGGTAGCTCAGTATCTGACAAAGTACTAATGCTACAGTAACCAAACTTGCACAAGTGATTCATCTTTGGATGCCGAGATGGACCCATGCATCGGATGCAGCATCTGACCTACTTTTTCCATTTGAGTGATTTCGCTTTTAAAAGCCAATATTGAGCAGAGTATAAGTGCTACATGTACCAAACTTGCATATTGGATGTATCTTTGATCAAACTTTCATAAAATGACCTTGACCTACTTTTTCGGCTTGAGTGATTTTGTCTTTAAAAGCCAATATTGAGCAAAGTATAAGTGCTAGATGTTCCAAACTTGCAAATTAGATGTATCTTTGATCAAACTTTCATAAAATGACCTTGACCTACTTTTTCCACTTGAGTGATTATGCCTTTAAAAGCCAATATTGAGCAAAGTATAAGTGATACATGTACCAAACTTGCATATTGGATGTATCTTTGATCAATCTTTCATAAAATGACCTTGACCTACTTTTTCCGCTTGAGTGATTTTGCTCTATAAAGCCAATATTGAGCAAAGTATAACTGCTACATGTACCAAACTTGCATATTGGATGTATCTTTGATCAAGTTTTCATAAAATGACCTTGACCTACTTTTTCTGCTTGAGTGGTTTTGCCTTTAAAAGCCAATATACATGTACTTGATTATTTTCTCTGCCTTATTTCTGTATCTATGGTAAACATAGTCGCCATATATCTTGTGTTGCAGATTTGATTGGTTCAATACCTCCTTGCCCCTTTAGTAGGGGTAACTACAGGAAATGAAAAGGTGCACACTAAAAATTTGGACTGACTTGAAATGCCCAGAAGCCTGTAAAATTGGTCGTTTTTGATTGCGAATCTTTGGCACGCATAAAAATGTAAAGAAAAAGGGGGGGGGGGGGTTCATGCATGTCCTTTTTTCGCAAATTTCACTTTTTTTACAGGAACTCTGCGTCCTCATCGAAAATGTTCCGAATTTTGCATATTTTCAAACCTATCTGTAGATTGCATATTAAAAGACAAGATCAAGTTCGAAGTTAAATTTATCACGACTATTGATTCAATATGCTAAAAATGCATTTCCAAGCGCCGCATTTCAGCATATTTACCGAAAATAATTTGTCCAAGTGGCTTCACTGGGTCATGAGGTTTGATACACCGTACACTGCTGTTTGGAAAATAAATTGGCTCAATTTCTGCACAACTCACTTGAATTAATATTGTCCGCTAACAACTTGTCTGTGTTAATTGGATTAACACGATTTTGACTGTACGTTACATGTATTAAGATGAAATCAATACTATTCAAAAGCTCTCATTCATAGATTTCTGTATAATTTAATATGAATAAAGGCAAAACCGAAAAGTCTTTGTTTTTTATGCTTCCGGAATAAAAAATACGGGGGCATATAGTTTTTGGCCTGTCCGTCTGTCTGTTTGTCCGAAAAACTTTACATTGGGCATAACTTTTGAATGGAAGGTGATAGAGCTTTCATATTTCACATGTGTATTTCTTGTGACAATACCTTTCCTTTGATACCAAAATTTTTGACCTCGTGACCTTGACCTTTGACCTACTTATCAAAAACTTTAACATTGGGCATAACTTTTGAATGGTTAGTGATATGGCTTTCATATTGTACATGTGTATTCTTTGTGACAAGATCTTTCCATTGATACCAACATTACTCTGACCCTGACCTCTCACATACTTAACAGAAAATGGTGTTTATACCAACAAAGATGCCACCGCGGGGCATTCGTGTTTCACAAACACAGGCTTTATTATTTTCTGGCATACTAGCTATTAATAATGAAAGGTTTGGTGTTCAATTTTAAATAAACTTAATTTATGAAATCATTTCATTGTTTTATTCTGTTTCTGTTGCACATTAATGTGGAATTTTACAAAATGATTTTATTTTTGATGTTGCAAACTATACTAGCTGGGCATATGACTTTGGATCGCATAATCCATCTTTTCAAATCAGTAAAAAAGTTGTTGTTTTGAAATGTGACTATTTTCTCTTGTTTGTACTTTTAAAGGTTGTCTAAAAAAAATTGTCTGCATCCGGCAAAAATCTTGTTAGAAAGGTTGTGGGCTAAAATCCTGGTAGTGGCACTATCAGTATTCAATGTCAGTATGTCAATTAGAGCGTGCATGGGTATCAGGTGAGCGTTGTGCCCCCTGGGGCTCTTGTTTAGTTTTAACGTTTCTAAATTGCTTTTACTTCTTTCTTCAATACTTAAATACTACTGGTGTCATTTTGAATCTCTATTTTGATTGGTTGATTCCCGTCAAAGTCCATCCAAGTTTCAAGAAAATAGGATGGAGTTCTATTCCGTCTAAGTCCATCCAAGTTCTTTCAACTTCTTTGACGGACTTTGATCAAAGTTTTCTTGGATTGTTTACACTATCAAAGTTTGCGTCAAAAACTTTGACCAAGTTTTCTTGTACAAGAAAACTTTGATAGTGTAAACAGGGCTTAAGTTACCGGTCTGACACCTTAACCACTAGATCATGGGCCAAACATTTGCAAAATTTTGACATGTTTCTACAAAGATTTGGTTGCTCTCAGTTAAGTACATGTACATTACGGATCCATCTCTATTCAGTTCAAAGAAGATAGAATAGATTGATTTAGATAATACTGTATTGATCATTTCTAGAGCCATTAAAGATGCTGTATCTGTACACCCTCCCAGGATCCCTCCTTCTGAACTGAAGAAAGACTTTATGATGTTATCAGGTATATCTTATCTCTAACAGATTATAAACTAACGATATCTAGAAAAAAATTCCTTAAGTTTCAGTCTTTAAGAACACTTTTTCCAAGTTACTAGTTCAAAGATGTATTCTATTGACTGTTTTGTATAGTTTGTTAGACAATTTCCACTAACCTGGCATCGTTTCTGGTAGGCCCGGATGTTGGGCTAGCGAGTTTTCATGAAGATTGACACTTACTATAAATATCAGTTATTTCATAAACTTACATGTGTTCTACACAGAACGTTTATATATCTATGATAATGAGGTACAATTAATAAGTTATACAGTGTGTGTTAAATGCGCTTCATCTTCTCTTGT
Organism: Pinctada fucata; assembly: GCA_028142955.1. Classification (NCBI taxonomy): domain Eukaryota; kingdom Metazoa; phylum Mollusca; class Bivalvia; order Pterioida; family Pteriidae; genus Pinctada; species Pinctada fucata. The sequence goes on from AP027107.1 coordinate 52,378,739, forward strand.
AGGACTGGAACCAACATACATAGGACCATATACTAATTTTGTCAACATTGGAGAACGTTGTAATGTAGCAGGGTCTAGGAAGTTTGCAAGGCTGATCAAGAATGGAGATTTTGAAGTAATTCTTGTGTTAAAAGATTCATTTCTCTCTACTACTAATTGGCATTCTGAAATTTAAAAACTTGTTCTCTTTCACAAAAGTAGTATGATGATTTATGAATTACTTACAACAAGGCTTAGCATAGAATTCTTATCTTAATACAAGTAACTGTATCATATATGTATCTTTTAACAGGAGGCTCTGAGTATAGCTAAGTTACAGGTAGAGAACGGAGCGCAGGTTTTGGATATCAACATGGATGAAGGGCTACTTGATGGAGTGGAATCCATGAAGAAATTTGTCAACTTAATAGCTTCAGAACCTGATATAGCTAAGGTTAGAATAACATGTACATCTGATATACATGTATCTAAGGTTAGAATAACATGAACATCTGATATACATGTAGATAAGGTTAGAATAACATGTACATCTGATATACATACAGCTAAGGTTATAATAACATGTACATCTGATATACATGTATCTAAGGTTAGGATAACATGTACATCTGATATACATGCATCTAAGGTTAGAATAACATGAACATCTGATATACATATAGCTAAGGTTAGAATAACATGTACATCTGATATACATGTAGCTAAGGTTAGAATAACATATACATCTGATATACATGTATCTAAGGTTAGGATAACATGTACATCTGATATACATATAGCTAAGGTTAGAATAACATGTACATCTGATATACATGTAGCTAAGGTTAGAATAACATATACATCTGATATACATGTATCTAAGGTTAGGATAACATGAACATCTGATATACATATAGCTAAGGTTAGGATAACATGTACATCTGATATAAATGTATGTAAGGTTAGAATAACATGAACATCTGATATACATGTAGATAAGGTTAGAATTACATGTACATCTGATATACATACAGCTAAGGTTATAATAACATGTACATCTAATATACATGTAGCTAAGGTTAGAATAACATATACATCTGATATACATGCATCTAAGCTTAGAATAACATGAACATCTGATATACATATAGCTAAGGTTAGAATAACATGTACATCTGATATACATGTAGCTAAGGTTAGAATAACATATACATCTGATATAAATGTATCTAAGGTTAGGATAACATGTACATCTGATATACATGTAGCTAAGGTTAGAATAACATATACATCTGATATACATGCAGCTACATGTATCTAAGGTTAGGATACAGTAAACATTAATGACGTTACAAGATGGCTGAATGACAGCTCGACGTTTCAGTCACTTACATGTATGATATTTTGTATAACAACCAAATATTAATTATTATATGGAGAGGGCATTAATGATTGCTCAATCCATTTTCATTTTCTATTGGAAATAATATATGTTTAAAGATTAGTAAACATAAAGAAAATTATCATTACATTTCTATAGTTTGTGATTTCTTATTATTTATTCACTATATTGTATAATGTATGAAGAATATCTGAGGTAAAAGTGCTTTCAATAGTGATCAATAAACTCTTTTGATAATTAGTGTAAAATATCATTAATTTGACATATTTTATTACCGAAAATATTTGGTCATTTTCAATGAACAAAATGTCATTTCATTACATGAGCACGAATTGTAATTAATTTTACAATGTATGACTATTTACTGCTTTAATTCTATATTAAATGTATTTAATTTGAATTACATGTACTCATACTTTTTTGGTATTCAGGTACCTCTTTGCATTGACTCCTCCAATTTTGCTGTAGTAGAAGCAGGCTTGAAGTGTTCCCAGGGGAAGGGTATAGTAAACAGTATAAGTCTGAAGGAGGGAGAGGAGGATTTCATTGAAAAAGCAATAAAAATCAAACAATATGGTGCTGCAGTCGTTGTCATGGCTTTTGATGAAGAGGGTCAGGTAGGACCATTTCTTATTAGCATTACTTTATTTTCAAATTGTCTTCAATTTGATGAAAAGTGGGGGTTTTTTTTAATTGAGATAAAATTCAAAAGATTCAAGAGTTTGCAAATTTTGAATTTGCAAAGTTCACTTCAAATTAACTTTTTACGTATAAATTAACATTTACATGTAATTGTGAGAAGAAAAAAAATATCTGTAAATTAGTGTAATCTGAGTTTGAATGAATAATATTTGTGAATTTAGAATAGAATTTCAAAAGAATTTAGAGTAGAATTCAGAATAGAATTTCAAACATCTATTTCCAATAGGCAGCTACATGTATAATCTGAGTTTGAATGAACTATTTGTGAATTTAAAATTTCAAACATCTTTATGTACATGTATATACAATAGGCAACAGATGGACAGAGAAAAGTGGAGATCTGTACTCGATCCTATAATATCTTAGTTGATAAAGTAGGATTTAATCGTAATGACATCATCTTTGATCCTAACATTCTGACAATAGCTACAGGAATAGAGGAACATAACTCCTACGGAGTCTCATTCATAGATGCCACCAAAGAAATCAAGGTACTGTATCATTATTATAATTTTTCTTTTGTGCGATTAATTTTACTGTGAACATGGAATTTTTAGAATGGAGGTAATTTTCATGCTTTTGGCGTTTGTATTATTATCGCAAAAATAACCCCCGCATGAATATTACAACTTGTTTGGAAGACTTACGCGAATTCTCCCGATTTCACCAAAATTACATGTTCCCCCCCCCCCCCCCACTCGTACTGCTGCAATGGTAATTTGTTTTGTTTACAGTAATATATTTAAATTTGATGGTATAATTCATCATTGTGTTTGTATGAATTTATTTCTTGTCACTATCTCCAAGTCTTTTGGGAAAACAGAGTTATTTCCCATTTTGGGCAATATCTGACATAAAACCATTATTGGTATGGTAACATCAATTTTATAAAAGGTTTCCTTAGAATTTGATGACTTCACAATGAGTCTTCATCAGACACTGTCTTTAACGGGCAGTAACTTGTGCATTTTTTGTGTCGCCTGCGAAGCATAGCAAAACTTAGGGATCACTTTGTCCATTGTCCGTCTGTCAGTCAGTCAGTCAGTCAGTCAGTCAGTCCATCCGTCCGTCCGTCCGTCCGTCTGTCTGTCTGTCTGTCTGTCACACTTTGGTTGTCACACCCCATAACTTTTCATTGGTAAGTGATATGGCTTTGATATTTTTGTGTATTCCTTGTGATAAAACCTTTCTATACATGCCATAATTTTTGACCTAGTGACCTTGACCTCGATATTTGACCTACTTTTCAAAAAAAAAAAATAAGATTGGCTATATCTTTTGATTGGTAAGTGATAGGGCTTTGATATTTCACATGTGTATTCCTTGTGATAACCCTTTCTATACATGCCATAATTTTTGACCTAGTGACCTTGACCTAGATATTTGACCTACTTTACAAAAAAAACCCCCCAACTAAGATTGCCTATATCTTTTGATTGGTAAGTGATAGGGCTTTGATATTTCACATGTGTATTTCTTGTGACATAACCTTACTACACATACCATAAATTTTGACCTAGTGACCTTGACCTAGATATTTCACCTACTTTTCCAAAAAATTAAGATTGGCTCTATCTTTTGATTGGTAAGTGATAGGGCTTTGATATTTCACATGTGTATTCCTTGTCATGAGACCTTTCTACTCATACCATATTTTTTTACCTAGTGACCTTGACCTAGGTATTTGACCTGCATTTAAAAAAAATTGAGATTAGCTATATCTTTTGATTGATAAGTGATTTAGCTTGAATATTTCAAACATGTATTTGTTATGATGAGTCCTTTCTTTTATTCCCAAAAATTTGTACCTAATGACCTTCACCTAGATGATTGACCTTTTCTGAAAGTAATAGATTGACCATATCTTTTAATTGGTAAGTAAAGAGGTTTAATATTTCACATTCAAGTTAATTTGACAAGACTTTCCTACTGATACATGAACAAATATTAAACCAAGTGACCTTGACCTACATATTTGATCAACTTTTTAAAAATAGGCCGCTTCGCAGGTGACACAAGGACTCCTTTGATTGCTAGTTTAATAAATTTAAAGATGTTTGTTAGTTTCTTTTCTCTTCATTAACGTAGAGAACCTTACCTGGAGCCAGAGTGAGTGGAGGGGTGTCCAACTTTTCTTTCTCTTTTCGTGGTATGGAGACAGTGAGAGAGGCCATGCATAGTGTTTTCCTCTATCATGCTATTAGGGTGTGTATTTGTGTATGGTATCTTTTCTAACCAAAAAAAAAATGGATGAATCTATGCAAAAATACAGGAAGAATGATTAAATTTGATAATTTGATCTGTAAAAGAAATTTTACTACTTTTCATGCTTCTTTAATGAAGATATTGCATCTTTAGGTAGTTTGGAATTTGAATTCATTATAAGATATAGAAATTTCAATTGTGCAACTGTGATGTCTGTTTGGTTTTTAAGAAACATATTTCGTTGTTTATACATGTATGAGACAAATACAAATAATTGACAATATATAATCATACTTATATACTTGTTATTATATAAGTCGGGTATGGACATGGGGATAGTAAATGCAGGATGCCTACCTGTGTATGATGACATTGAGCCCAAGCTGTTAGACTTGTGCGAAAGTCTGTTATGGAACCGTGACCCTGAGGGGACTGAGAAGTTACTGGCGTATGCACAGAGTATGGGTAAAGATGCCAAGAAAGCTGGTGTCAGTGACGAATGGAGAAATAAGTGTGTAGAGGAGAGACTGGAATACTCACTCATAAAGGTAAGATATACGAGGATACATACATACTAATAGATACTTATCACAATATGTTTTATGCAGAATAGATTTCTACATCCTTGTGATCTGATATTGGGGGAAGCATAGTTTATGGCCATTCTGTCTGTTTGTATATACATGCACATGTATGTTTGCAAACTTTTAGTTCTGGCCATAAATTCTAATTACTAAATGTTAGGGATATCCTTGTATAAGAACACCTTAATGGTACCAGAAATTTTCGTCTTGTTACTTTGGCCTCTGATATCGTCCAACATTGTACAGTTTGGATTCAATTTATGAATTTATGGATTGAGGCATTCATGTTATACAAACATATCTTGGTACATGTATACTTATCTTTACATTGTAATTTCTTTACAGTGCAAAGAATAAAAATCAATTTTTTTATTATCCTGACATTTGTGACTTGATGAATTGAAAAATTGCCATCCTCTTTCATGATTGCTCATTTCCTCAGCAATGAGAATGCACCTTCAATCTGTACAATACTGTACTGACCAGTTTATGCATTAACTTACATGAATAGTTTTATTGTATCTAAAAGGGAATAGACAAGCACATAGTGGATGACACAGAAGAAGCCCGGCAGAATTCAAGTCTGTATCCAAGACCGTTAAATGTTATAGAGGGACCACTTATGAAAGTAAGAAGAATATAGTTCAGACTCCTGTTAATCTCATAGTCAATTTGTCAGAAGATAGGTATCAGATTAACAGGATTATCAGATTATCAGGAGTTTGATGTTACATTGAAATACAATGAAATAGTCTTCTGAATTGAACTAGATTGTTTATCAGACTAGTTCATAGGCCTTAACTTAATAAAGTTAACACTTTCAAGCCATTTTGTATAGTGGTAAGCAGTAAAATACCAATTTCAATGATTTTAATATCATAATACATAGAAAATGATGTAAATATCATAGTTGACAGATAATCCTATCACATAAAGAGGAGTCCATGAAATTTTTGATAAATTCTATCAGATTGAGAGGAAAAAATTTATACAGTGTAAATTTACATAGGAAGTGATTTGGTGTTTTGAAATCATATCAGATTAACAGCTGTATCAGATTATCTGGAGTATCAGATTATCAGGTATCAGATTAGGTGGAGTCCTCTGTATTTGTCATCTGTATTTTCACTTGTAGTCAAGAATGAAAAGAAAATGTAAATAAAATTGAAATTTTTACGTTAACATTTTTGGTTTTGAATCATGAATATTATTGAAGTACAAATGTAGGTAGATTTCGATAGATGCATGTATGCACATATAGTTAGAGTTAATCTAATACGTAACTGAATAATTGAAAACCTAAGTTGAAAAATGATTTGTAACATATTTATTACTATCCAAATTTTAGGGTATGAGTATAGTTGGTGATTTATTCGGAGCTGGTAAAATGTTCCTTCCACAAGTGATCAAGTCAGCACGCGTGATGAAGAAAGCTGTTGGCCATCTTATCCCGTTTATGGAGGAAGAGAGGGAGAAGAAGATGAAAGAAAGTGGTGTCACGTCTCTGGTATGGACTTCATATTAATTTTGTTTATCAATTAAGATAAATCTTTGTTTCAGAAGTTTTTATGTTTCAATTCATTCATAGATAAATCTATCATATCAATAACTTATAGGCATTTAGTAATCATGGAGGAAAATTCTATAATTAGATAGAAGCTCAAAATATACATGTAGCATTATTTCTTCATGAAATACATTGAAATGCTTTAATTTTAAATTTGAAAGCACATTGGAGCTCCTTTGTCAGTTTCTGTGCATTACCTATTAAAGAAATCAAGAAGTATATTTCTTACATGTAGGTTGAAGTATATATGACTTACATGTATACAAAAATTATAAAGATTCTAATGAATTCATCTTCGTTTCTTTCTGTATTCAGGACAGTGCCTATGTAGGTACCATAGTGTTAGCCACAGTGAAGGGTGATGTCCATGACATTGGTAAAAACATAGTAGGTGTAGTGCTGGGATGTAACAACTGGAAGTAAGTAATGTCATATACATGTAACTGTAGTGGTATCTATATGTAAAAATTACATTCCAAATTGATTCCCATCGTTGAATGCCTAGATAGTTTTGATGTTCACTTTGTGAAGAATTCAAGTTGCCTCTGATGTCTTTTCCTGTGATTTACAGTAATATAAACAATATACATACAGACATTGTATGTATGAAGAATGTACAAACAGTGAAAATGCTTAGAAATGTTATATAAGGCATAGCAATATTTTGTATGCTACAGAGCAGAAAACAGAGGTCACCTGTCCAATGTTCATCTATCTGTACATCTGTTTCTTCCTTATCGCATGAAATGCGCTAACGCGCATTACATGTACGATAAATTCACTTGCTGTGTGCTGCATACCCACAACAAAACACAAATTAAGACACTTATTCTCTACATGTCAGCCAACACATGGTCCGTGTGAGACTCGAACCAGCAACCTTTTGGTCACTGGCCCGATGTCCTAACCACTAGACCACGAGGCCGACTACAGTGATACTTTATCATGTCATTTATTAATCAAACTTAAAGGAAATGTCAGGTTTTTTAAGACTCCAAACCCAGAAAAGGTCAAAGTTAAATTCAATGTCAAGGTTACATTTACTTATAAGGGTCAAATATTATTACAAGAGAACATTTAGATTCTTGGATACTTCAGTGATATCTATTAAAGATTTGTACATGTGTAACCTTTTTCTTTTTATTACAGAGTGGTGGATTTAGGAGTCATGACACCATGTGAAAAAATTTTAGAAACTGCCATAGCAGAAAGAGCAGGTACCTCTTATCTTGTCAATAGTTCTTGAAGATTTTATAATTTTACAAAGGCGATTGAATATTCACTAGAACAAAGTTCAAGTAAAACTATTCCTTATGTGTCTACATGATGACATGTGTATGGTTTATTAGTTCTCTTGGTCGATCTGATTTGGGGCCAATATTTACAATGCAAAATTGTATCTTTGTCCAACCTTTCCCAATTTGACACCTCAAGGAAAATTGAGAAGAACAAATCAAAACTGTTTACTCCGAAGAGAAAAGGAATCTGACAAAGACAATGATTCAATTTTTAGTGTGTAACACACGTTATATCAAGTTTTTGTCTTCTGACAGATATCATTGGCTTATCAGGCCTTATCACTCCTTCATTGGATGAGATGATACATGTTGCCAAGGAGATGGAGAGGATCGGGATGAAAACACCTCTGTTGATTGGAGGTGCAACAACGTCAAAGTCAGTTTGTCTTCATGTCTAACTATGAACATTATCATAAATTTTACAAAGCATATATGTCTGCACAAGGGTAAATCAATATTTATTTCAATAATAATTATTCATGTCACTTGCCCAGTTTAATGATATCTTACTCTGTCACGTAGATGTACATGTCTGTCTTTTGGTATATCTCCTATTAATCAAATTTAGATCTATATTATTCAATTTAATTTGTTACTTAAACCCTGCTCTGTAAAGGAAACCGTAAACTAAAATTTCATTGATTATACAGGACACATACAGCGGTAAAGATAGCACCTAGATACTCAGCGCCCACGGTACATGTGCTGGATGCATCAAGAAGTGTTGTAGTGGTAAGAAATATAGTCTCTATTACATTAATTACATTTTGGAGAAGACATTACCGATGCTTTAAAAATCTGAAATGGTATAAAGGTCAAAACTTTTAAATGTCTATATTACATTTGATTGTTGAAAGTGATGCACTGCCAAATATAGCTAATACGAATTATAAGAGGCAGCCTGCTTGATCTTTTTAGAATAAGAATTTGATTTTTTTTCTGAATTTTTGATAAATTATAATAGGTGTAATGTAACATTCTGTATGTGTGTATGGGTATTTATTATTTTCACTCTTTTCTTTCATTCAACCTACATGTACATTGTATATAGAAATGCTCAAGTTGCGTGAAGTGCAGGCTACATGAAGTGCAGGTAGCAATTTTCAGAATATATGAATTCTAAGACATATTTTCAGTGCTCTCAGCTAACTGATGATGACAACAAAGATGATTATGTGGAGGAGATAGATGAAGAATACGATGAGATCAGAACAGATCATTATGACTCTCTTAAGGTATTAATTAAACGTAATATTTATGATGAGATCAGAACAGATCATTATGACTCTCTTAAGGTATTAATTAAACGTAATATTTACGATGAGATCAGAACAGATCATTATGACTCTCTTAAGGTATTAATTAAACGTAATATTTACGATGAGATCAGACCAGATCATTATGACTCTCTTAAGGTATTAATTAAACGTAATATTTACGATGAGATCAGAACAGATCATTATGACTCTCTTAAGGTATTATTTAAATGTAATATTTACGATGAGATCAGAACAGATCATTATGACTCTCTTAAGGTATTAATTAAACGTAATATTTACGATGAGATCAGAACAGATCATTATGACTCTCTTAAGGTATTATTCAAATGTAATATTTACGATGAGATCAGAACAGATCATTTGACTCTCTTAAGGTATTAATTAAACGTAATATTTACGATGAGATCAGAACAGATCATTATGACTCTCTTAAGGTATTAATTAAACGTAATATTTACGATGAGATCAGAACAGATCATTATGACTCTCTTAAGGTATTATTTAAATGTAATATTTACGATGAGATCAGAACAGATCATTTGACTCTCTTAAGGTATTAATTAAACGTAATATTTACGATGAGATCAGAACAGATCATTATGACTCTCTTAAGGTATTAATTAAACGTAATATTTACGATGAGATCAGAACAGATCATTATGACTCTCTTAAGGTATTAATTAAACGTAATATTTACGATGAGATCAGAACAGATCATTATGACTCTCTTAAGGTATTAATTAAACTTAATACATGTATTCAGGATGAGATCAGAACTGATCATTATGACTCTCTTAAGGTATTATTCAAATGTAATATTTACGATGAGATCAGAACAGATCATTTGACTCTCTTAAGGTATTAATTAAACGTAATATTTACGATGAGATCAGAACAGATCATTATGACTCTCTTAAGGTATTAATTAAACGTAATATTTACGATGAGATCTGAACAGATCATTATGACTCTCTTAAGGTATTAATTAACCGTAATATTTACGATGAGATCAGAACAGATCATTATGACTCTCTTAAGGTATTAATTAAACGTAATATTTACGATGAGATCAGAACAGATCATTATGACTCTCTTAAGGTATTAATTAAACTTAATACATGTATTCAGGATGAGATCAGAACTGATCATTATGACTCTCTTAAGGTATTATTCAAATGTAATATTTACGATGAGATCAGAACAGATCATTTGACTCTCTTAAGGTATTAATTAAACGTAATATTTACGATGAGATCAGAACAGATCATTATGACTCTCTTAAGGTATTAATTAAACGTAATATTTACGATGAGATCTGAACAGATCATTATGACTCTCTTAAGGTATTAATTAACCGTAATATTTACGATGAGATCAGAACAGATCATTATGACTCTCTTAAGGTATTAATTAAACGTAATATTTACGATGAGATCAGAACAGATCATTATGACTCTCTTAAGGTATTAATTAAACTTAATACATGTATTCAGGATGAGATCAGAACTGATCATTATGACTCTCTTAAGGTATTATTCAAATGTAATATTTACGATGAGATCAGAACAGATCATTTGACTCTCTTAAGGTATTAATTAAACTTAATACATGTATTCAGGATGAGATCAGAACTGATCATTTTGACTCTCTTCAGGTATTAATTAAACATAATATTTATGATGAGATCAGAACAGATCATTATGGTATTAATTAAACATAATATTCAGGTCATGCTTCACAATAATGCAGAACTGTCATTAAACTTTATATCATACCATTTTTTATGCCCCCGGAATCACAGATTTTGGGGCATATAGTTTTTGGCCTGTCCGTCTGTTTGTCTGTCTGTCTGTTTGTCTGTTTGTCCGAAAAAACTTTAACATTGGGCAAAACTTTTGAATGGAAGGTGACAGAGCTTTCACATGTATATTCCCTGTAACAAGACCTTTCCATTGATACCAAAATTTTTTACCTCATGACCTTGACCTTTAACCTACTTTTCAAAAACTTAAATATTGGGCATAACTTTTGAATGGTAAGTGATAGGGCTGTAATATTTCACATGTGTATTCCTTGTGACATGACCTTTCGACTGATATCAATATTTTTGACCTCATGACCTTGACCTTTAACCTACTTTTCAAAAACTTTAATATTGGGAATAACTTTTGAATGGTAAGTGATAGGGCTGTAATATTTCACATGAGTTTTCCATGTGACATGACCTTTCCACTTATATCAACATTTTTGACCGCATGACCTTGACCTAGACCTTTGACCTACTTTTAAAAAACTTTAACATTGGGCATAACTTTTGAATGGTAAGTGATAGGGCTGTAATATTTCACATGTGTATTCCTTGTGACAAGACCTTTCCATTGATACCAAAATTGTTGACTTTGACAGAAAATGAAGTGTATACTCACAAAGATACCACCGGGGGCATTTGTGTTTCACAAACACAGGCTTTTTTCTTTGATGTTCCACCACTATACAATTAGGAACAGGAGTTGTTGGAAATGAAGACAAAATGTTGCCCGAGGCAAAGGGATACAGGGGTATATGTTGGATATACTGTTGGAAACATACGTTATACCGTCGGGGACAAGCCCCGACGGTATAACTGCGTTTCCAACAGTATATCCAACATATACCTGTCGGAACCACAAAACGCAGTAGGTTTATCCCCTAATTATAATTATGTTGCCCAAACTCCCAGGCAAAAAATTGTTTTGCTATATCTTCCTTCAGTACTTGGAGAATGAATCAAAGAAATATATTTACATTCTCTTTTGCAAGAGCGCAGAAAGGATAGGGGTTATAAGGTCATGAATGATGTGGTGTGCATTGGTCAACATGTTTTGTATTAATGACAGCTGGTCCTATTTTGATCAAAATACCTACCGCTTGGTCCAAAATTCCAATTTCAGGTCATTTTGACAATAGAGTTTTAACATACAGATACCGAAGAGAAAATAACAATATCTCACTCAATTGCATCGTGAGACAAAAGAAAAACGTAGACATAGCAGTTTGAGATTCCCTCGTCTCACATTCCATGTACGTGACTCCTTCTATGACGTCATAGAACATAATGTCACATCATTGTTAGATTTGTGTGGGTTTTAGTATCAGTTCTTGTTTTAAAAAATCCTTATACACGTAGTGATGATAAAATGAAGTGAGTGTGAAAAATGATCAATCATGACATTATGACTGAGACAGGGGAATCTCATCCTCGTGCAAAAAATTTGCTACACCCAAGACTCAGCAAGCCTCGTCGTGGATTGCAATTCTTTTACTCTCTGATGAAATTTCCCTGTCTCAGTCGCAACTTTGTGAAAGACTCTATTAATCTTATGTATGTTTCAGGACAGACGGTATCTGTCCCTTGACAAGGCCAGGGAAAAGAAGCTTTGTATAGACTGGCATAGCTGTCCTCCAGCAGGTAGGAGATAACTTACTCATTTGATTCCCCCCCCCCCCCTCCCCCCATTTAGAAAGGTAAACTTAAAAAATGTAAATACATAATGACGTTATGAAGTTCTTATAGAACATTGTACTTGAAGTATGTTTTCACTGAATTTTACACTGGCTTCCATAGACTTTGATGATGTAGCAATAAGTTTACATCAGATACCATCCCAAATGTGAAATTACTTTGTACATGTATATTGAATCCCAAATTGTGCTGGAAACTTATGTATGATGTCATTAGCAGTTGTCATTGGGAGATTTTATCATGTGTTGTGCAGAGAATTGTCAAAAGTAGCATTTCAAACTTTGCAACATATAACAAATGCAAATTATTAGATCAAGAGAAAAATGAGTAATAATATGTACATGTAGCCATAAGGAACCATTTCAAGGCACTGATATTTGTTACAATGTAAATAAACTCCACCACTCATTTGAAGATTTAAAAGCATAAAGTCAAGATTTAAGAAAAAAAATAGACAAACAATATACAATGTATGTTATGATTAAGAATATCTCAAGAGATGAGAGTTATGTGGCATGATTTATCAGTCTTGACATATATTTGTACATGTACATACAAATGTACATTAGTTCTATAAGTTTTGATAATTGATATACATGTACATGTATGTACATTTTTTTAGCTGTCCCATCTTTTATTGGGGTGAAGACCTTTGAGAACTATGATCTCTCAAAGCTGATTCCTTACATAGACTGGAAACCTTTCTTTGATGTATGGCAGCTGAGAGGGAAATACCCTAATAGAGGATATCCTAAAATATTCCAAGATAAGTCTGTTGGTGAGTAAAGTTCTGGGTGAAATCTGTATATGACTTGTTTAACGTTATTCTAATTCTTAGCTCTGTAGGAAGAATTCTCTCTTTGTGTGAATGTGTTGAAATATCACTCCCCATATGATATCCAGTGATAGATTACTGTCTGCCCAGATAATATAAGTGCAGAAATGAGAAAAAGCAGACTATCTTGAAAATTCTTCAACCAGATGGGAACCTTTTTAAAATAGATTAGAGAGAAACTTTTGATACATGTAAATTAAGGTGAACAGTAAGATATGTGAGCATGCAGCCATCAAAGGCAATAATTTTCCTGTCATTAATACTGTGTCTATGGATTAAGTTGCCAAAATTGTAAAAAATGTTAACAGCAGGCTTGATTAGGATGACTTTCAAGTCTGCCGTAGTCTTTAAAAATGATGATAATTGGGTGTTTCTTATGACAATTATAGGGTCATAGAAAATAAATGTTCATAATATTCAGAATATGTATTATATATTTACATTTTGTGATTGTACATGTAGGTCCTGAAGCCAGGAAAGTGTATAATGACGCCCAGAACATGCTGAACAAAGTCACTACAAATAACAAATTGAAAGCTCACGGTGTCATAGCATTTTATCCTGCTAACAGTGTCGGAGATAATATAGAAGTCTACGACAAAAACGGAGAAGTCATAGAAGTACTGCATGGTCTACGCCAACAGGTACTAGGCTTTGATTTAACTTACATGTATATTATAATATTTAGTTTTGTAGACTGTGAATAGGCAGACTCCAGATAGCATTCATTTTTTCCGGCATGGAAATAGATATTTTGAAATAATTTGATATATTTATATAGACTTTTTCATATTTGGAAAAAGTTCTCTAATATCTACCAACTAGTGTGTCCATGTACATGTATGTACATGTACCTTTCTTGGGCACATTCATTAGATTACGAGTTCACAATATGTACCACCCTCTGTGTACCAGAGAAGAAAAAAATCTGCATGTCTCTTTGTAGAAGTTGATGCTTTTTATCTCACTATGACACCTGGTCTTGTTCTGTTTTTGTCAGGGATCTACAAGTGATATCAAACATGCTTCCACATGTATATCAATCTGTAAGTTGTTATACAGTGTATGTGTTATAGGCATAGAAGGATGCTATGAACAAGTCTCCGTTCCTCTGTCACTCTGTTCTTGTCATGGCTCTACAAGTGATCTCTACCATACACAATAAAATGTGTGCAAAGTCAACTTGTAATTTGATATATTGTTACAGGCAGAGAAGGATGCTATGAACAAGTCTCTGTTCCTCTGTCACTCTGACCTTGTCAGGGCTCTTCAAGTGATCTCTACCATAAAATGTGTGCAATATCAACCTATAATTTGATATATTGTTACAGGCAGAGAAGGATGCTATGGACAAGTCCCCATACCTCTGTCTCTCTGACTTTGTAGCCCCTAAGAACTCTGGGATCACAGATTACATTGGTCTGTTTGCTGTTACTGCCGGCCATGGTGTCGACCAGATGTGTAAAGAGTAAGATTGTTTTGTTATTTTCTTGTACAAGTCATATATTTAAGTATACTTTGAGTTTGTATTAGATTGTTTTTGTCTCCTATCGTACAAATGTATTTGGGCATTAAATCAAGGTTGTTTATCCATCCAGCTATCTGTCTTCAATAACTTTAAGAATTAACATTGAGTATAAGCTTTAAATGAGAGAGTTTTTATATTTTACATGCATATAGAGAATAAATGTCTTAATTTATGTTTTGTTGTGGGTATGCAACACACAGCAAGTGCATTTCATGCGATAAATGCACTTGCTGTGTGTTGCATACCCGTAACAAAACACAACTTCTATTATATATGCACCACAGTTGTCCGTTTCATTCTTGTTTTCTGAAATCGCGTTTTTCTAAGTAATAAGGTGACATTAACATTCAGGTTACTTGGGGTTCAGTTTGCAGGTTAGAACAGCCATCGCGGCATGTTTTTTTTAGATCTTATGCATTGTGATGTCACAAGTGTTAATACACGAATTGCAGCACATTCCTTTCAATAGTAACATCTCAGGGAATTACATTGGCTGTGCATATACAATGTATATTTTGTTTGACTATAGACCTTTGTTGATATCAATACTTTTGATCATGTGACCTTGAACATGGGGTCTGACATACTTTCATGACAAACACCAAAAAGCAGACCATGATTCCCTGAATTTATTTCGTAAGTTTGTTAAGTTGACATCATAGTCAATTTTACAGAAAACCACAGAGTAAGTAAGGTCATCTCTATGGGGACAGGGTAAAGTTCATTATCTTACCTCTGGGAAATAATGAATCTCATTCTCATTTAAGAGAAAACTTACTTTTACTATTGAATATCTGAAACATGTAGGTATGGTGCACTGAATTAATACCTATGTGGTTTTGGATAAGAAGATTTCTCTCTGACAGCAGGGTACCAAGAACTTGGGTTTTGTTGTTGTCATTTTATGCCCACATATTGTACATCTGTATTTTGTATCATTTTGTTTACATGTAGGTATGAAAAGAAATTTGATGACTACAGTATTATAATGGTGAAAGCTATAGCAGACAGACTTGCTGAGGTAAATTTATTTACATTAAATTGCTAAATACATGTATGTCAAACTTTATTTGAAAATTATGTAAAACTATCAATAAAAAATAGCAATCTACCAATTTTATCTGAACATGGTCAAACACTCATAATCTAACTAAAGAATTATGTGAGTTGATCAATAAAGGCTGATAGCTAGCTGTATTATACAAATTATAATTAATGAAGTATAAAAAAAAAACAGTTGAGGGTGGAAGAAAGTCACCAAGTGACACTTGAATCAGCGTGGCCTTAAAGACAGATTTGACAGCAGTACAACGCTACCTACAGTATATAGACACTTTCACATTACCTGCAGTACTGAATTTGAAGCTCTGTTCTGGTGGACAAACAATGGATTGTCCCCCAGAACTGAGCTTCAAAGAGGTAGGGCCACAAAGCCCCTAAAATGGCCCTGTAATTTCCCTTCAAATTAAATTTCATGAGAAATATGTATCACCCAGAGAGTGTATCAGGGAGAAAGGGTCTATTAATGATACAGATTTCTATTAATATCTATATCGTCAGTGTCGTGGTCTAGTGGTTAGGATGTGAAATCTGTAACTTAAAGGTTCTGTTTCAAGCTTCCTGATATCGCGAGTCAGTAGACATATACATGTATTCACTTCAATGTTATTTTTGTTATATATATGTATATTCATAAAAAAAATGTCCTTGTCTGTGTAATGTATACATGTCTGTGCTATTTTGTAAAGAAAAGAAAAAAAAATAATGTCTATATAATTTTTTGTGATTTCCTAGTATGAACATGACCCCATTGACCACATAATCAGTACCAGTAAATTTTTATTAGAATCATATGATTTACTGGAACATTTATACTGTCATAGAATCCCTTTTATGTTTGTGGTTCTCATGTTACCATAGATAATAAACACTATGAATGTTATGTTTTATGATTATGTAATGGCTACTGATGTTGATTTCAGGCATTTGCTGAGGAGATGCATGAATCTGTCAGAAAGGAATTCTGGGCCTACTCCAGGGAGGAAGTTATGGAGGCACATGACCTACATAAAATCAAATATCAGGTATTTATATGTATCTTAATACACTCGGCATCATATGGTATAAGTTTTCTGTACAAAAAATCAAAGACTTAAAAAAAATGTGTAAGCACAGACCTTTAAATTGCCATTTTTTAAGCCAGGAATTTAGTCTATACTGTAGCTTCTCCAAAACTTTTCTTATCATGGACGTTTTTTTACCTGTCAGGGAATTCGCCCGGCCCCTGGATATCCTAGTCAACCTGACCACACGGAGAAGGAAGTGATGTGGCGCCTCCTACAGGCAGATAAATGTGGAATCAGCCTGACGGAGTCCCTGGCCATGGAACCAGCAGCGTCTGTATCAGGACTCTACTTCTCACATCCTCAGTCATCATACTTCGCAACCGGAAAACTTCACAAAGATCAAGTCAGTATAAAGGAAGAGTAATACAGTTTAATTTCTGTGGCTTGATATGAACTACATGTAACTTAAAAATGTACATTTGCTCATTGCATTATGACAAATTGTGTGCAATTGATAATGGTTCATTTATTCATCCATTTCATGGACAGTAAGACATCAGGCGTTGTAAAATTTGTCCTTATGTACTTTATATTGTGGTATAATGCCAATATGTAAGTTAATTTTGATAATTGATGCCATGTTTTATCTGTTTTCTTGACATATTTGTGTAAAACTTAACTTGTAATTATCCTCATCAACTTCACATGAACAATCATTATGTCTCCCCCCCAACGGGGAGGAGACATATGAGCTGTCCCATAGGAAAACCAACAATATGGCAAAATTTTGATAATTTTCGTTTTTCACATTTTCAAAAAAAATATGCTCTTTTCCGATCATTTTGATACCCAATATATAACTATATTGAAAGAAATAATCTATCAAAACAGATTTTGAAATTAGTACAGTAGCTAGCTACGACGCAAAGTTACTCGACGTCATGACGTTCTTATTGTGTGGGCATTTGAAACTACGTGACTCATTTAAAGTGTGCAGCTAATCAGTATTTCTATAGACCCGGGGACAATAACCGGGATAATGTACATTTTGGTACTCATGAATACTTTTACACTTACACAGGGTGTTTCGGAGTTTTGCTGTGGTTACTAAATGTTGTTGGAGATCCTTCTCCTATTAAATGTACTAGCTTTATATAATTGTACAATTCCCAAAACCAGCATCTTGATTTAGGAAATAATTATTTTTTAAACGTCCTGATTGAATATAATGTGTAGATCTATATAACAAAATCATACATTCTTTTTTTTTTTTTTTGAAAGTTGTACGCGCTGGTGACGAAAGTGAAATATTACTTCATATTTTCACAAATTCGGACTGATTTCGAAAAAAACCAACCAGTGTTGAATCTCGTCATATATTTTTCGAGCTTTTCTTTAAAATGCGTAGATGATACCAAGTTTTTATCGCTGAAGAAAAGCACCCTAAGCCGCGAGATTACGTTCGTGCAAGACATGGCTATTTCTCGTATTGTTACAGTATTTACAGGGAAGAAAGTGAGTAATTCATATTATGGACATTGTCATTATATAGGAAAACATAGCCAGTTTAATTTGGATCTCTTTATTATCATATCATTAAAGTTCCATGTGAAATGTTTAGTCACACGGACAAAAGCTTGAAATATTGAGGGGAAAAAATAAAACAAAAACAAAGAAGCATAGATCTAATAGCCCTGCGTCGTGTCGTTATTTTTAAAAATGGATTGTCTTTTATCATTGATAGAAATTATTGTAAAATTAAATAATTTCTACGAGATACGCTAAGACTGTATTTTTCATGACGTTTTGACGTCGTGAACACGTGATAAACTTTTGGAAAAGACGAAACAAAGCGACGTAAAATTTAAAATGCGCGTAATCGATGACGTCGTTTGCACAGCGATTTCTCTGTGACGTAATTATTGTCACATTGTTGGTTTTCCTATGGGACGGCTCATATTGGTTTTGCCTTCGTCGTCCGTCTGTCCGTCTGTCACACATCGTGTCCGGGCTATATCTCCTGAACCGTTTGCCCGATCACTTTCATATTTTAGTATGTTGTTGCTTATGACCCGAAGGTTTCACATCACCTTGACCCAAGGTCATGTGACCAAGGTCAAGGTCACTTAGTGCATTTTTAATGAAATTATGCATACATTCCTGTCCGGGCTATATCTCTTGAACCGTTTGCCGGATCACTTTCATTTTTTAGTATGATGTTGCTTATGACCCGAAGGTTTCACATCACCTTGACCCAAGGTCATGTGACCAAGGTCAAGGTCACTTAGTGCGTTTTTAATGAAATTATGCATACATTCCTGTCCAGGCTATATCTCTTGAACCCTTTGCTGGATCACTTTCATATTTTAGTATGTTGTTGCTTATGACCCGTAGATTTCACATCACCTTGACCCAAGGTCATGTGACCAAGGTCAAGGTCACTTAGTGCATTTTTAATGAAACTGTACATACATTCCAGTCCGTGCTATATCCCTTGAACCATTTGCCGGATGACTTTCATATTTTAGTATGTTGTTGCTTATGACCCAAAGGTTTCACATCACCATGACCCAAGGTCATGTGACCAAGGTCACTACGTGCATTTTTAATGAAATTATGCATACATTCCTGTACGAGCTATACCTCTTGAACCATTTGCTGGATCACTTTCATATCTAAGTATGTTGTTGCTTATGACCCGTAGGTTTCACATCACCTTGTCCCAAGGTCATGTGACCAAGGTCAAGGTCACTTAGTGCATTTTTAATGATATTGTGCATACATTCTAGTCCGGGCTATATCTCTTGAACCGTTTGCCGGATCACTTTCATATTTTAGTATGTTGTTGCTTATCACGTAAAGGTTTCACATCACGTTGACTCAAGGTCATGTGACCAAAGTCAAGGTCAATTAGTATATTTTAAATGAAATTTTTTTTGTTACATGTATTATGTCCAGGCTTAATCTTTTGAACCGTGATCGGATCACGTCATATTTTAGTATGATGGTGCTGATGACCCAAAGGTTTCACACCTCCTTGATCAAAGGTCATATGACTAAGGTCAAGTATTACATTTTTTAATGAAATTGTAAATGCTATTGATTCTGTGCTATATCTGTGGAATCGTATACTGGATCACTCTTATACTATAGTATGCTGTTGCTCAAGATTGGAGGGTTTCTTATCATCTTGACCCAAGGTCATGTGCCCAAGGTCAAGATCATTTAGTTCTTTTTAATGAAATTGTACATACTAATATTGTCTGGGCTACATGTATATCTCCTGAACCCTTCTTACAATTGTTTTTATATTTTAGTATGTTGTTTCTAAGGACTAAATGTTTCTTATCACATTGTCCCAACGTCACATGGTTAAGGTAGCTTCTTACTTTGGTAATGAAATTGTATATGCTAAGCATGTCCAGGCTGAAATTGTCTATGCTAATAATGTTTAGGCTTTATATTTTGAACCGTGTATCCAATCACTAATTCAGTTTTTTGTTGCTCATGATCCATACAATGTTAAACGTCTTCAAATTCAATAGCATCATTTAAAAGCAGATAAGTTTGCGGCATGGACCAGACATGCATGTTTCGGGTACTTAACCCTCGTCAGTGAGTAGGTTTTAGATCACCTATATCCAAGGTCATGTGACCAAAGTCAATTTCTTTAAATATGCTTATAATGAAATTGTATATGCCAATCATGTTTGGCCTTTACCTCAAACAATGTACTGAATCACTTTCATGTTTTAGTATGATGTTGCCCATGACTCAAAGGTTTCACATCATTTTGCATTTTGGCCTAAGGTCAAAGTACATGTAACTTAGAGGGAGGGGGGAGACATCTGTTTTTTTATGAAAAACATTTTGTTTAATTAAATATATTTTTCTGTTGTATTTTTCCAGATTTTGGATTACTCCAACAGAAAGAAGATGGACGTAGGTACTGTAGAGAAGTGGCTTGGCTCAGTATTGGCCTATGATCCAGAATAAATCAACTAACTGTGATAACGCACATATCTACTTGTTTGTTTTTGACTGATTATTTTCGTGTAATAGATTTTTTTTCGTGTTATAGATTTTTTTTGTTTTACATAACAGTTTTGTGATGTATAATTTTTATGCTTGTTCACCAAAGAAATACACAAATCCATAAATTGATCAATTATGATGGCAAGAATTTTACATGTATTGTATTTGCTTAACTGTATTTACATGTATAATTTATTTTCCTCAACAGTGGACTCACTTCTTTGCATTTGTAAATATTTTTAAGTATATGAGGTTATTTGTAACTAAATTGACCAAATGTATCATACTTATTTAATGACCTTTTTATGTGTCTTAAAGAATTTTTCTTAACCTTTAATCTAGCATCTGTAAGGGTACATGTATATATGTATTTGTAACTTTAGGTAATGATGTTAAACAACAATTTGTGTCTTCAAAAATTGATATATATCTAGTAAATATTAATAATCAGTTTTTAGAAATCTACCATTTTCATCCACCTATCCTGTCAAATGTAGCATTTATAAATACAATGTATGCTTATACATAATTTTCATTGACTGTTAATTTCCATAAAACTATTGTTCATAAAAAGAGTAATGAAAAGATGTTGGGCAGCGTAAAATGTTCTCTCATATTGTTGAATGTGCTAAATCATGTTTAAATATTTACAAATTACAATTTGTGACCTTCTGAAAGTTACAAATGAAAATAAATCAATTCAATCAGCCTCTAGAAAGTAAAGTGCACCTGTGATTTTAAACCTCTTCAAATTTTGCTCTGTAAAATGAACATTTTTATAGTGATCAATATCTGTACAAGATCTCAGCCGTTTGCCTTATCTGTGTTTTTACTGAGAATATCTTTAACTTTAAATACGGCCATTTATTCCTTAAAAAGGATTATCTTGCTTATTATTATTTATTTTATCTTCTTTTTTTCACACTTTCATATTCATGTATAATTTTCATTTTTGCCATTTCATTAGTAACTTTTTTTTATTTGGTAAGTCCAAAGACTTATCAAATATGATACATTGTAAAACGAAGTCAAATATTATATTTGGTAAGTCCAAAGACTTTTCAAATATTATACATTGTAAAACGAAGTAAAATGTTATACATTGTATAATTAAGTCATGACTTGTTTGTTTTTATATCCTTCTTAAAGAAAGAGATTCTATATATTAAAGATCAAAGTATTTGAATACTCAGGTATATTTGTCACAGGGCATTATGTATTTCACATACAGGCATATACATGTACATGATGAACTGGGTTTACATTTTTTGTATCAGAGCATTTTTGACTTGTTACAAGAAAAACAATTCAAAGTAATTCTATTTGAGATAAAAGAAGTGTAAATAAAGGATCTCAAATGATACTCTATCTCCAAGCCATTTGATGATAAACCTTGGTATATATATTATGCTATGTATTTTACATTTAAAGGCCTTGTGTAAACAAATATTTCATCTTATAATGTGTGAATGGTTTGTTGTATAAATATAAAATTTCAGATATAATAGTTGATTATAAAATTGAGAGTTAGTCATGGCAATTACGCTATATGAAATTCAGCAGCCAGTTTCACAAAAGTACTTACGAACAATTTCAGTGAAGTATGTAGAAATGATATTAGAAAACATACCGGTAGTACAATCTAAATTAAAAGTAGATAAAAACACAAACACTCAAATACACAAATTTTTTTCCTCGGCCTTTATCAGGTGTAAAAAACACTTCAATTTGCATTGAACGCCAGAGAAGCAAGGATGGATTTTACTTACAATTGTTATAGATCGTCGTTTTTTACACTTGGCCAAGGGGCCGAAATTTTGTGTATTTGAGTGTTTTTGTTTTTATTTGTTATCATCCTTTTCCTCTGGAAGAAATATTTCTTACCTGTTACATATATACCTTATATATAAATTAAAAATGTTTTGAACAGTTTATGAAATGCAAAAGTTACGAATATTCCTGAATTTTTTTCGCAAGAACTTTTGTAAAGCTGGGCACAGGAA
Source organism: Pinctada fucata (assembly GCA_028142955.1). NCBI lineage: Eukaryota > Metazoa > Mollusca > Bivalvia > Pterioida > Pteriidae > Pinctada > Pinctada fucata. The sequence continues at coordinate 52,401,725 of AP027107.1, forward strand.
TGTAAAAGAGAATTGGGCAACTCACATTTTCTGGAAAAATTTTTTTTTTACAAATCCAGGTACAAAATTCTTTAAATTCTACCAATTTTGTTTTTACATAAACATTTTTAAGAGTTTTAAACTTAATTTTCTTTGTTTTGCATGTATTTACAATATTCATCTGGATTTTGTGTAATACATGTATGTATATACATTTTGTGATATCTTGTGTATAAAACATACTTCTTGTTGACAAAGTCTATTCTTCATGTGATGATATACCATAAAAATGACATATATAAGAAATGAAGCTTGTTCTATGAACAAGTATTATGTAAAATTAAATTCTTTATGAAAGTTCATTGGATTCTTATCTTCAATTTATAGAAAGTTCTTGAAAGGCTGAGGCTGTGCAATATCAAATAATTATGTGTTGAAAACTCTATTTCTTTGAAAGAGATACAAGATTGTGATTGTTTACCATAGTTCCTACAAATTATCAATCATCAAATTCAAACATTCCTTCTTTTACGACTTTGGCGCAATTTTTTACGATTTTTGACTTACAATTACTCTATACACTTTTGCTGCTCAATTTTACACTTCCAACATATTTCCAAGCAGAATGACTTTTTAAAAGTATCTCTAACAAATAGACTCGCAAATATAAATTGTTTGAACGTTGAGTGTTTGATGTCATATATGCAATGGTGTGAATGATATAGATTTGTAACAATGTCAAAGAGTGGAAAAGACAATGTTTTTTATCAAAGTTATGGTCAATTTTTGTGATGTTACGCTTTCCATCCCTACATTACATTTTTTCTAGAGCAAAATATTACACTTTTGGGAAGAAATAGTTGAGCAGGTCACTTAATATAGTTCTCTTTCTCTGTTCTGTGACCTTAAGTTTGTATATTTGAATTTGATTCAAGGCAATTTTGCATCCTTGGGACTAGAGCAACACATTACGAAAAATTCTGTGTACAAGTGTTATTTTCTGAATCTGTGCAGGACTGCATTTGGAATAGTATCATCGCTATCAGCCTAACTACTTTTCTACAAGAGGCTTGCATAAACTTTCAGGAATGGTGATATCTGGATCTACTCGTTTTAGATTTCCTATTCCATTTAATTCATACTGTTGAAGTATAACCTTGACCTCGGGCATTTGTTCAAGGCCATGGCGTACTCTTGGCAACAATACTTCGAAAAGTCCATACAGGAGCTTAGTAAAGGTTTTATCACTAAGTCCATAATGACCTTGACCTTTGTTGTAAGACCTTAAAATCACATTTGTCCACACACTGGCATTTCATAAGGTATATACATGTATGTAACAGGTAAGAACCTACTCATGTTTAGCGTACAGGAATTATGGTATATATGTAATGGGTATGAACCTACTCATGTTTAGCGTATAGGAATTATGGTACATGTTTAGCATACAAGAATTATGGTATATGTGTAACAGGTATGAACCTACTCATGTTTAGCATACAAGAATTATGGTATATGTGTAATAGGTAAGAACCTACTCATGTTTAGCATACAAGAATTATGGTATATGTGTAACAGGTATGAACCTACTCATGTTTAGCGTACAGGAATTATGGTATATGTGTAACAGTTAAGAACCTATTCATGTTTAGTGTACAGGAATTATGGTATATGTGTAACAGTATAAACCTACTTATGTTAGTTTACAGGAATTATGGTATCATACATGTGAACCTCCCGGTGGGAGGACGAATCTCCCAACGAAACGAGGATCCTCCCGATCTGAAATAGTCCTCCCGATTCCTCCCGACGAAACGAAATCCTCCCGACGAAAACGAAAACCCTCCAGATATCTCCAGATGAAATGCAAAATCCCCAGTTGTGTATTACATTACACATAGCGCCATCTGTAGTGAGCAGACAATCAGAATTCAAAACGAATTAATTAGTGCTAATTATACAGGTGACAGGTATATTGCTGGACAAACAATGTAATTAGAGCGGCGTTCTCTACACCGTCATGGGTACTCGTTGTAACGTAGATCTAGTACCAGTAGCAGTAACACGTTGATCCGCTCACCCGAAAGGTTCTTTTCTATTATGATACAATATTGATTTTTCTCCGACATTCTTTTTTATCCTCGTTCCGCGCCTGAGATTTAAATCTCCAACGTCCAGTCTCACGTATCTTATCTACGCACAGGTACTTGTGTATGCGTTCGTCCGTAAAATTATCATGTCATTTTAAGTGGTCAGTCAATGGGTACAGATGTATTAAGCCCCCCACCCCCCCCCCCCCCCCCCCCCACCCCCCCCCCCCCCCCGTCCTAATATCAGCAAAGCTGAAAATGAAGCAGCAAGCTTCCCATATTTGACATGAAAAATGCAGAATAGGTGGCTGCAAGTTTGGTCTTTGCTGTTCTGTGATATTTGCCAAAAATATACTGTGCTGGTACTAAAACTATTTGCAATGGCTATAAATTGGGAATTTCACGACTGAAAATATGTGCTGAAGTATACATGTACATACATTGTATGCAAAGCTTTTTTAAAATTGATCATTTTTTGTGAAAAAAGATGGCCCATTGTTTTTGAGAATAGTCCATTGAAGTCCAAGTGGAAGAGGTCATAGTCCCATTGAGCAAGCACTGGGACAATAGAGGAAACTTAATTATCGTATGAAACTCTAATGAATTTGTTAACTGTTTTAAAAAGATTCTTGTTTTTGCTCATCACATATTGACGTTGCTCTTTCTAACCAGGCATGCCTAACACACCAGCAAAGTAGAAAGTGATGAAAAGAAAAATCATAACACATTTTCATTCATTTGTAGATTTTCCCTCATTTCACCTAAAATAACGATAAGCCGATGACCGATAAATCCTCCAGATGAAAATTTAAAAACCTCCAGATGAGAGGCCAAATCTCCAGATGAAAAATGAAAATCCTCCAGATTTGTGGAGGCAAAAGGTTCATAAGTATGTGGTATATGTGTAACAGGTATGAACCTACTCATGTTTAGCGTATAGGAATTATTGTATATGTGTAACAAGTAAGAACCTACTCATGTTTAGTGTACAGGAATTATGGTATATGTGTAACAAGGTATGAACCTACTCATGTTTAGTGTACAGGAATTATGGTATATGTGTAACAAGGTATGAACCTACTCATGTTTAGTGTACAGGAATTATGGTATATGTGTAACAGGTAAGAACCTACTCATGTTTAGCGTATAGGAATTATGGTATATGTGTAACAGGTAAGAACCTACTCATGTTTAGTGTACAGGGATTATGGTATATGTGTAACAGGTAAGAACCTACTCATGTTTAGCGTATAGGAATTATGGTATATGTGTAACAGGTATGAACCTACTCATGTTTAGTGTACAGGAATTATGGTATATGTGTAACAAGGTATGAACCTACTCATGTTTAGTGTACAGGAATTATGGTATATGTGTAACAGGTAAGAACCTACTCATGTTTAGTGTACAGGAATTATGGTATATGTGTAACAGGTATGAACCTACTCATGTTTAGTGTACAGGAATTATGGTATATGTGGAACAAGGTATGAACCCCAACTCATGTTTAGCGTATAGGAATTATGGTATATGTGTAACAGGTAAGAACCTACTCATAATACATGTTTAGTGTACAGGAATTATGGTATATGTGTAACAAGGTATGAACCTACTCATGTTTAGCGTATAGGAATTATGGTATATGTGTAACAGGTAAGAACCTACTCATGTTTAGCATACAGGAATTATGGTATATATGCAACTGGTATGAACCTACTCATGTTTAGTGTATAGGAATTATGGTATATGTGTAACAGTTAAGAACCTACTCATGTTTAGTGTACAGGAATTATGGTATATATGTAACTGGTATGAACCTACTCATGTTTAGTGTACAGGAATTATGGTATATGTGTAACATGTATGAACCTACTCATGTTTAGCATACAAGACTTATGGTATATACATGTATGTAACAGTTAAGAACCTACTCATGTTTAGTGTACAGGAATTATGGTATATGTGGAACATGTATGAACCTACTCATGTTTAGTGTACAGGAATTATGGTATATGTGTAACAGTTAAGAACCTACTCATGTTTAGTGTACAGGAATTATGGTATATGTGTAACATGTATGAACCTACTCATGTTTAGTGTATAGGAATTATGGTATATGTGTAACAGTTAAGAACCTACTCATGTTTAGTGTACAGGAATTATGGTATATTCATACTCCAGTTAACACTTCTTCCATTGCAAACTTTTTTTCAAGTATAGGTGTGGTAATTTGTCAAATTGGGTCTATTTTTCGTCCACCTCTGTCTGCATAAAATTTAAAATTTAAGGTGAGGTATGGTTTAAACATAACACAAGGAGGTATCCTTTATATTCTATTGTTCAGAGTAAATGACATAAAAACTTCACATCTTAGCTTAGGCATGTGACATTATGACTTATTTGGAATCAATGCTTAATACTTGTCATTTGTATGGCTGATTTCTGGGGTTTGTTCACCTTCTCCTTTCAATAATTTGAAATGTTATGCTAGCCAGAAGGAAGTGATGAATCAGGCACATGATATCACTCTGCTTTCGTCTGTATGTACGAATGTGATTTTTCCCTACAGTTATTTGTTTTCTATGCACTTTTGTTGTATGACTTCTGATCAAATCTAAGAACCCTGTAAGGACTGAAGTTCTAAGTGCATCTTTGTTGCGTAACATTAACATATTTAGACAAAATAGAATTAAGAAATCATTCACTTTGAAATTTATTTCCATATGGTGTTTAAAAATTTCATTATAATCAACAATACATATATAACTGGATCAAAATCAAAGTAATTTCAAATTGCGTTTAAGATGGATTTTCTTCTACACAGTCACAGACTTTCTCCACAATTCTCATTTTGCTTTCTCCGAGGAATTTTACGTTGGCACATCCTGAGGCCTTGTCACCTGGCAGGAGTTTGATCTCTTCAGATTCTCCCTTAAACTGTAGATAAGCTATATCCTGGCCCCTCTCGCTGACTATAACGGTCGTGTATTTACAGTCTCGGTTCTTAGATTTGTAGAAACATTCTCCTTCCAGATTGATAATCGTCTTACAGTCTTTTTGTAAAGTCTTCTCCTTTATCACACAGACATCATTAGCTGTAAAATTGAAAGGAATTATTTAGTTCATGTTTGCTTTAATTCAAAGTTTCCTTTAAGGCTATCAAACTATCTTCATGCAAGAACTCTTAAAAAGTGAATGCAAATTAGACTGAAAAATTCTGGGAAAGTTTCTTATAAATACAATTATATTTTTTTCTCATTTGTCTTGGACTTTTGATTGCTAATTTATTCAAAGTACAATCTTTAGTTTATTTGAAAGTAGATTAAATCATGCAGGATGCTAGGTTCAATTGAATAATTTATCAATGAAATAAGTCAATACATCACTACTAATACGCAATTTCAAGCGTATCAGTGTTCTCCTCAGAAATTTTAGATAGCATGGTGCTAAGTCTTCACGGTGCACCTTGCATAGAGATGTGTCATTGCGTGTTCCGTCATGCAATGCTGTGTCATGTGTTGTTCCTTTATTATTGTCCCCCGCTTTCGCGAAAGCGCGGGGACATTAATATCAATTCTCTGTAAGGACCAAAATATTTTGGAAACAGCATGTCATGGATTTTCATGATTTTCTATATAAATGGAATGTATAATGCCCTGAATACAAAAATAACAATATTCTGAAAATAAATATTCAGGTTGCCATGGAAACGAGGTCTGTCTATTTATAGCACTAAAAAAATTGTCAAATAAGTCATCTTTTGTTATTATGTTGCCATGGAAACCATTGTCAGAGTTAATTGGTATTAACACATTATAATCTTTAAAACCTCTATTTTAAGAAAAAAATAAAAAAAAAATTAACATATCTTTCAATTTGCCGGATCCTAGCAAATCAAAATCAGTCAAAAATTGCCATAAAATAAGGTCAAAATCAAGGCCTATTTTTGTCCAATTTTTACCATTTTTAAGCAAAAATAACACAAAATGTCAGGCTGATAACACCATCACTGTTGTCAGAACAAAATAGATTTCATGTGACAAATATAATCAATGAAAAAAATAAGTGGGACCTTGTTTTGTTTTCCTACATTTTGAGGTCAAAAATGGTTGCCATGGCAACTTTTCATTTGACGCATGATGACTATATCTTTTCAAATTGATTTTCAGCATGGTTTAAATAACTTATATTGCTTAAGCTTTATGTAGGGACAACAGAAGAAATTATTCTTTATTTTAGCACTTTCAAAATTTTTCAAGGTCATTGACTCTAAGTTCAAGGTCAATTTAAATTATAGGTTCCAATTTCAATAAAATTTGCATTTTTGTTGTTATTTGTTGTTACAAAATTTAGGCTTGACTGTCATATATTTGTATCACAAATACTTCTTTCTAAATTTAGGACCGATAGATGGAAAAACATTACAATTTTTTGTTCAGAACATTTCTCCTAAAAAATTAAGTCCCAGACAAAAATCATGATAATCTCACATTTTTTTTTATATGTAAGTATGAAATACTAGCTAAAGATCAAGGATGTCATTGTTTTGAGATTTTTGCAACTTTGGTCAATAAATAGGGGATATATCCAAAATCACCATGTATGTGTTTGTTTTACTCAATACCACATCATTTTTGAGTAACTGCCTCTCATATTTTTGAAAAATCACGGAATTTTGCCAAATTTTGTGAATTACATTCAAGATGACCTTGACATTGGGTCCTGTGACCTTGAAAAATTTTAAGGTGATTTTTTAATCAATAATGCTCTTTTATATGCACTGATAAAAAATGCTTAAAAATATATAACGGACAGCTGAAAATTTACCAATAAATTACTCTATGTGTAATAGCACTGAACAGAATGTCACCATGGTAACCATTTTTTATACCCTTTTGAATAAAATTGTGAGGAGGTCCCACTCAAATTTTAACATTTTCTTAAAGATCGGGGATTTAACTTTAAAGATAATTGGCAGTAGATATCAAGTTAGCCTGACATTTCAGATTATTTGCCCTTAAATTAGAGCAAAATCATGTTAAATTAGAAGTTTTTTCGGTCTTAAAAAGGGCATCTTCAAAACAGGTTTTTGCCAACATTTTGAGCATATTGACAAAGAGAATAGCGGGCAGAAACATACTTCTTGTGTAATATTTATACTATTAAAGATATAAAGAGAAAAATTAAGGAAATTTCAGTTGACTACAATAGCTGTTACCATGGAAACGAGCCTTGTGAAAATGCCATGTAACAAGTATTCTACAGATGCGTAAAATTTCAAACATGGTTTCCATGGCAACGAAAACTTAATTTGTAAAAAGAAGGTTTATTTTTGTCTCAGTACATCATATAAACCTTCCACACCAAAAATCTTCAAAATTGGAGACATGCTGTTTCCAGGTGCTATTGAAATTATTTTGGTCCTTACAGAGAACTGCTATTAAAACCAGTTTGTCTGTCCGTCCGTCCGTCTGTCCGTCAGTCACAAAAACTTTAATCTTGTGCATAACTTTTGAATGGTAAGTGATAGGGCTTTGATATTTCACATGTGTATTCCTTGTGACAAGACCTTTCCATGGATACCAAAATTTTTGACCTTGTGACCTTGACCTTGGGCTTTGACCTACTTATTAAAAACTTTGACCTTGACCATAACTTTTGAATGGAAAGTGATAGGGCTTTGATTTTTCACATGTGTATTCCTTGTGACAAGACCTTTGCATGGATACCAAAAATCTTTCATATTTAGAATGTTGACAATATATGAGATATATTATTAAAACTTAAGAATGGGGGGGGGGGGTGTCTGTAAGCATTTCTTTAAAGACAAACACCCAAAAGCGGGGGACCACAATTCCTTGAATTTGATTTTTAAACATGCTACACTGTTTGAAATAATTTTGATAATAAAATCAAAGGACTGAAAGTCCTGCGAGTTGGCAAAAAGTAACATTGAGACGAACATACAGAAGACAAGTATAAAGCTGGCACAAATCAAACTCCAAATCTATGCCTCAAATGCTTGAATGAGTGATTCTCACAATTCAAGATTTGTCTCAAATCTAAAAAAAAAAAGTCTGGAAATATATAAATATAAAAAATGATAGAACTTCTTACCAAAAAACTGATTTTGAGGTCAGAGTTCAAGGTCAATATGATCATGTCAAATTTGTTGCAATTGTTATGGGTGTATGTATGAGGTATAATGTCCTATCACTTTTACTTTAGGAGATATTTGCTTTTGAACTTCTTGACCAACTTAAAACCAACATCTTAGGTTTATTAAGTATCAAACTGAAAAACCTTTTTTCCTAGTCGGTAAATAGCTCATCAGAGCTAATGTTGATTGTTATAATTTATGTCTGACTTTAAATAAATATTATTGATTGATTGATTGATTGATTGATTTACTTGTCTTTAGTCTTTTACACATCCACAATTTTTTTATAAAATCTAAGGTCTTTTTTATCCTAAATACAATACGTTTAGCTATCTATCTAAAAATGGGGTGCTCCTCATACAGAGGAGGGAAGTACAAAGAAAAAAGATGCGCCATATTTTAATGTACTGACATCAACATGTGATCGCTATTCCTGTAGCATCGTTCCTTGTAGCATTTTTTTGCATTCTCATAATGCATTTAACCCATTATTTACAACTTGAACTTAAACATCTGTCGTCTAATATGTTCTTTTGTCAAATCGAAGTGGTCCTATTTCTTACTGCGCCAGTAACATTGTGCGTTGTTTGGTCCGTGCAGGGTTATCAAGTGCAAAGTTGAAAGCCATAGCAATGAGAGTTGGCTTTGCCAACTCAATAAATGTTCCAATAATACTACATTCTTATCTACATGTTTAAACATCATTAAATTTTAGATAGCAAGATCACTGGTATTCTATTTTCAAAGAGAGATTCTTGACAGTTTTAAAACTAAATTAGTTCTGGGCCTTCTGAGAAAATTCTCTGGAGACTGTTTTATGGCCATGACTCATAGCAGCAGATGGACTTAGTGTTAGAATTTAGCATATTAGTGAATCTAAATGTGTTATGGAAAGGGAGTCTAACCTTGAGTTCTGAATTTTTGGTTCAGGGAAAGGGCAGGTTTTATCTTTGGAAAATGGTTGAAAATTATCTTTATACAGTCAAATTCCTACTTGAAAAATTGGGTCCAAATATGGAAACATTTACTCCCCCCTACCATCCCCACTCTTAATCTGCCATTGCAGTATCATTTGTGGTATTCTTTGGCAAAGAAAGCTAACAATTGTTCTACTAAGCCTACAATATAAAGCACCCCCCCTCAAGAAATTCAGATTTTTTTGTATACAAAGCGTTCTATATCGTGCCCAGACTCATCAATAAAACGATGGTCCGTGCACTATGTTGTGTTTTTGATGATTAGTTTTATCCATCCGTCTAAACTTCTTATTAACTATATTCGAGTGTATTAAAAAATATGGAGATACCGACTCGTTATTTATTCAAAGTAAAATAATTTTGCACAAATGAGATTACCTCTTTCGTATCTTGTAAAAGTGGCAATTATTTTGTCCGACAAAGGCAACGAAGAGTAGTGATATGTCGTATAAGACTGACTAAAACAAAATCTGATGAAATCTGTAGCGTACTTCTACGCTGTAGCTATATGACACGTGCCATCTACATGATCTAGCGATTATACATGAAAACGTTTTCATGCTACCTTAAATTATAGTTTTCGTCTTTTGTTGGTCATTGGATAGACGCAACTCGTGTCATTTAGGCATTAAAAGTACGTACTTTAAAAGTACAATAAATTAATGTAGAAGACATAAACGTTCTTCCCTCAGGTAAATAAAGCTTGCTGGGGGCTACAAGACATTAGAGGCAACCGGGGCTAATTAATTGAGTATGTGGCGGTTAAATCTGTCAATTAATGCAAAGGGGTACACAAAATAATTAATACACAAATTTTTAGGATAAAAATAAAGCATGGTGGCCGTAAAATTAAGAATGGTGCTAATCCCAATAGTAAGGAGGTAAATCTTGATAGTGTGGCGCCAAGCTAAAACGGCCTGGGGAGACTACTGTGTAGCTCTTGATTACGTATATCTTAATTAACATTCATTAACTGAGAAGCTTACTTTTGAATCTATCCAGTCCTTTAGATGGGCAATCACAGATTTTTTCTTTGACCTCCAACATGTTATCTTCACCCAGACTGAAGTCGGCACATGTACTTCTCATGTCACCTGGTATAAGCTGCACGGCATTGGAGGTACCGTTCATGACGTATGCCAGCACCTGGCCCCTGTCCTTTGTCATCACGACACGGAAGTCACATTCAGAGTTGTGCTTGGACTTGTAGTAACATTCTCCACTCAGTTTGGTTGTGGCAACACAATCTTTAATGTCCTCATCAACACTGCATTCAACATCAGCTGTAACAAGATACGAACTGTTTAGCAAGGAATATAAAAAAGTATAGATTTAATTAGATGTGTGAAAATTCTCCTTGATCACATGTTAATGATACTGCACTGGGTTGCTTTGTATATCAGTTACCTGTTTCCCAAAGCAGTCCTTTTCTTCATTTGTATTTCAATACAGTCTTCTTTAACAAAGGTGATATAAATAGTTCTAATATACCTTTGCATTCTTCTACTCCATCTCCCTTGAATCCAGGCATACACATACACTGTTGTTTTCCATCCTTGGCTCCACATTTGGCCTGAGGATGACAGATCTGTCCAGGACCTATAGGTAGCAGTATAGGCTTGGCATTCCTCCTTCCTCTAGGCTTAGCACACTGTAAGGTCTGTGAACAGTCATCTGACAACATGGTATCACCAAGCTGTGAGTAATAAGAGATAGTGTCAACATATAGCAAATATGTTCTTCAAAATGAAAATTATTTGCTAAATTAGTCAAAGTTTTACTTTTTTTACTTCAAAAATTTGAGTTTTGATGAATTCATATAACAGATGCATTAACCAGATGCTTATGATTACTACTATTTATTACAACTGGTATTTATGATGTAATATACAATTATGAGAATAATCTATTTTCTGCCCATAATAATAATAAATCAATTTGTTTACAAATCCATGAAGGACAAGGAAGAAATGAAGGACTTCTGCAAAATCATTAAAAAGACAAGCACGTCAGGTAATCCTTACAGCGACATATCCTCCCATTGGTGTAGTACAGCCACAGTCCTTGGGTCTGACACACTTTCCATCGCTCAGTAAGAAATTACCACGGCAATAACAACCCTCCATTTTGGGGTATTTACAGCTTCTGGCTGCGGTCCTCTCACCACAGCTGTTATGACAACTATTGAAATACCATCTGAAGAACGAGTTCTTGGGGCATTTGGGTTCTGTAAATTAATGTGATCAGTGCCAGACATTACGTATTGTGATATCATTAAATATAGACATAACGCAATAGTAATATAACACCAGTACAGTTAAGGCATCTAAATTGAACAAGCCTTGCATGAAAGTAGTGGATGCTTTTTCATTCCTTTGCTTTTTAGACAGAATCTGCACTTGACAAATGGAATTAGATTATTTGACATCAGTGTCTGCGTATTTGAAGTATCAGAGGAAGAAAAATAGAGCCGTAACTTAAATAGGATTATCCTTCTGATTTTGTGCATTTACCCAGGGTAGAAAATTGAGGTATTTCAATACAAGTAATTAAAAACTTACGACATTTTTTGAACGCATATGTCCTCCAGTTCCTGCTTGGTTTAATTCCGTGTTTTTCACACAAGGCAGAGAAAGCCTCCATCATATTACACATGAGGGTGGGTATGATCCTGGGTTGACCTTTCCTGTTGGCACAGTAGTCCTGTTCACACATATCATAGTACTGCTTAGCCACCTCCGGCATTGCCTGCATACATTTCTTGAATGGTGAGCCCTTGTTGTTCTTCAGTAGGTTACCACAGTGATTGTTACGTTTAGCCTGATTCCTGAATCCTCTGTTACACATATCCTTCACTTCCTGTGCTTCACAGCTTAATAAATCATGAAACATAGTAAGATTTTGTTAAAAAAAAAGGACCTTTATAAGATAATGTTCACAATTATGAACAATTATAGGACTGTCTGTTTACAATTATGTACCATTATAAGATTATGTCACAATTATGAACAATTATAGGATTGTCTGTTTACAATTATGTACAATTGCAAGATTATGTTCGATATTATGAATTATTATAACAATATATATGCACAGCCATTGTCATTCCCTGAAATGTTACTATTGAAAGGAACGTGCTGCAATTCGTGTATTAACACTCGTGACGTCACAATGCATAAGATCTAAAGAAACATGCCGCAACGGCTAATCTAACCTGCAAACTCAGCCCGCGGTGACCTGAATGTTAATGTACCTTTTTACCTGGGAAATGCGATTTCAGAAAACAAGAATGAAACGGACAACTGTGGTGCATATATATAGAATAAATGTCATAATTTGTGTTTTGTTACGGGTATGCAACACACAGCAAGTGCATTTATCGCATGAAATGCGCTAACGCGCATTACATGTACGATAAATGCACTTGCTGTGTGTTGCATACCCGTAACAAAACACAAATTAAGACACTTATTCTCTATATGTTCACAATGTGAACGTCAGCATGTTACTTGTTCAATCATTCAAAATCGCTAAAAGCTGAAATTGCTTTTTTTCGATTTATCTTCAGTCAAAAAAATGCAAGGAAGTATGATGATTGGAATTAATTTTCTGGATATTTATAAATTGTAGCTATGTTGTGTAGAATGCAGTACAGGTGATGTTGGACAGCTGTAGTTGTGTATGCTGACACGTAACTGGTGTTGTTGTGATGGCAAGTTGAGCATATGGAATCTTTCCCATCACCTTTAGCAAAAAAATAAAACAAACATTACATGTGACACAAGATACTCTATTATCTTGATGTACATATCAAAAACAAGGAATCAAACAACTATCTGCACACATAATGACTCAAACTTTCTCTTTTATCTACGTGTATCATATGGCATAGATGTTTGAGTATGTTAAAGGATATTGTTTTTTCACAGTATTTTTTGCTTTTATAGAGTTTCTTCTGATCAATTCAATGTTTGCAGCACCTTACTATATAGTTTCTTCAGATTTCTTCAGATAGAAGAACATATAAAACATCTCTGCATGCACTCTACCTCTGTTATATAGTATTTGATATGCACATTGATATAGTTCTTAGTTGGCAACATTTAAGACAATCACAGACTCTAAAATTGCTCATCTTATTTGTGAAGAATCTGTAAAGAAACCGTCATAATGGATCCTGCATCCTACAAAAGCTAATCAATATATTCTGAACATACTGAAAAATTGTGTGGGTCGAGTTGGGTGCGAATTCAAGGCCTTCAGCATGCTCTCTGGCATGCTAACCAAGTGCGTTATCTACTACGACACCAGGATAGTTGCCATATAAGCTGGTTATTTTGAAGTTTCTACAAGAATAAGTTTCCTTTTATTCATGTAGAAACTTCAAAATACCTTCTAACCTATATACATAGATTACCCTTACAACTTCATTCATTTAATCATAAATAAATCTGACAGTGGTGAGGTAATTTACCTTTGTCCCTCTGGTGCATCTTCATCCTTAACAAGGTAGCTATTACCAATTTTTGAGAATTTGGCTTTGTCCTTAGAAACATCTTCACCTTCCTTTGTTCTAAGGTCATTCTTTGTTCCATCACAGTTCCCACATAAACCTTAGAACATAAAAATACTTAGTAGTACCATGTTTAGCAGATATGTCAAATTTGATCAATTAATATTGGTTGATCGGTTGATGGGTTGTCAAATGATGATTGGAAAATACATCTACAATACTGGCATCTCCTTTCAGATGAAATTCTGGGTGCATGCATCAACTTTATCATCTTTGATTAAAACCATGAAAAATCATTACAGAAGTTTAAATTTCAAATGAAGGTTAAACTGAAAACTGATGAGCTAAGGTCAATGACATTCATGGTCAACTTCTATATTGCATTTTGATTGGCTAGTAAAATATATGATCAAAAACAAGTAATTGAGATTAAGTGATACAATAATAAAGCCTAGGCAACGCAAAGCGTAGCATCCCCTTGCACTGCAGGAAAATCAATATGCCATCTAGGCTGTTAAGATCCAATCAAAACTGCACCCTCAAGGCTGTTAACAATAATTTTGACAATTTATCTGTGACCTCGAACTTTAACCTATGAACTTGAAAATCTTCTGGGCTTTTTCTTTTGTCAGAAGAAATCGGTGAATGAAGTTTGGTTAAGATCCAATCAAAACTACACCCTCTAGGCTGTATACAAGGATTTTGACCCTTCCTATCTGTGACACTGACCAATGACCTTAGAAATTGATAGGGTTCTTCCTCTTGTCATAAACTATCAGTGTATGAAGTTTGGTCAAGATCCAATTAAAACTGCCCCCTTTAGGCTGCATACAAGAATTTTGACAATTTCCAATCTGGGACCTTGACCTCTGACCTTGAAAATCAATAGGGTTCTTCCTCTTCTCATAAGCTATCAGTGTATGGAGTTTGGTTAAGATCCAATCAAAACTGCACCCTCTGGGCTGTATACAAGGATTTTGAGCTTTTTAAATCTTTGACCTAGATCTTTGCCCAATTGCCTTAAAATCAACAGGGTTCTTCCTCCTGTCATAAGCTATATTGTATAAAGTTAAGATTCAATCAAACCTGCACCCTCTGGGCTGTATAAAAGGATTTTGAACTTTTCCAATCTGTGACCTTGACCTATGACCTTGGAAATAGATAGGGTTCCTCCTCTTGTCATAAGCTATCAGTGTATGAAGTTTGGTTAAGATCCAATTAAAACTGCACCCTCTAGGCTGTATACAAGGATTTTGACCCTTTCCAATCTGTGACCTTGACCTTTGACCTATGACCTTGAAAATCAATAGGGTTCTTCCTCTTGCTATAAGCTATCAGTGTGTGAAGTTTGATTAAGATCCAATCAACACTGCACCCTCTAGGCTGTATACAAGAATTTTGTGACGCACACGCGTACACACTCACTTACACAAGAATGATGACATTACTATATCCCCCTGCAACTATGTTGCGAGGGGATAATTTACTTACCAGACAATTTGTCACTGTATTTCTGAGGTACTGTTAACATAGCCACACTATTACCGTTCCATCTAAGAGTAACACCACATCGTATATCTGATTCCACTATTACGTATGTTCCCACACGCTTTATTGTCAACTGACCATCGTTGTATATGAATGGCAAGCCTGTGTCCTTTCCATCAACCTATACATGTAAGAAATGCCATAAGATGCATTCATATCAATTTATTATTGATGAAGAATTGTTTTGTAAACATATTCTTATGCTAAAATAATCTGATAAGATGGATTCAAAGAGCTGATATCGAACTTACTGAACAATAAACTTACCCATGTTTCGAATCCTAGACCAAGTCGTACTTTAATGCCGTAAATAGTGATTTCCACATACTTAGTTCTGGCCACATTGTCCAATAGTTTGTCTCCTTTGTCATTTTTCACCTCTACATTGAAGTCACAGCCATCGTTACCCTCATATTTGGAGAGGGTGTATTTACAGAGACCCATGTACCTTATAGACGCTCCATCGAAGGTGTTGTAGGTTGGGTCACCATTTACTGAACATGTACACATTTCTAAAAAAGATAATTATCTCTAAATGCAGCATATCTATACATTTTGTGAAACAGGTCAGGAGTTTGACTCCAACCAGAAATCTCTCGTCTCTTTGAAAGTTTAAAAGCCAGTCGCTCTACCAAGTGAGCCAATAGGGATACCCGACTGACCAAGCTAGTAGGAGTGAGGTGTACTTATTACAGTTACTACAGCTGGGTCATTACAAAAGTAAACATGCTGAAATTCTGTGAATAAATTCCAAGTCAAGAATCAAGAGAAGGAGACCTAACCTGGTAACACCAAATGAGACCTAACCTGGCAACACCAAATGAGACCTAATCTGGTAACACCAAATGAGACCTAACCTGGTAACACCAAATGAGACCTAACCTGGTAACACCCAATGAGACCTAACCTGGTAACACCAAATGAGACCCAATCTGGTAACACCAAATGAGACCTAACCTGGTAACACCAAATGAGACCTAATCTGGTAACACCAAATGAGACCTAACCTGGTAACACCAAATGAGACCTAACCTGACATCACCAAATGAAACCTAATCTGGTAACACCAAATGAGACCTAACCTGGTAACACCAAATGAGACCTAACCTGGTAACACCAAATGAATACTTCTGTGTAAGTCAATTGATTATTTATCCAAGAGTTTTCATACAAATTGGAAACATATATACAAGCATAAAATGATTGTACTTTCATACAAAACAATTTTCAGAAAATAGAAGTTTATTTTATCTTTCAAATAATTTCAAAGGATTTGTAAGTCAAAAAGTCTATAAAAAATGTAATGTTGAAAACTTTTGAGTCTTACTATTGCAGACCAGACCATTGCCCACATATCTAGGTTTACACATGCAGGATCCCTTTTGGCATACTCCATTCTCCAAGTCACATTCCTCTTCATTAGGACCACAGCGTTCTATATAAAAATTATAGGTTCATTTCATTGCTCATTTTCTATCTACTTACATACAGTGTTTCTACATTTTGAATACAATAGACATGATATCACCATGAATTAAAAAGTGTTTTTTCAGAAAAAAAACAACAGATGTCTCCCCCTCCCTCTAAGTTACTTTGACCTTGGGCCAAGGTGATGTGAAACCTTTCGAGTCATGAGCAATATCATACTAAAGTATGAAAGTAATTCATTATATAGATTAAGAGATATAGCCGAAACATGATTAGCATATAAAATTTCATTATAAGCATATTGAATGACCTTGACCTTGATCAAATGACCTTGGATATAGGTGATCTTAAACCTATGGATCATAAGCAACAACAAACTGAAATATTAGTGATTGGGTACACATTTTTAAAGATATAGCCTAGACATGATTAGCAATTTCATTAAAAATGTACTGGTCACATGACCTTGGGTCAAGGTGATGTGAAACCTTCGGGTCATAAACAACAACATACTGAAATATGAAAGTGAACCAGTACTTTACAGTTCAAGAAATATAGCCCAAACAGGATATCATGTACAATTTCATAAAAATTGTACAAAGTGACCTTGACCTTGGTCACATGACCTAATGTCAAGGTGATGTGAAACCTTTGGACAATAAGCAACAACACACTAAAATATGAAAGAGATAGGGTAAACGGTTCAGGAGATATAGACCGGACAGGATAGCATGTACAATATCATTAAAAATGTACTAAGTGACCTTGACCTTGGTCACATGACCTTCGGTCTAGGTCAAGTGAAACCTTTGGATCATAAGCAACAACATACTAAAGTGATCGGGTAAATGGTTCAGGAGATAATTATTAGCACGGACAGGATTTGTGACAGACGGACAGGAAGGCAAAACAATATGTCGGGGGAGGGGGACATAATCAAGTTAATTTCTCATTTTTCATCTTCTTAGAGAAGAAAAGGGTCATTAATTTGAAAGTTTCATTATTTGAGAATATTTCTTGAAATTATTTTTTAAAACATATGCTCATTTGGCTTCACCATATAATGATATGTCATTGTGTAAATGGTTCAGGAGATAATTATTAGCACGGACAGGATTTGTGACAGACAGACAGGAAGGCAAAACAATATGTCGGGGGAGGGGGACATAATCAAGTTAATTTCTCATTTTTCATCTTCTTAGAGAAGAAAAGGGTCATTAATTTGAAAGTTTCATTATTTGAGAATATTTCTTGAAATTATTTTTTAAAACATATGCTCATTTGGCTTCACCATATAATGATATGTCATTATCCTCTTTTTCTTTATTGTAAGACATTTATAATTTTTCATACTATAAAATTTTTCAAACTACAGTCTACTCTCGATAAGTCGAACTTCAAGGGACCATCAGAAAAAGTTCGACTTATCAGGAGTTCGACTTACTGAGTACATGACAAACACTTGATTTTGTTAAGACTGATGTCCCTTTCTCTATCACCGTTCACATACGTTCTTTTAACAACCAGGCTACCTTTAATGTATGTAATGCAACTCTATAGCAAGAAAGTATAAATTAACTCTGCACCTATTTCCTTATAATCACTTGATTTTTGTTAAAGAATTAAGATTTATTTGTGGTTCGACTTATCGAGGTGAATTTTCATTGAAAGATGAGTAATGGGACCTAAAAATTAGTTCGACTTAACGAAAAGTTCGAGTTATCGGAATTCGAGTTATCAGGAGTAAAAATGCATAGAAACCAATGGAAGAGAAACGGGACTTTTCTCTCCGGAAGAAACATTAGATTTTATTCTAATGATCAACCATATACTTTGAAATTATTGCTAACACACATAACATGTACAATGAAAACATATTCTGTTAAACAAATATTCTGTATGATACTATAACTCAATCCATCAGTATGCTGCATTATCCATACATGTATTGCATAGTACATGTAAATGATAAAATCCTCCTAAAAAATAAGATAAAATTGATTGAATCTCTCATCTTAAGAAATATCATTCCATATATGTCAATATCTAAAATTTTTTACTTTTGCATGTTGTGCCATCTCCATAAAATTGGGGTTTACAGGCACATTTGTCGTTTACACACTCGGCTTTCTTATTACAAATCTCTCCTCCACAAGTATCTGAAAATACATAGGAAATAGAAAAATATATAGATGAGTATGAAGGTTAAACTTTGCAATGTTATTTCTTACAAAAAAAAAAAAAAGAATCGGAATATTCAACAGATCTGATATGAAATTTACTTCTTACAATGAAAAGGAAAACCGGTTTATGAAATAGATATGAAAATTTCTTTAAGAGGTGTATATACTAATTTTGAGGGAAATGATCAATGCGCCGATCCTTAACTTTTGCAGTAGCAATGGAGAACCCTGAATACATGTACGTTATGGTACAGTCTGACAGACATACCAGTGAAGTAGCACATTATAAAATGTATCCTT
This sequence comes from Pinctada fucata, assembly GCA_028142955.1. Lineage (NCBI taxonomy): Eukaryota > Metazoa > Mollusca > Bivalvia > Pterioida > Pteriidae > Pinctada > Pinctada fucata. The sequence continues at coordinate 52,420,903 of AP027107.1, forward strand.
GAGTTAATATGTACCTGAGCAGGAATCTACGCCATTTCCATATGGTTTGTCCTTGTTACATTTACATTTTCCCTTAGCACAGTTGGCATCCTCATGACAAAGATCATCTCCACATTGCTCTGAACAACAAGAATCTCACTTTTAGAACAGTCTCAACACTTTTAAGCATAGGATAAGCTGTTGTTAGAATGATACATGTATTTACCTCCCCTCTGACAAGTTAGCTCAGGGAAATCCCATATTGCAATTGACTAAATAACGGTCACGTGGTATATCTTATACCAGGTGCCTAGACTTTTATACCAGGCCCTCAATGACGTCACAATGTTATCTTTCCTGTTGACGTAACAGCGTAAACAACAATGACATCCAAACGCTTCAAGAATATAAACAAAAAAGGTCAGGTAAGGTAAATTTGTTACCTAGTTATCTAGTGACCTGGTACGGGATGATACAAGGTCACTTCATGACTAGGTAACTAATAGTATTTGCAAGTTCCTATATTTGGCTATGTTTTGTTAACATCATGGTAGCTCCAAGGAATCATAAAAATAAATTTTTTATCACTTTTAAAAGCTTTTTTTAAAGATAATCTCTATAACTTAAAATCATGCAACACTGCATTACATCCATTCAGAGCTAGCTTCAATTTAGGTGTCATGGAAACAGCTTTTAAAATAATAATACATGGATTTCATAAAGTGTTTAAATTTGTACGGGCACACATTTCTACATTTGAAAATAAAAAAAAACATTAAGACATGTGTAACATTGCATACCTTTACATTCCATGACACCATCCCCTTGGTAGCCGTCCTTACATTGACATGCACCATTTATACATTCCCCGTTCTTATGACAGCTTGTTGTACATACAACTGAATAATAATGACAAGATAACAATGAAAGCAATCTTCAGATTAAGCAAAAACACTAACATAAAAAATAACCTGATTTGATCCGTACATATAAAGCCGAGATTAATAGAATCTATCACACCATTGCAACTGATACAGGGGAATCTCATCTGAGAGGAAACAATTTGCAATCCACAATGAGGCTTGCCAATGTGATTGATAATTTTTCTCCCTGAATTCATTTAATAATAATCAGTATAGTTACTTTTTCAAAAGAATTGAAACAAAATGTGAACCACGCAATTACTGTTTTTATGACATCACAATAAGTTGTCTTTTACTCCACATTAATTCAAAGTTTTTGCCTGATAAATCTCAGCTGCAAAACTCACTGGAGACGCAGTTATGTGTTTGATATGATATTGCCAAGGGGGAGTAAAGTATTACTTGTCTCGAGAAGATGACTAAAGTGTGACATACAAACAGATTGAAAATTTAAAAGACCCCTTCATTTTGCCAGTAGGTGACTAAGCAACATTAAAATATTTGATAGAAATAAGTTTTTCTGAATATGTCAATACATACCTTCACACTTTCCATCGACCATGGTAAAACCTTCCGTACATTCACATTTGTTGGACATTGTACCGCATGCAGCATTATCTGGACACATAGAATTCCTGCATGGCTCCTCACAGGCATCACCAAACTTCATAAAGCCTTGCTTGCAGACACACTGGTTATTTTTGCATTCTTCATTACTCTTACAGTTTTCATCCCTGCATTTTTCAATACAAGACTCTCCCATAGGCATGAAACCAGAATCACATTCACAGTTGTTGGTTATTTCATTGCAGTGAGCATTATCCTGGCATTCAGAACACTTCTCTACACAGGAATCGCCCATTCTGAAGAAGTTATCATTACATTCACACTCGTTTGTTCGGTCGTTGCAGCGTTGATTTTCCGGGCAGCTACTGCATTTCTCCACACAGACTGAACCCATTTGAATGAATCCCTGTTTACATTCACATTCATTTGTTTGGTCGTTGCATTGTTCATTTTCCGGACAGCTACTGCATTTCTCTACACATGCAGAGCCCATTTGAATGAATCCCGGTTTACATTCGCATTCATTCGTTCGGTCATTACATTGTTCATTTTCCGGGCAGCTACTGCATTTCTCTACACAGACTGAACCCATTTGAATGAATCCCTGTTTACATTCGCATTCATTCGTTCGGTCGTTGCATTGTTCATTTTCTGGGCAGCTACTGCATTTCTCTACACATGCAGAGCCCATTTGAATGAATCCCTGTTTACATTCGCATTCATTCGTTCGGTCATTACATTGCTCATTTTCCGGGCAGCTACTACATTTCTCTACACACGCAGAGCCCATTTGAATGAATCCCTGTTTACATTCGCATTCATTCGTTCGGTCATTGCATTGTTCATTTTCTGGACAGCTACTGCATTTCTCTACACACGCAGAGCCCATTTGAATGAATCCCTGTTTACATTCGCATTCATTCGTTCGGTCGTTGCATTGTTCATTTTCTGGGCAGCTACTGCATTTCTCTACACACGCAGAGCCCATTTGAATGAATCCCTGTTTACATTCGCATTCATTCGTTCGGTCGTTGCATTGTTCATTTTCTGGGCAGCTACTGCATTTCTCTACACACGCAGAGCCCATTTGTATATTGCCTTCTGGACATTGACACTCACCATCCATCATTTCAAAGCCTTCATTACAGACACACTGATTCATGCTTCTGTCACATTGCCCATTGATGCAATCTTCATCCTGACATTCTGCTCCCTCATTAGCTAGTCATAAAAATTATGAGGTACAAGTAATATCTCTATTGGTCAATCACATTATCGTAACTGTTTATTCTTAATTAGAGTTTGAAGAAAATGTCTTTATATACCAGTATAGTATACAAAACCTTGTGAAAAATAAAGTTATGAATTTTCAACAACAACAAAAATTGTACTGAATAACTGTAGTTTAAACCTGAAACCCTTTGTGATAAATTGATATTTAAAACAAGTCCAACCGAATGGTACTCTATTGAATGATATAAGTTTATATCATATACATATATACTGTTTATGTAAAATAGTGATTGGTTATAATTCTGTTTAGGGAGGGATTGAATAAAAGTCTAAGTACACTTACGTAAACATTCAACAGATGGATCCTCACCACTGTAGCCATCTAAACACTCACATACATTGTCCTGATTGCATTTTGCATTAGACTCTGCACAATCGCTTCTTTCTTCACAGATACCTAAGATATGTCATGATAAATACCGTCAAGAAACAAATATATACAATAATACTGTAGGATGCCCAATATGATTCCTCTGCATATACTGTAATTTGAAATAAAATCTCTTCAACTATTGAAAAATAAATGACCATTTTCATATGTGATATAAAGTCTCTTGACAGCTTTTTAGATGGCCATGTCATGTATGAAGTCATGGTTACAATGCATCCCCATGGTAAAACATTGTGATATCTGACTTTAGTCTGCTCTTGTAACAATACACATATATCTCCTCATTTTTGCTACGATCATTCCTAAAGAGGCAATTTGTTGAAATACACATATAGTCTACTAAACTTGTTCTAGATTGATAACAGTTATGATACGTTCTCAATCAGGATTCCATTCCTTCAGAAACAGCAAAACAAGCTGTCAAATGAGATATGCGAAAAGTCATACTAACTGTACAGACAATCATAACCACACATATCATGAAGGTACAAATATAACAAACACCAATGAAACAAAAGCATCCAATCCCATGCAAGTTGTGAGACCAATAACGTCACAGACATTTTTCGTCATCCATTATCAATTTTGGCCAAGTCGTCCATTTGGGCTGACTTTTAATTTTGATGTTGTGCATATCTAGATCAATCAAACATGTCCAACCCTTTTATTTATCTTGTAAAGTTTCATTTCTTTCTTGGGTTTTTATCATAAGTAAGCAATTCTAAGAAAAGCATATGTGTAATTCAAGAAAATAGCTGTTCACTTTCATGTGAAAACACTGTATTAAGTCATTTCTGAGTATCGTTTTACGTGAGAAATTTTCGTCCTTATTTTCAAGCAAAATGTAAAGGTGATTGTGGTATTATAGCAGTCTTTGATTACAGATGTTGTGTGTATCAGGATTAAATTGTCCAACCCCTCAAATTATCTTGAAAGTCAAATTTGTAAGTAAGGGAGGTAATTTCTAACAAGTTAAATATTCAATGATTTTGTAAAGAGAGGTGGACATCTAGAATCAATACAGGATTGTCATCCACATAGTTAAACAGTAGTGCCATCACAGCTACAAAAGAAACAGAGTATGGAATACGTACGTTGACATCTATTCTGATAGAGCTTGTACCCCCCTTCACATTGACATTCACCATTTACACACATTGCATGGTCTCCACAATCTTCTGGACATTGGGCTGGTGATGAAAGAATAATTCAAAATTTTGTAATCGCAGTCTCTGTCCCATAATGTATAGCTGCTTATACATTACATTTTATAAACCAAGACCATTTTTATCCAGATTCTAAGGTTAATGGGCCTGACTGCAGGAACTGATATATAATCGATAGATGTCAGCATCTTACCATAGTTAACTGAAAGGTAACATTAAATGAATATCTTATTTCTTGCAAAATTAATTAATTGTAGACAGCAAATAAGATACCCTATATCAGGTAATTTTGATGAAATGGAAATTTTGGTTTTCTTGGCAGATGCAATAAAATCGCCAAATTTTAAAGTACCAATTTTTCATTCATTTGAGTCAAGATTTATTCATCTAGAGATCCGCCACAGTATCAATTGCCTATTGACTTCAATTACATAATATATTCACCCAAGCCGACCATATTGTAATAACATGATCATTGTGTATTTACCCGGAGTATAAACAATGTAATCCAATTATCTATTTATCAATAAATACTTAGGTATTCTGACATCTTCGCACAATGTCTATGCAAGATTACGACGGATTACACACAGATTCTGTGTATTGGGGATAGATAGGTGTAGTTCTTTGGACTAGTGGACCTTTGGACTTGTATCTTGTTAAACAAAAGGACCGTTGCTGTAAATAGACAACCAAAGAACATACTCCGAAACATTAACCGAATAGTCTTAGTCACACGGCATTATTAAATAGTGTCTGATTGTGTTGTTTTATTGATATTCAGAGTTTTCAATTAATCAACATGATTAATTGTAAACATTGTAACATTAATTTTTTATGAATAAAAAGCCTAAAGGTGTTTTAGTCATTTAATGTTCATTTATACGGTCATTAAAACATTGATTTAAGATATGACCATGAATTTGGTCATTATAATTTTGGTGTAAGTTTTTAAGGAACCGCAAATTTTAAAAGAAGCAATATTTCCAACGCCCAGTTTGTACCAAATTTGCCAAAATTTCCCGATGCCAAAACTACCCAATATACAGTAATTGACAGGATTTACATATATATAAGCATAATATTCATATGTTCACTTACATAGCGGTACACATCTAAAGTTTTCATCACATCCCATGTTTTCTGGACATTCACATTCTGGTGCTGAAACAGAATATTTGACTACAGAGTAATAATCACAGTTTGTCTATTTTTTCTTGTTGTCATAACTTAAATGAATTATTAGGATCATTTATTGTCAAAATGTTGTTATAACACATGATTTTTGTCTTCGGTCAGACAGCTTGGCTGGATTACTTTATGATAATCTGTTTAATCTGAATTACAAATATCTTATCAGAAGTCTTCGGCCTGACAACATGGCTGGACTGCTTTATGATAATCTATTTAATCTGAATTACAAATATTTCATCAGAATTACATTTTAAACTCTTTACTCAGACTGAGCATCTCAAATGTAGCACCTGTTATTGTGAATGTATGTATAAAATATGAAAGCCATATCACTTATACTTGAAGAGATATTCGCTTTAAGAAGTTCTTAACCAAAATATTACTTCAAGGTCAAAGTTCAAAGTCAAGGTCACTACGTCAAATGCCTTGGTATCAAAATGTAGTACTTATTATGGTTAATGTATGTATGAAATATGAAAGCCCTGTCACTTATATTTTAAGAGTTATCTGCTTTAAGAACTTCTTAACTGGACGGACAGACAGTGTGTTTCCTACATATCTCCCCCCCCCCCCCCCAACGAGGATAAAAATTATTGGAACCTGAACCACTCTGAAAATAGGGTTAGGTAGTAGGTTGTCATACTTACTTCTTTTATACACCATAAACTAACAACCAGAAGTCTCTGACGAGACTGTAGCTCTCCTGGTTGTTTTTTCTAAAACATCAATTTCCTTTCTTTTTTTTTTAAACCAAGACCATAGGGAGCAGGCACTCTAACAAATTACAAGTAGCATAACAAAACTACATACCCATTATACTGCAACTATAATAGCACTCATATAATTCATAATATCCGAGATAAAGTATTTCTAAAAAGAATGTCACACCCATTTTCCAAGATCCTAGGGGCCAAGGACTGCTAGCTCAAATGAACTACCAATGACACATCAAGACTTGGATAAAGAATTAACTCCCCATCATAAATAGCTTTAAACGAGAAGAGAGCACAACTATATAGGAAAAATTACCACACCCATTTTCAAAGACCCTGGGGGTATAAGGCTAAAACAAAATATCAGGTGCACATCTATGCCACAGACCAATCATTGCAAAAAGAATTAATTCTACATCATTTATAGTGTCAGAGGAGTTGCAAGCACAAGATTACATTTACTTATATAGGAAAAAATGACCACACCCATTTCTGAGACCCTAAAGGTCAGGGCTAAAACATAATAACAGGTGCACAACTAGACCAGAGACCCATAAAATTGCAATAAGAATTTAGTCAGAGGAGTTGTGAGCACAAGATTACATATAGGAGAAAATGACCACACCCATTTCTATGACCCTGGGGGTCAGGGGCTCAAACAAAATATCAGCACAACCAGACCACAGACCCATCACATTGCAAAAAGAATTAAGTCTCCATCATTTATAAAGTCAGAGGAGTTGCGAGCACAAGATTACATAGATTTGTATAGGAGAAAATGACCACACCCATTTCTAAGACCCTGGGGGTCAGGGGCTCAAACAAAATATCAGGTGCACAACAAGATCACAGACCCATCATACTGCAAAAAGAATTAAGTCTCCATCATTTATATTGTCAGAGGAGTTGCGAGCACAGATTATATAGAGTTATATAGGAGAAAATGACCACACCTATTTCTAAGACCCTGGGGGTCAGGGGCTCAAACAAAATATCAGGTGCACAATTAGACTACAGACCCATCATATTGCAAAAAGAATTAAACTCCATCATTTATAAAGTCAGAGGAGTTGCGAACACAAGATTACATAGAGTTATATTGGAGAAAATGATCACACCCATTTCTAAGACCCTGGGGGTCAGGGGCTCAAACAAAATATCAGGTGCACAACAAGACCACAGACCCATCATATTGCAAAAAGAATTAAGTCTCCATCATTTATAGTGTCAGAGGAGTTGCGAACACAAGGTTACATAGAGTTATATAGGAGAAAATGACCACACCCATTTCTAAGACCCTAGGGGTCAGGGGCTCAAACAAAATATCAGGTGCACAACTGGACTACAAACCCATCATATTGCAAAAAGAATTAAGTCTCCATCATTTATAGTGTCAGAGGAGTTGCGAGCACAAGATTACATAGAGCTATATAGGAAAAAATGACCACACCCATTTTCTAAGACCCTGGGGGTCAGGGGCTCAAACAAAATATCAGGTGCACAACATGACCACAGACCCATCATATTGCAAAAAGAATTAAGTCTCCATCATTTATAGTGTCAGAGGAGTTGCAAGCACAATATTACATAGAATTCATTGACCACGCCCATTTTATAAGACCCTGGGGGTCAGGGACTGAAACTAAATGTCAGGTGCACAACTAGACCATGGCCTAAGTAAAATGCAAAAAGAATTAATTTTCTATCTCTAACAGTTTCAGAGGAGTTGTCCGGACAAGATTACATAGAATTTAATGACCACACCCATTTTCCAAGACCCTGGGGGTCAGGGACTGAAACTAAATGTCAGGTGCACAACTAGACCATGGTCCAAGTAAAATGCAAAAAGAATTAACTTTCTTTCTCTTACAGTTTCAGAGGAGTTGTCCGGACAAGAATTGTTTACGGACAGACGGACAGACAGACAGACGGCCGGACGCCGTACAAAGGGTGATCGCAAAAGCTGGACTGGTCTGAGACCAGTAGAGCTAAAAAGCAAAACAGAAGCTTTACCTCTTGGTGGAGGCTGGTACTCTGGTTCTTCAGTGAATGGTGATGGAACTATGTCAGCTAGCAAAATAAAGGAGACTCATTAGTAGAGTAATTAAGGATGACAGTAGTTTAAGGTGCTAGAATAAAACCAGAGACAGATAAGGGCTTATATATGGGCTTATCAGTAACATGACATTTGATACAATATAAATGTACAAGGAAAAAATACCAAATAAATGTAATTCCACATCACAGAACATTTTCAAAATATTTGAATGTGTTTAACTACATGTACAAATATCTGATATGACAGTAGAGAGGTTGAGCAAATCCAACGTGTACGTGGACGTCAAAAATTTGTTTATGACATCAATACATTTTTCACTCAACGCACCTGCGCTATACGTCACATATACTTGTAAAGCAGCAAGTATATGTGTATGATTACTTGTAGATTTTATATATAAGCAAATGAATGCAGATAACCTATGAAAACCTATACTCAATTTATTCGGGAACATATTCTCTTTCTGATATTTTTTAGGGAATTGCAAAAAAATGATGAAATGTATTACATTGTCCAGAGGAACATTCAAAGCTGACCCCAAAAATTTTATCCTGGATATTAAGTTTTGGTGCTATATATTTCTGATTTCTGTGAATAGTTTAATGTTAAAGATAATCAACCATCTTTGCTATACGCGCCCAACCTTTAGATCTTTTAAAGACTTCAATTTCTTTATGAACAATTAAGCTGTCATCAACAAAAGACAATTTGCATCACAAAAAATGTATGTTAGTTTTACAAGTACCAGTACGTGTTTTGATATCTGCTCAACCATATTATATCAACGTGTAAATAGTTAATGTGTAAATACACGCACAAGTTCTGGTACACGTACAAGTTGGGTTTGCTCAACCTCTCTATTAGTTTCCCCAATAATCCACAGGACAGTGACTAAACCTGGGATCCGACTCATTTTGTAAACATTCATGCACTCTTTGAATATCCTTAACTTAGTATGTATAGCCTTGTCATGTTAAATTCTGTACAGATATTGCAGTGGACAAAAATGTTTCAGCATATCAGTTCCGTTAGTAGCCATCTTGTGTGATGCATCTCATTGAAGAAGACAAATTTTTCTAGAGGAATTTGAGTACTTGCTGTCTGCAAGGTTTCATGAAATTCTTTTAAAGAAATGAGGATGAGAAATTCAAAACACATCAGCCAATTACATCCAATGGCAGCTACATTGTTAGATTTGGTTAAAATACATCAGCTAATTACATCCAATGGCAGCTACATTGTTAGATTTAGTTAAAATACATCAGCGAATCAACCACTGTTAGGTTTGGTCAAAATACTTAAGCCAAAATCAAATCCAATGGCAGCTACATTGCTAAATTTGGTCAAAATATTTATGCCAATCACATCCAATGGCAGCTACATTGTTAAATGAGGTCAAAATACTAATATGCCAATCACATCCAATGGAAGGTACATTGTTAGATTTGGTCAAAATACTTAAGCCAAAATCAAATCCAATGGCAGCTACATTGTTAAATTTGGTCAAAATACTTATGATGTCGAAGGGTTCCAACTCTATACCTTCTTGAAGAAAATTCCAAACCAATTTCCATGCACCAGACACGTGTTTCGAATATTAAATTCTCATCAGTGATGCTTTCAGCGGAGCCACCAAAAATAATTTCAGTAGCGCCCTCTTTAATTTTTTTAAGTTAGATTTTTTACATTTACATTACAGAGAGTGCGCGGCTCCAAGTTTCCTGTAGGGTCGATTCAGTCGATGGCAGCTACATTGTTAGATTTGGTCAAAATACTTATGCCAATCACATCCAATGGCAGCTCAATTGTTAAATTTGATTAAAATACTTAAACCAATCACATCTAATGGCAGCTACATTGTCAGAATTGGTCAAAATACTTAAGCCAATTAGATGTACATCAAATGGCAGCTATATTGTTAGATTTGGTAAAAATACTTGTGACACATTGTTAGGATTTTAGTTTGATCAAAATAATTCAACCAAAATCAAATCCAATGGCAAATTTGGTCAAAATACTTAAGTCAATCATGTTCAATGGCATCTACATTGCTATGTTTGGTCAAAATACTTGAGTCAATTACATTTAATGGCAGCTACATTGTTAGATTAGGTCAAAATACTTGAGTCAATTACATCTAATGGCAGCTACATTGTTAGATTTGGTGAAAATACTTCAGTTAATTACATCAAATGTCAGCTACACTGTTAAATTTGGTTGAAATACTTAAGTCAATTACATCTAATGGCAGCTACATTGTTAGATTTGATCAAAATACTTTAAAAGTCATATACATCCAATGGCAGCTACATTGTTAGATTTGGTGGAACAATACAGTTTGGTAAAGGGCTGCTGGCTTCCTGTACAGTTTTGTAACATTCCATGGAGAGGTTGGGCAGGAGAAATCAAACATAGTCCAGCCAATCAGATTCACTGGGAGCAATTTTATTTTACAGATTGGGTAGATTATTTAATCCCTAAAATGTTTCATTAAAATCTATTCAGTCATTCTAGAGAAGTCCAAAACTTTCACAATGGACAAGTGACAGATACCATGCTATGACAATAGCTCACTCGAGTTGAGATAAAAAAGATTGTATTGTGGTATATATTTCTAATTAACTTAATACATAGATGTACATGAATAAATATGCACAAAAGCATATACATACCAATTTCACATCCAGATTCGCTTGATAATTCTTGGCCATTGCTACATATACATTCGCCGCCTTTGCAGTTTAGTGTAGAAGCATCAATGCCCCAGGCACTTGCTAACGTTTCACATTCCTCAGAACATCCCTCTCCCTCCCCCTCACTAGGTGGTGGAGCTGGGATGGTTGGTAATGGTATGGACTCTGTTTCCATTTCTGGTGTAACTATAGGTGCTCGAGGGGTTGTTTTAGTAGCTCCCATGGATGGAACTAAAACAAATAAAGACAAAATCAGTAAAACTGATGGATGCTCCCCGAACACAATAATTTTGATACCAAGTTTGATTTTCTGAGTGTCTTTGACCTTACAGAAATGATAATGAATGACCTTGACCTTTAACCCTAATATGACCTTGAAGACTTTTGTCTGAAAGCCCACATCATGCAGAACAGTTTGTGAAGTTTGAACAAATTATCCTCATGAAGTAATGTGTAATACACCCCCCCCCCCCCCTTATTTTTGGTACACAATTTCCATCAATGCAAAAAAAAACAAAATAAATTTCACACAGAAATGCAAATGACATTGACCTTTATGAATTACCATAAGTGACCTTTGTCTTGAAGGGTCTACCCAAATAACAATTGTGGGTGTATGATGACATTCTCAAAAACAACCTTATATATACACATTTTATATACATTTATCTGAAGTTATGTGTAATCCCTCCCTACCCTACACACAATAACTCATCAACGCAATAAAAATCTTAAAACCCTTAAATAATTAAAAGATTACAAAATTGTACATCATTATTCAAAATTTCAGACCGTTTTAACAAAACACTAATTTTTGATGAATTCTATTGCAAAAAAAGCAATTTTTTTTTTGCTTGGAAATGACCTTGACCTTTGATGATTGACCTTATAAACCATTGAGGGGTCTATTATGACATTCTCATAAGCAGCCTATATACGGTATATATATTGAAAAAATAACAAACGCCGAATTAAAACTCAACCGCTTTCATTGGTATCATCAGGAGTTTTATCATCAGAAAAACTCCTGATGATACCAATGAAACCGGTTGAGTTTTAATTTGGCATTTGTTATTTCTTCAATATATTGAAAATTGTGAAGAGACTTATTGACTGTTTACGGTATATACATGTATATATATATATATATATATATATATATATACACTGAATACATAAAAAACCAGAAATGATTCAACACTTTGAAGTCTTTATTTTCCAAAATGTTTTCGCCCCTCAGTTTCTTCAGTGAAAACATTATACATGTATATTTTAAGAGAGGACTTAAAAACCAATAACATATGTAAAAGATTATGCATTATTCTAACATTGTACAAAACTATATCATAACTAAGTCATAACCCAGTCAATGTATCATGTCATCTTCATTAAGAATAACCAACAAGAAGATTACATCATAACCAAGTCAATGTATCATGTCATCTTCATTAAGAATAACCAACAAGAAGATTACATCATAACCAAGTCAATGTATCATGCCATCTTCATTAAGAATAACCAACAAGAAGATTACATCATAACCAAGTCAATGTATCATGTAATCTTCATTAAGAATAACCAACAAGAAGATCATATCATAACCAAGTCAATGTATCATGTCATCTTCATTAAGAATAACCAACAAGAAGATTACATCATAACCAAGTCAATGTATCATGTCATCTTCATTAAGAATAACCAACAAGAAGATTACATCATAACCAAGTCAATGTATCATGCCATCTTCATTAAGAATAACCAACAAGAAGATTACATCATAACCAAGTCAATGTATCATGCCATCTTCATTAAGAATAACCAACAAGAAGATTATATCATAACCAAGTCAATGTATCATGCCATCTTCATTAAGAATAACCAACAAGAAGATTACATCATAACCAAGTCAATGTATCATGTCATCTTCATTAAGAATAACCAACAAGAAGATTATATCATAACCAAGTCAATGTATCATGTCATCTTCATTAAGAATAAGGCGACAGAAATTTAGTTTTTAGTTTTACGGATTTTATTTTTCCAAAATAGGGTAGGAGGAGGGAATAAGAATAAAATTAAAAATCAGTAAATTTCAACACTTCATGTTTTGTGCCACGACTATGATCTCAATTCAGCTTGTTTATCATGATTTCAAAGCCACATTCTCTTAAACACTCGTACGATAAAGATAAAGTGAGAATGAAAAGTAATAACCAGTAATTCAGATGAGCGGAAGAAAAAAATGTACAATCTGTTCATTTTATTTTTTTTTCCAATTGTGGTAAAAATAGGGTCGGCGGATCCGTAAAACTAAGAATTAAATTTCTGTCGCCTAACCAACAAGAAGATAACATCATAACCAAGTAAATATATCATGTAATCTTCATTAAGAATAACCAACAAGAGGAATAAAATCTTTACCTGGTTGAGGTTCTGGTTGTGATGGTGTAGGAGGTGGTAGCGAAGATGGAGGAGGAGGGGGAGGAGGAGTTTGAGGTGCAGGAGGAGTTGGAGGTGGTGGAGGAGGCTCAGTCTCAGAAGGAGGTTCCTCTGTGGTAGGCGGTTCAAATGGAGGCTCCTGAGGTTCAGGTTCTGGAGATGGTTCTTCTGGTACCTCAACTGAAAAATTATTTATTCAATGATCCCCTATTATCATCTGAAAAATTATTTATTCAATGATCCCCTATTATCATCTGAAAAATTATTTATTCAATGATCCCCTATTATCATCTGAAAAATTATTTATTCAATGATCCCCTATTATCATCTGAAAAATTATTTATTCAATGATCCCCTATTATCATCTGTAAAATTATTTATTCAATGATCCCCTATTATCATCTGAAAAATTATTTATTCAATGATCCCCTATTATCATCTGAAAAATTATTTAGTCAATGATCCCCTATTATCATCTGAAAAATTATTTAGTCAATTATTGTTTAGAGTGTAATATTAAAGTGAAGGTGTCCCTGGAACAGGATGAAACTTGATCGAGTGCCCATAGAAAAACCTAAGACCAACTTTTTTTTACTCTGGACAGACTTATTCAAAGATTTATATATCCTGAGAGACTGTATCAACCCCTGAATGCTTGTCTTGAGTCCTACATTGTACATTGTGACGTCATAGACCTTTATAGTGGTAAAAGGAGATATTTGCTATTTTCGATAACCAGAGTTACTTCCCATTTGAGATGGTATCTGAAGTAGACTGATTATGACGTCATCAAATTCTATGGAAACAGTCCTAAAAGTTTGGGAAATGAAGGTATAAAATGGACGTTACCATACCATTTTCATGACATCACAATGGTTTTACGTCAAATACCGTCTGTAAGGGGAAAAAACTCTGTATTCTGCAAAGACTCAATACTCCCAGTAAGATCTCTTGAAAACACTCATTTACTCATTCGGATCACCTTGCCCTTTATTTGTAACAGCATAAAAAGACTCAGACGCAGATGGTGGAAGATTTTACATCAAATCGAAAGTAAAAAGGGACTTTTTAACCATTCAAAATTCTCCAACTTGAGTGAGTAATGTTGTGAGTAACATATTTGTCAGTTACGGTCCAGTGTTGGAACTTGTATTTCACGATAGATTGTAACAAACTAATAGATCAATGGGGAACTATTTTTAAAATGGCACCGTCTGATGTCCAAGTCTTTTTTCGAAGAAAAAGGTTAAGGCTAATCTGAAGGTCATTTTATTGGTCAGACAAAAACGTGTTAAGTAATAATCAGGCAGCAGGGATCAATTTGGGACACCTTTTGACCTTTTACATAAAAGCACATCAAAGACTTTTAACATAATTGTAATAAATTCACCTCTTCAGATGCTTGGTACCGGCATCTCAAATATTGCTAGTATTGATGGAGGTTTCTGGTGTTCTTCTTAAAAAAAATTTTATTACTCAAAATTTTTGTGTTAATTATCTAAATCTCATTTGTTCTGATGCTTGCCTTATTTCAAGTTAACCATTTAAAGTAATTACATTTAAAACAGTGTCAAGCATCTAAAAGTCTATTTGATAAGCGCTGTGTCATTCAGACATTCATAACATTGAAAGGTTCAAAGATGCGCACAGCTGATCTCCACTGTCTGATTATCACCACACACCTTTTTGTCTGACCTAGTAAATGAGCCGTTGTAAGAAACAATTATTTGTTGGGAAAAAGCTGTATAAGAAGACTGAAACAGTTACTTGTCAATTTTTCATTAGACCTTAAGATAGATCCCTCTATATAATCCATACTACCATCATGCAACCATGACTTTCTTTTACCTATTGGTTTCTCTCCACACTCGTTTGGCTGCACACATTTATCCCCGTCCCTCCAGTACCCATGTTTACATGTACACCCTGCCACCTCCGGCATTCTGCAGCCTGGTATACCACTAGGCATGCCGCATGACATAGGACAACCATCTACTTGGGATCTATACTCCATATTCTCTCCACATTTGTCTTCAACTATCAAAAATGAAAATTTTCTTAAATATACCCCAAAACTGCTTAAGGCGGTTCATTGTATGTCCAGATTGTGAAGCAGCAATTTTAGTTGATGTATGCTGTATTTATTTAAGGCATTGTCAAAAGGAATCTATGAGCTGCCAGGGGTATGACTCATTTCAGTTGAATTTTTCGTCGCTGAAATACGTTATTTTTCTTGCAAGAATTATTTATAAAATCATATAAAATATTTATTTATAATTTATATCATCCATTGTGTACAGAAAAGTTTGACCTCATCAGAAGCAATAAATATTGGTGCCTCTTCAAAAAAAAAAAAATAATAATAAATTAAGGGCACAGCTGGGAAAAATCACATTTGGGCAAAATCTATGTCAAGATGAATATAACTGAAAGAAGTTACTTTTGATATGTGAAAAAATAAACATTTTTGGTTATATTATTTTTTTGGTAATGATTAAATTTTCTAATCCAAATTTTTCCTGCTGATAATCAAGGATTCAATATCGTCTTTAAAAATCAATCCATTAAATTTTGTAAAATAATCCTTTACCCATCGAATTACTATGTAGCGCTGCCCATAGGAATTTTCATATGCAAAAATTAGTTATTTTTCATGACCTACCTAAACAATATCGATTTTCAAGGAAAGAAAAGTAACTGATTTCTGTTATAAAAATCTTATCACTGAAATGAGTTATACCCCTGACTGATGAGTGAAATATTACAGTCCAGTCAAGTCCTGCCTAATAGTTCAAGAGATGCAGCCAGTTTTTATTTCTTTGAAATGTATGTCAAAGTAGTTCAAAGTGATGGTCACAGTCTTCAATGCAAGTTCTTTGCATGATGCAAGAGCCCTCATAATGAATCCAGTACTGCTCATGGTTCAAAAGATATAGTGAAGTTTAAGGGTTTTCAAAAGTATATCAAACTTCAAGGTCAAGGTCACTGGGTCACAAGTCAAGATTTCACTGAAAGGTCTTTTCGTTAGAAATCTACAAGTGAAATATGGAAGCTGTACTCATTATTCAAAAGATATATAGTCAATGGTAAGACTTCAAGGTAACTAGGTCAGATGTCAAGGTCTCAATTGCAGGATTTTATCACAAAGAATGTGCACATGAATTATAAAATCCCTACGCAGTTACTATGTACATGTAATACACAGTTACTATAAATTACGTCATTAGGTATTGCAGGTAACTGCTACAAGTTGTCAAGAAAGTGTAAATCGTGACCTACATGTACATACAAACATGTAGACGTTTTTGTTGATATAGCAGATGTATTTCATGAATACTTGTACTAAGAATATTTTATCTAATATCAAAGCTATTGCTACGAACACTAGTACATATACACACTCATCACAATTTTTTATACCTCTGCTATTTTCTACGTGTAAATGTACTTGTAGATTACACGTACACGTTATAGCCTTCTAAATCTCTCTGTTAAAATGATGACAGAAACTTTTCAAAATTACAACTTGTACACATAAAAGGTCAGCTTAAATACTAAAACTAAATACACAATAAAAACAAAGGCGCATATAATGGACTTTAAATTACCTAATGATACATGATCACAACAAGCTATGTCATACATACTAGTATAACTGTTTGATTATGGATAATTGCATGATAAATAAAACATTAAATGAAAACACCTATGGTGGATCGGACGGCAGATCTAATAATACCTGTCTTAATGTTTATTTTTGGTTCCTAACCAAACAGACAAATTCATATTTTAGGGAAGCTTAGGGACCCTTCGATGACGAATTTATGTACTGTCAAAATTAACTTTTCTTAGGAATTGACATAAAATTTATACTGACAAAAATAAAGCAATTTACAGTTTCTGGAATTAGGATTTTCACTAACCTGTACATTTTTTGTAGGATTTTTATTTCAACATATTCACTCACCTGTACATTTCTTGACCTTCTTTCTCCAATTTACTTTCAATCCAAAATCTTGCCTACATCTGAATGCATACATCTCCAATTCACTACATCCAACAGGAAAGAATGGTATCCGCATATTAGGTCTTGGAGGCGTGAATGAACAGCTATCCTCAAGGCAAGCATGTTGATAAGCAGCATTCATGTGTGGGCTCATCTCAAAGCATTTTTTCATGTTCTCATTTCTAGATGATGCCCAATTCAAGCTCTTGCACAGAATCCTCTCATAACTTCTAAAGAAGCGTTTTGATTCACAAGGCTTATTTTCACACCTTAAAAACAATAATGAAACAATAATGAAAAATCTTGTTATGAAGAGGCAAATATTTTTTGGAGTGAAAGCATTTGGAATTTTCTTATCACAATGCAAATTTGATGAACAAGATTGAGCAATTTGATATGACATTCAGCCAAATCAGCTAGGATCTGCATTCTTCTTCTCATGATAAATTTGTAGAAATAAGAGTCTCCGCCTACTTTGACGGCAGAAGACTAATAAGAAGTCAATGAATTTTATTCAAGTAGTGAAATATTGTACCAGCACTGATATTATGTCGCATTTTGAATCAAAACAGTCAAAATTAACATTAAAACCAATGGAAACTGGAAAGTTTTTAAAAATACCATTCTCATTTGCGTTCGACAGTGGAGAGGAGTGTCCAAACAGAAAATAAAGTTTTAGGAAATGATAGGGAGGGGAGCAAGTCAGGTCTAATTTACGAGGACTAATTGATATGTTGTGAGCCTTGTATCAATGGATTTGAATTTGATAAGACATTTTGCATTACTTTTCTACATAATCCCCTTCAGTATCTGTACACTTTTGACACTGGTGTTTAAGGGCCTCGATACCACTTTTAAATAAGAATTCCTTATCTTGACTTGTTAGAAAGCCATCCACTGCAAGTATAACGTCATCATCGGACTGAAAGTGGGTTCCAGAAATAGCATACAGCGAATTCATGCTTTTAACAAACTAATTTAAAATCTCCGGCAAATTCCCTTAATAAAGATAGCAATATTTTAGGGTTAATATGAACATGGATATTGCAAAATCACAGCTACTGCAAACCCATATTGAAGTCCCCACCTGTAAAATTACTATATATAAACACCACCTTTATAGCAAAGTAGGTAAACGCTGGCCAAACAAATCATTATCTAATTAATTAATCATACCCAAGCTCGCTCACCTGTGTCTTTTTGATAACAATTCAAGTAAATGTCTGTGACCAGTCATTAACGATTGAAAAGGGTTTTTTTGGGGTGAGAAAGCCATTTCTTAATAGTGTCTAGGTGTAAGAGAAAACAATTTTGATGGAAACTAAATATGAAATTATACGATTACTAACAGTTGATACAGGGGATCGATGACGATTATTCATACAACCCTAACCCCTTTTCGAGCGTGAATGAGATAAACACCCACTTGTGCGATATTGAACATTTTATTGAAGCCCAAGACTCTGTTCCTGATGGAATATTTTACTCTCTTGCCACGGTTAAAGCATTGCTTTCGATCAAAATTGACAAATTAATTAAGCCAGTGCCAAAAGCAAATCGCCAACTTTTCGTTGTGAAAATGGAACCATTGTAATTCAATAGTACCAAAATTAAACTGTAAATATGCTTGAAGTATTGAAATCGGTTATTTCCAGCTGTCTACATGTTTATATTTCCAATAACACGGATAGTAGAATTTTTTCCATAAATTCATAAAAATTTGCTGCATAGTACGAACGATGGAATTCATTGTAAGCGTGTTTTACTGTAATACTTTATCTATAGAAGGTGACCCATATAGTCTAAGGCTAATCTTCCATGAGGGCTTCTGATGAAGACAAATATGAAATAAAATGAATAATCAATACAATAAAACATGACATGTGATGGACGATCAACAAGAACATGTACATGGATGATTAAGAAGGCAATAGTTCTGTGAAAACATTACAGTCTGTCATATTGACAAATTCAATTTTCAATCTTAGGTAAGTATATATTTTCCAGTGACTTTTTGAACCTAATGGAGCAAGATCAGGTGAATAAGGCCGCTCAATTAAATTAAAGCCACAATGAATGGCAGCCATGGCAGTGACATACTTGTGAACAGGAGCATTGTCCTGATGGAACAACACACCTTAACCAGAAGTCTCTGACGAGACTGTAGCTCTCCTGGTTGTTTTTTCTAAAACATCAATTTCCTTTCTTTTTTTTTTAAACCAAGACCATAGGGAGCAGGTGCTCTAACAAATTATAAGTAGCATGACAAAACTACGTATCCATTATACTGCAACTATAATAGCACTCATATAATTCATAATATCCGAGATAAAGTATTTCTAAAAAGAATGTCACACCCATTTTCCAAGATCCAAGGGGCCAAGGGCTAATAGCTCAAATGAACTATCAATGACACATCAAGACTACAGATCCATAATATCGGATAAAGAATAAACTCCCCATCATTAATAGCTTTAAACGAGTAGAGAGCACAACTATATAGGAAAAATTACCACACCCATTTTCAAAGACCCTGGGGGTATAGGGCTTAAACAAAATATCAGGTGCACAACTATGCCACAGACCAATCATTGCAAAAAGAATTAATCCTACATCATTAATAGTGTCAGAGGAGTTGCAAGCGCAAGATTACATTAACTTACATAGGAGAAAATGACCACACCCATTTCTGAGACCCTAAGGGTCAGGGGCTAAAACATAATATCAGGTGCACAACTAGACCAGAGACCCATAATATTGCAATGAGAATTTAGTCTCCATCATTTATAGTGTTAGAGGAGTTGCGAGCACAAGATTACATAAAGTTATATAGGAGAAAATGACCACACCCATTTCTAAGACCCTGGGGGTCAGGGGCTAAAACAAAATATCAGGTGCACAACAAGACCACAGACCCATCATATTGCAAAAAGAATTAAGTCTCCATCATTTATATTGTCAGAGGAGTTTCGAGCACAAGATTATATAGAGTTATATAGGAGAAAATAACCACACCCATTTCTAAGACCCTGGGTGTCAGGGGCTCAAACATAATATCAGGTGCACAACTAGACTGCAGACCCATCATATTACAAAAAGAATTAAGTCTCCATCATTTATAGTGTCAGAGGAGTTGCAAGCACAAGATTACATAAAGTTATATAGGAGAAAATGACCACACCCATTTCTAAGACCCTGGGGGTCAGGGGCTCAAACAAAATATATCAGGTGCACAACCAGACCACAGATCCATCATATTGCAAAAAGAATTAAGTCTCCATCATTTATAGTGTCAGAGGAGTTGCAAGCACAAGATTACATAGAGTTATATTGGAGAAAATGACCACACCCATTTCTGAGACCCTAAGGGTCAGGGGCTAAAACATAATATCTGGTGCACAACTAGACCAGAGACCCATCATATTGCAATAACAATTTAGTCTCCATCTTTAATAGTGTCAGAGGAGATGCAAGAACAAGATTACATACAGTTATATAGGAGAAAATGACCACACCCATTTCTAAGACCCTGGGGGTCAGGGGCTCAAACAAAATATATCAGGTGCACAACAAGACCACAGACCCATCATATTGCAAAAAGAATTAAGTCTCCATCATTTATAGTGTCAGAGGAGTTGTCCGGACAAGATTACATAGAATTTAATGACCACGCCCATTTTATAAGACCCTGGGGGTCAGGGACTGAAACTAAATGTCAGGTGCACAACTAGACCATGGACCAAGTAAAATGCAAAAAGAATTAACTTTCTATCTCTAACAGTTTCAGAGGAGTTGTCCGGACAAGATTACATAGAATTTAATGACCACGCCCATTTTATAAGACCCTGGGGGTCAGGGACTGAAACTAAATGTCAGGTGCACAACTAGACCATGGTCCAAGTAAAATGCAAAAAGAATTAACTTTCTATCTCTAACAGTTTCAGAGGAGTTGTCCGGACAAGAATTGTTTACGGACAGACAGACAGACGGACAGACGGACGGACGCCGGACAAAGGGTGATCGCATAAGCTCGACTGGTCTGAGACCAGTAGAGCTAAAAAACTAAGAGTCCCCTTCGGCGGTGCCGGAAGGGGACTAACTAGTGAGCTTTCCGTGCCGCTTAAGTTTAATACAAAATGTATTTCCTGTAACTGTGTCAGAAGTGAAGCATAGTGTGTGCCGTAAATTGTTTTTGGAGATAATCTATCAGCAGAATAACTTCTGCATCCAAGAAAACCGAGGCTCACAACATATCAATAAGCCCTCGTATCTCTAAATACATTGTACATTTATCATGTTGCCATTTTAAATTATTTTTTGGTAGAATATCGAAAGAGGGTCAAAAATCTTGAACAATATAATAATCCGAGCTCAAAGGGAAATTCAGTCTTTTTAAGCTATGTTGGAAACTGGCTAATAGGTATACATTGTATCTTCATTGTGGAACACAAAATATCTTATTAATTTTGAATGAAAGAAAGTTTGGACTAACTTCTCCTTATTCTTTGCCTTCTTGCTAGTTCCGAACTCTTTATTAATCATCTCAGCTGAGGTCTCATCATCCTGGTTATCGTTACAATTCCCACAAATACCGGTCAGCGACGACGACTTACGTAACATCTTTTTATCGATAGAGACCACAAGATTCATGTCCATATCGTAAGATAAAAGAACCCCACATCTCTGATGGTAGATCCTGACATAAGACCCACTTCTGTATATTCCAGCACCACGGAAAATTACTGGTAAAGCTCTCTCCTTTCCATTTACCTAAAAAGAAAAATGTATGAATCAGTTAATATTCAATGAAGGTGCTGTGATTCTCTACTGTGATTTGAGACCCTTCCTTTATGAAATGTGTCTAAATGGGCATAACAAATATGTCATAATCATATATGCTCTTCAAATTATATATTCTAGAACACTATTCATTGGCAGGTTCCATTCGACGAAAGACTTGAAACGTCCATTCAGATTTATCATATACAGAGCTATTAAACAATTTGTCTATCTATACAGGAATTATCTTGAGTGCACAATTTTTACTTGACGCACATTATCATGCTTCGGCTGTTTGAAGCAATGGGAAGTTTTGGTTTGAAATTGATTTTCTGTAGGTTTAATACATTTTTATCTAAATCATTAGTAGCATCAAGATATACAAGTATTGTCATTTGTATGTATTTACTTATCCAGACCTTTCTGTACATAAAACTCTGGCCGATCTGGTAAATATCTTAATCATATAGCACATAATTAACAAAAATATTTCTGACAAGAGTTATCTCTCTTTGTCTGCAAACTATTTCTATAAAGAAAATGAAATATTTATGAAGGTACATGTATATATGAAATGAGTCCAACTATTACAGTGATGTTTTTCACATATTCAATGAAACGCTGATCATTCGTTGAAAATGTATATATGAATTTGTGTTCAATGCTACATGTTCTTAATACTATTTACATGTACATGCAAACTACATGCTAAAGAAAAAAATATAATTATAGATAACGCACATTATGAGAAACATAATTCCTGGATCTATTGTAGGCTATCACAGTACAATCACATTCCAAAATGACAGTTATTATATAGAGAATAAGTGTTTTAATTAGTGTTTTGTTGAGGGTATGCAACACACAGCAAGTGCATTTATCGTACATGTAATGCCTATGGGCTAATAATCGTTACCGTGCATATTTCCACATGATAATTTGAGTGGTCAATTTCATTCTGAAAAGCAGGGGTGTATTAAATATTCATATTTTTATTTTTCTGACAATGGAAGAAAATCTGTGGTTTGTTAGTTGGATAAAGACCTCGTTAAGGTCTGTATGAAGGTTAGATGCCCTCGGAGAATACAGGGTGGTATTGAAAGACCTCGGACTCGGTCTTTAAAGTTTTTCATGCTTAAATGACTTAAAACTCCATTGCCAAGGCTCTGTTACTACATACCGTCAAAGTTACTATGACGTCATTGTTCAAATCACGTCACTACGGTTATACTCCTATAATCACAGTGTAAATTCTATACAAATATATGGGCATATGTATATATTATCGAATAATGTAAAACTGAACATAGCTTTTATCATAGTGGAGTCATAGATATAAACAATCTCTCTTTCAGTAAAAGTGAAAATAGATTTTTAACTCAACACAAAGAATGTTTTCAAAAAGTTTAAGACAGTTTAAGCATTATGCGTAACACCTACCATTATTTTATCTTTATCAATCCTAACATGTAATCCTCTCTTCTTCATTCTGAAGACAACAGCTTGTGTAGTTACAAATCCCTTTCCTTTCTTTGAATCCAAAGTTGTGAACTTGTTCTTCACTTTGACAACAAAATTACATTTGGATTTCTTCTTATTTCTATACTCTGTGAATTTATATCCACATTCTCCATTGAAATGGATGGATTTCCCGTCATACGTTAGGTAATTTATACTTCCACTTGCTGAACATGTACACAGATTTTTAATCTCTGAAATATAAAATAAAATGATTTACATATCTCAAGTCTTTCAATAATTCATCAGACTGATAAATTACAAGTGGAAACACACCAAGGAGTAAATGTTTAAGTTTTTGAAAGGAAGCTTTTTTAAAGAGCAAGACAATTTCAAAATCACTTTGAAATGATACAATTCCAGTAACATGTATTCCTAGAAGACTCATAGTAAAATATACTTGTTTGCCTACATTGAAAAAGAAAGATTTTTTACAGAGCCCCCCGTTTGCACTATGATCCCGGCATCCACATTTCAAGCCACCATGGACGAAAGGTGGTGACCATGAGACAACGTTGGGGAACCAGATCGCCCAACGTAACTAGCTGTGGATGATGGGGCAAATGTTCAAACTGTCAAAACATTTGTCACAGCATCCCACAGAGGAGATGACCTACTTTAGAGACTGTAACAAAACGAGTTGAATGCAAATGAACTTGACAGTACATTACAGACCATAACAAAACTTGTGACAGTGTCCGTAGCAGAACAGGAAGCAACAGTATGACTCGGCAACTTACGATCATAGTGAAATTTGTTGCGTTCAACCCGTTTTGCTACAGTATACCAAGTTCTGCTAGGTCTCACTATGTTTATTCATGGTCTATCAAGGTATCCCTGACAAACGAATACCAAGATAAGAACTGAAAAAAAAAATCCTACGCTTGCTACATTTTTAGCCACCCCGACTGCCGTGGTCCCCGGCAACATAATGTCATTTCCAAAATTTGAGAACAAAGGGGTAGGTTCACTAACTCCCAAAATTGGCCCTTAATTTTTGCAAAAAATTAATTTTATGAAAATTATGATTCAGCATCTCTTATATTTATCTCAAATACCTGCCAAAATAGAAAGTAAATACTTTTCATTGTCTAAATGTCACGTGCGTTAGTTATGACGTCACATTTTGACGTCATTTGCTCTGTATGGCAGAAATGAAGGCAAATCGCCATATTTTTTGCATAAATCTTTAAAATTAGTATAGGTGCCAACCCTCACCCAACATAAATTTTATGTTGATCGAAAGATAAATGGCAAATTTAACTTTTTATATGAAAATTATTTTGGGTGAGGGCTGGTGTCCTACTTATTTTCATAAATTTTGACCAGAATTATGCCAATTTCTTACGAATTTTCAGCATTTTACGACTTTAAGCAGATTTTGAAGCCATATCTTTCGGTGTATTGCATGTAAATTAAAATATTTATTTGGAATTTCAAACAACCACTCATTTGACTTCCTTGATACGAAATACAATCGAAATCTAAAACATTCTAAAATTAGGACCGATTTTCCATGTAACCGAATCTGCTCCTTTCAGACATCAAATTCCACCACTTTTCCATGACTCAACTAATTTTCCAATACCTGTAAGAGGTAGGGGTTATGATTCTTCCATATCGTGGCCCGATATTGGCCCTAATTTTGAACATTGTACTTCGTAGAATTTTAAACTGTGATTTGACATTTTGAAACCTTCTCTAGTGAATCACTAATCTATCTTTTGTAAACATTGTGTTTATCAATAGCTTTTAGTCCTATGAAAACACTAAAATAGGTAATATTCAGCAAAATTGATGCAAAAACTACATATTTCTGTTGAATTAGCAATGGCCGCATGTATTAACAAAGATGAAAAATTTATATGTGAAAGATTTTTATTATATCCTTTTGTCATAAATGTTTTATCTCAGTTAACGCATGCGGCCACATTGAATTCTTCCACAGAAGACAAAATTGCCAGCAGTTTTTGCCATATTTTGTCAATAACATCACTTTATGACGTCATTACAGTTAAACGACTCTTTGCTTTGTGATATATTTCTTTTCATTAAAAGCAGTAAACATTTGTGTATTTTCATGAGTAATACCAAGTATTTCTCATGAAATTTATTTCTAGAGAAAAATTGAGGGCCGATTTAGGGGTCCCGTAGCCCTATCCCTTTTGAGGTTAAATCTTAAGTGCTGTGATTTTTCTGTAACACTCTCTTTCTGTGCTGTAAAATAATTATACGAAGTTGAAAATTTCACAAAACATCCCTAAAATCCATGCAGGTTAAGGTCTTCAGCTGAAATTTCACAAATGAAGTCAAGGAAAAGTGAAATTTCAATCTAAACGACTGTTTTTTATGTTATAAGCCTTTTCATGACCTACATGTAACTAAACTAAATTCCTTGACTTTCCATGACCTGTGCATAGTTTCAATAAAACAATACATTTACATGTTCATATCAAATCCTTAACAAATAATTTGGCGTAACTTACTTCTGCAGATATTATTAACACCCATGAAGCCCTCTTTACATTTACAATGACCATTCACACATTCAGCATTCTTTGAGCATGGTCTTTCACAAGGTTTGTCTTTCACTGAAAATAGAGTTTTCAAATGATGTCACGCATAGCTCAATCATTTCTTACTGCATCTAGTTTGCAGTGAAGTTTTGATAGGATATCGATGTAATGTAATGGTGTCATTCATACTTGTTGAATGGCAAAAGATCCAGCATTACACCTCCTGGCAGACTTTTACTTAACTTATGACGTCATAATCAAATATCCATTAAACATTGCTGTGAAAGGACATTGGTTGTATTAGATTGCCAACAGGTGAAATGAGATAATCACAAAGGAGTATGTATGGTTTATATAGTCAAAATCTATATTATCATTAAGCAATGAATTTGTACAAATTATTATTCTACAATGTATGCTACTTATGATATGATGCGTACACTTTAACCTTTTCAATTTCTCTGAATTTGGGCATCAAAAGTGGCATATTCTGCCTTTAAGAAAAAACGTCATTTTGGGGCTTATTTTCGAAAAACTTCCTGTAAGTCAGTATCGAGCGGACTTCTGAACAACTTTTATACTTTGATATGTTGTTACCTTTGCATGTCTTTAATTGCATGCAAAATGAAAAGTTGTTCACAATCCCAATCCAGTTATCTCAATGATAATTATTAAGGATTATGCTATTTTCCATGAAATATCGACAAAATCATCAGTTTTCATGATATTTATGAAAAATTTACAATGTCTTAGAATTAGCGAGGAGTTTTTAGAATTAGTTTTCTCAAAATATAGATATTTATTGCACTAAAAATCGCAACAAAAATAAATCTGGAGAAGTTGATTTTAGGGGGCCACTTCACCAAATAAACAATATAATTATACGCTATTATATGTTTATAAATACAACTTGATTCCAGTAAACAATGAAAAAAATGTAGAGGTCAAAATCAAATTCAAGGAATAGACGATTTTCATATTACCGCAGTTGACTTGTATTTTACTCATCCTAAGACCCAACATCACAAGTTTTGATATAACTTTTAACTTGTATCTGATTTATGACGTCACAAATAGAAATAATGTCATAAGTAGTAATGTCGGGTCTTGAAGTGTCTAAAATGCCAGCCTACCGGTAATATGAAGAAGGTCTATTGAGGTCCCCTGCTTTTGGGTGTTTGTCTTTAAAGAAATGCTTACAGACTTCCACCCCTCCAACTGTTTTTAAGTTTTCATAATATATCTCATGTACTGTTAAAGTTCTAAATACCAAAAGATCAAAGCTCAAGAAAAAGTCAAAAGGTCCAAACTTTGCTACAAAGGGAAAGGTCAAGTGAAAAGGAATGCACATATGAAATATGAAAGTCCTATCATTTACTATCCAAATGTTATGGTCAATGTTGAAGTTTTTAAATATGGGTCAATCTCAAAGGACGAGATCACAAGGTCAGAATGTTGTTACTGACGGAAAGGTCTTGTCACAAGGAATACACGTGTGAAATATGAAACTTAAGCCCAATCACTAACCATTCAAAAGTTATGGTCATGGTTAAAAGTTTTGAAAAGTAGGTCAAACTCCAAGGTCAAGGTCACAATCTTTGGTATCCATGGAAAGATCTTGTCACAATGAATACTCATCATGGGCGGATCCAAGAATTTTTTTTCAGTGGGGGTCCTAAAGTCAGAATGTTTTGAAGAGCAAAAAAAAAAAAAAAATAATAATAAATAAATAAAGCAAATGCAAGAAAATAAAGTTTATGTCAGTTCTGTTTCTAATTATTAGTAAAACAGGTAACTGGAGAGTAATGTCGAGCAAAAAGCTTAAAATCTTGAATTTTCACATCATAGTACTTGGTATTATTGATTGTCAGAACTTTCTGATATGCAAATACAACAAATGGCAAGCAAAAGCGAGCCAGCGAAATTTTTTTCCAAGAATTAGAATAAAATCCACTATACGTGTCTTTTTCAGTTTCTTTTCGTTTTCTTAGTGCCCTTGGTTATTGACATAGGTGTAATGTATATGTGTTGAATATAGGGAAGTGCACCGAAAAGTAGGTAAAAATCTGAGGTTAAGGTCACAAAGTAAAAAAATTGGTAGCCATGGAAAGGTCTTGTCACAAGGAGTACACATGTGAAATATGAAAGCCCTATCACTTACCACTCAAAAGTTATGGACAAGGTTAAAGTTATTCTGACTGATGGACAGACGGACAGCACGGTTTTAATGTTCCCGCGCTTTCGCCAAAGTGGGAGACAAAAATGATAACTTTCTCATGTAAAGACCCTATAGACCTTATAACTGACCAAAGCATGCACAAAAACTGACAGGGTATCCAGGAATCACCTCAAGGTAAAACTCAATTTCTGACAGGGGATTCACAGATACCATGTCAGTTTTTGTAAAACACATGCATTGTAACCCATAATTCTGTTTACCTCCAACCTTTTAACCATTTGAATACCCTACATATATCATAAAGGTGATTTCAAGTAAATAACCCTAGTTAGAAAAATGCTCTTTCATTATTTCTGATGAGAGAGTATTCATATGAAAGAAAAGGGTAAATGATAACATACAATCTACGTACTTGAGGGATTTCAAAATGTCCGACATTGCATATGTTGGCAGACATTTAAAAAATTTATTGTTGATCTTAGGATCAATGATACCCCCGCCTGGCATATGTTGCATATAGGCTACTGAAACCATGAATACACATATGGTAGTTTTAAAAGGAATTAGTCTGCACATAATAGAGCAACATGACCCATATTTGAAATTGTCCTGCTTCACATGTGTAAAATCTGTAACAATGAATTGATGCTCTGAGGTAGTTTTCCTTTAACATGTTTAAATGTTAAGAAACCACAAAATGTTGATTCAAGGGACATGCAACATAGCCTATATAGCATGATAGGTTCTTGACCTATAGTTCTGAGTGTAAAATCTGAATTTTAGGAATGAATTTATTGAATGTGAGGGTGTTATATCCAACAACTTAATTGATTCGCTGTGATATTTTTCCTGTAAGTGTCAAGAAACCTCAGAATATTGAATTTTTCTAAGTTTCAAGGGACATAATTCAGCACACAATTGAGGAACTTGACCCAAACTTAAAGTTGATGTATATTTCTTGAGGTAAAATGTATATCCAAGATATCAATTGATTATTTTTAATGGTTTTCCTTCCAATGTCCGGAAGCCAAATTTTTTTGAATTTTTTTAAGTTTCAAGGGTGGGGCATAATTCAGCACAAAATTGAGGGACATGACCCATATTCAAACTTGACCTGTATTTCTTAGTGTTTAAGCTATATCAAATAAATTAAGTGATTATCTGTAAAAGTTTTCCTTTAAATGTCCAAAAACCAAAAATTTGTGAATTTTTCTTAATTTCAAGGGGCATAACTCTGCACGTAATTGAGGAACATGACCCATATTTGAACTTGACCTGTATTTCTGGGTGTAAAAGGTATATGCTAGAAATGAATTGATTATCTGTAACACTGTTTTCCTTTAAATGTCCGGAAACCACAGGTGGGACGGACAGACGCATGCACGCACACGTGGACAGACATGTGCATCACAATATACCCCGAACATTTTATGGCGGGGGTATAATAATGATGTCACAATGAATTAATCTGACAACTCAAGCAATGTTGGATATCTGGCAATCCATCAATTTAAAAGAAGTCTTACAGGATTCCAGACAAAGTTTGAAATCTGCATCACATCCTTTGTTGACAAAGGCTACGTCATTTATGAATCCATACGATCCAGGTTCACTACACTGGCCTCCATGCTCCTGAGTAATACTCATTCCAATGATGCGTACATTTTTTCTCTTCAGTTTTTCACATGGTCTGTACTTGTTGTTAATAGATGCACATGTAACTTTGACAGTCATCTTTTTAGGACAGCTATCTGGTACAGGATTAGGGAAGTCTGGCAGTGGGAAAGGATAAGGAGGCACGATCTCTGGAGGTCCTGGTGGTGACACTATAACGTAATGACATATATATCATAAAAAGTCATTATCAATGTTGTTTAAGATGCAAGACATACAGCTTTATAAATCAAGTATATAAGACTTACAATTTGACACCATTTGTGAAGCTAAAATTCTCAGAAATAAAGAAAAGAAGTGAAAGATTTTGTGTTATTTCATAAGTATTGTTTACATTAAGGAATATTTGTAAATAAAATGTTGTAAGTATATACCATCAGCTGATCATGTTGGCAATGTACGAATGAAGAAAGAATCCCTGATCTTGCATCGTCAAAGGCATTGCTTGTACACTGTATACCTCATGACTGTAGTCAAAGCTGATGGTATATACTTACAACATTTTATTTACAAATATGAAGCCCCAGTTTGCAAGAATTTTGCAGACAAACAATAGGCGATAGCGGCAGAGATAGATTTCAAAGTGAAGAAAAGCGGAACTGAAATCGGATGCATGCGTAGGAAATTGGACCTTTCTAATGCTACTGAAATCTGGCAATATTCTTAATTTAATATTAAATGATAGGGACTTCTGGTTTCAGATTTTAATGTGTATTTCTTGCTGCAACATCTTTCTATTGGTAGGAAAAGTTTTAACCTTATGACCATGATCCTGAACTTTGACAATTACTATTGAATCTTTTAAAGAGGAATGTCTTTTTTTTTTGAGAAAACAAATTTTACAGAATTTGCCTGCAATCGTTATACAGCCATCATTTAAAATTCAGTGTTTTTAAAAAGGAGTATATATATATTATGGTTTACATAGTAAAATGTCCCCCTAGGCAAAATCTCAAGTTCCATGAGGTACCGAATATTTACAAATATATATTCCTTAATATAAGGTCTTGCCCAAAGTAATACACATGTGAAATATAAAAACCATATAATACACATGTGAAATATAAAAACCATATAATACACATGTGAAATATAAAAACCACTAACCATTCAATAGTTATGGCCAAGCTTAATTTTTTTGCAAACATATGGACATACAAATAGACAAATAAACAGTCAAGATAATTGGCCAAAACTTTATATGAAAATATAAAATTACTTCATAGAAAAAGATATTACCTATTTCTTCAGGTTGCTCTGGTTCTTCAGGTTGCTCTGGTTCCTCTTGTTCTTCAGGCTCCTCTGGTTCTTCTGGTCCCTCAGGTTCTGGTTCCTCTGGTTCTTCTTCAGGTTCAGGTTCTTCAGATTCCCCTGGTTCTTCAGGTTCCTCTGATTCAGGTTCCTCTGGTTCTTCAGGTTGATCCTCAGGTTCCTCTGGTTCTTCTTCAGGTTCCTCCTGTTCTTCTTCAGGTTCAGGTTCCTCTGGTTCTTCTTCAGGTTCAGGTTCCTCCGGTTCTTCTTCAGGTTCAGGTTCCTCAGGTTCAGGTTCTTCAGGTTCTTCAGGTTCAGGTTCTTCAGGTTCAGGTTCCTCTGGTTCTTCAGGTATCTCAGGTTCAGGCTCCTCAGGTTCTTCAGGTTCCTCAGGTTCTTCAGGTTCCTCGGGTTCAGGTTCCTCAGGTTCAGGCTCCTCTGGTTCTTCAGGCTCAGGTGGTGCTTCAACAGCTGAAAATGATAAGAAAATCCATTACAAAATTAAATCAAATGTTTTTTCAGAAAAAAACAGATGTCTCCCCCCTCCCTCCAAGTTACTTTGACCTTTGGCCAAGATGATGTGAAACCTTTGAGTCATGGGCAACATCATACTATAACATGAAAGTGATTCATTGTATTGTTTGAGGTAAAGCCCAAACATGATTAGCATATACAATTTCATTATAAGCATATTTAGTGAAATTGACTTTGGTCACATGACCTTGGATATAGGTGATCTGAAACCTACATTGTATGGATCATGAGCAACAAAAACTGAATTAGTGATTGGATACACGGTTCAAAATATAAACCTAAACATGATAAGCATAGACAATTTAAGCCTGGACATGATTAGCATATACAATTTCATTACCAAAGTAAGAAGTGACCTTAATCATGTGACCTTGGGACAATGTGATAAGAAACATTTAGTCCTGTGAGACAACATACTAAAATATGAAAACAATTGTAAGAAGGGTTCAGGAGATATAGCCCAGAGAAGATTAGTACGTACAATTTCATTAAGAAGAAGTAAATGATCTTGACCTTGGGCACATGACCTTGGGTCAAGATGATAAGAAACCTTCCAATCCTGAGCAACAGCATTCTAAAGTATCACAGTGATCCAGTATACAATTCCACAGATATAGCCCAGACTCAATAGCATTTACAATTTCATTAAAAAATGTAATATTTGACCTTGACCTTAGTCATATGACCTTGGATCAAGGTGGTGTGAAACCTTTGGGTCATCAGCACCATCATACTAAAATATGAAATGATCTGATCACAGTTCAAGGGATTAAGACTGGACATAATACATGTAACAAATACAATTTCATTTAAAATACATGTATACTAATGAGTCAACCTTGAGTCAAGGTGATGTGAAACCTTCGGGTCATAAGCAACAACATACTAAAATATGAACGTGATCCGGCAAAAGGTTCAAGAGTATTAGCCTGAACAGGAATGTATTCATAATTTCTTTAAAATGCACTAAGTGACCTTGACCTTGGTCACATGACCTTGGGTCAAGGTGATGTGTAACCTTCGGGTCATAAGCAACAACATACTAAAATATGAAAGTGATCCGGCAAACGGTTCAAGAGATATAGCCAGGACAGGAATGTATTCATAATTTCATTAAAATGCACTAAGTGACCTTGACCTTTGTCACATGACCTTGGGTCAAGGTGATGTGTAACATTCAGGTCATAAGCAACAACATACTAAAATATAAAAGTGATCCGGCAAACGGTTCAAGAGATATAGCCCGGACAGGAATGTATGCATGATTTCATTAAAAATGCACAAGTGACCTTGACCTTGGTCACTGGACCTTGGGTCAAGGTGATGTGAAACCTCCAGGTCATAAGCAACAACATACTAAAATATGCAAGTGATCGGGCAAAGGGTTCAGG
The DNA here is from genome assembly GCA_028142955.1 of Pinctada fucata. Classification (NCBI taxonomy): domain Eukaryota; kingdom Metazoa; phylum Mollusca; class Bivalvia; order Pterioida; family Pteriidae; genus Pinctada; species Pinctada fucata. Next base: position 52,454,168 of record AP027107.1, read on the forward strand.
AGATATAGCCCGGACAGGAATGTATTCCACAATTTCATTAAAAACGCACTAAGTGACTTTGGTCACATGACCTTGGGTCAAGGTGATGTGAAACCTTTGGGTCATAAGCAACAACATACTAAAATATGAAAGTTATCCGGCAAACAGTTCAAGAGATACAGCCCGGGCAGGAATGTATGCATAATTTCATTAAAAATGCACTAAGTGACCTTGACCTTGGTCAAGGTGATGTGAAACCTTCGGGTCATAAGCAACAACATACTAAAATATGAAAGTGATCGAGCAAACGGTTCAAAAGATATAGCCCGGACACGATGTGTGACAGACGGACGACAAAGGCAAAACCAATATGTCTCCTCCCTGTTGGGGGGGAGACATAATACTGATCAAAGGCCCGTTCTGAGAACATGAAGAGCTAGAGACAACATTTTTTATACATTTGGAATTAAAACTACCATTTCACTCCGATGGTAGCTTGAACATCCCTGCCTCTATCTATTTCGAACATGACAGGTAACAATCCAAATTTAAGTGTGATTTCCTCTTCTATAATCATGTGAATGTGACATGTGTTCATCATAGTGCTGCAGCAACTTCATATAAAACCTGTGTTTGTGAAACATGAATTCCCCCAACAACATATTTGTCAAAATTAACACCATCTACTATTAAGTAGGTCAAACTCACCTGTCCTTGAGATCTTCAGTTTATGCGCAGCATCTCTGATCCATCTCAACTTGATTGACAAGAGTTACTGTTAAAGTTTTTTAAAAGTCAAAAATTTTGGTATTGATGGAAAGGCCTTGTCACAAAGAATACACATGTGAAATATGAAAGCCCTATCACCTACCATTCAAAAATTATGTCCAATGTAAAAGTTTTTCGACCGACAGGCCAAAATCTATATGCCCCAGAATATTTGATTCCGAGTGCATAACTATAGTGATTTTAATCTGAGGGCTAAAATACTTGCATATCAAAATCTAAACATTTTTTCTTTACATTGAAGTCACTTATGAATGACATTTTGCAGTCTCAAAACAAGCTCTGAATAGCTCTCAAACAAAGAGTGAAGTTCCATAAATGTTATTGTCATGAGGAGTTCAATAAATGTTATTGTTATGAGGAGTTCAATAAATGTTATTGTCATGAGGAGTTCCATTAATGTTATTGTTATGAGGAGTTCCATAGATGATATTGTCATGAGGAGTTCAATAAATGTTATTGTTATGAGGAGTTCCATAGATGATATTGTCATGAGGAGTTCCATTAATGTTATTGTTATGAGGAGTTCCATAGATGATATTGTCATGAGGAGTTCCATTAATGTTATTGTCATGAGGAGTTCCATTAATGTTATTGTCATAAGAAGTTCCATAGATGTTATTGTTATGATGAGTTCCATAAATGTTAATGTCATGAGGAATTCCATAAACGTTATTGTCATGTAAAGACCCATAAATGTAAACGTCTTCATATTGAATAGCATCATTTAAGAACAGATAAATTGGCAACATGGACCAGACATGCACGTTTCGGGTACTTAACCCTCGTCAGTGATCCTCAAATGTTATTGTCATGAGGAGTTCAATAAATATTACAAAAAAAACATAGGGTCATCAGAGATGACAGCGCTCACCTCGACAGCATCATTGTCCCATGACCAGCATCTGTACCTACATCGCACAAAGTATTTCCAGATGCATCATCCACATAAGTTTGGTTGATAAAAAATTTAAAGAAGACTGGAAATGAAGATTCTAATTTTACCATATAGTCAATTTGAAAATTTCAGAACCTAGAAATGTCCTTTCCTATGAATTTTTTTTATGATTCTTATCTATGGGATAGTACTGAACGATTCTAGCTTGGTTGCCACTCTGGCAACCTTGGGCAACTCTTTTTATTGGCAGAAATTCAAAATGGCCGCCAAATGCCTTCCACCAATAGATGAAATTAAATTCTTTCTTTAAATATTAAGTGTGGCACATCAAATCAGGGGTTTTGAGGGTCAACAAATCGATTTCCAATGTCATTTTTACAATTTGAGTTCATTCAGGACTAAAAATTCAAGATGGCCGCCAAATTTCAACCTCATTATGGTACAATTTGAATATTTCAATAAAACGTTTGTGTAACACATCTTATTTGTAGTTGCAGTGGTCCTAGAATACATTTATTTTGCTGTTTTGGTTGTTATCAGCTGACACATGCTTCTGAGACAACTCTGCTTATCGAGAGAAATTCAAAATGGCTGCAAAATGCCTGAAATCAAGGTGAAATATACTTCTTTCTTTAAATATTAAATGTGGCAAATCAAATCAGGGGTTTTGAGGGTCAACAAACTCATTTCCAATGTCATCTTGACATTTTGAGCTCATTCTAGGCCAAAACTTCAAGATTAATCACCATAAATGAGATCAATATCTGCAACGACAGCAAAAAAAAGTCTGGAAAGCCAAAAATGAGATCAATATCTGCAACGACAGCGAAAAAAAGTCTGGAAAACGAAAGATAAACTCACATTCCATCTTACTTAACCTGATTGCTCAAGCATGGAATGTTGGTCAGATGCAGCATCTGCACCATACATTGCATTAAGCATCCTTAGATGCATCATCCACTGAAATTTGGTTGATGTAGGACTTATAGTAAGGCAGGAATGGACCAGTTCCATTTTACTGACCTGGTCAATCAAGCATGAAATGTAGGTCAGATGCAGCCTCCGTACCATGCATTGTTGTAAGCATTCTTAGATGCATCAACCACACAACTTTGGATGACCTAGGACTTATAGTAAGATAGGAATGGACCTGTCTCATTTACCTAGTCTTCTCACTCAAGCATGAAATGTGGGTCAGATGCAGTCTCTGTACCATGTATTATAGTAAGCATCCTCAAATGCATAATGATGATCCATGCAAGTTTGGTTAATGTAGGACTTATAGTAAGGCAGGAATGGACCTGTCCCATTTTACCTAACCTGCTCACTCAAGCATGAAATGTAGGTCAGATGCAGCCTCCGTACCATGCACTGCAGTAAGCATCCTCAGATGTATCATCCATGCAAGTTTGGTTGGTATAGGCCATATAGTAAGGCAGGAATGGACCTGTCCCATTTTACCTTACCTGCTCACTCAAGCATGAAATGTAGGTCAGATGCAGCCTCCATACAATGCATTGTTGTAAGCATCCTCAGATGCATCATCCACGCAAATTTGGTTGGTGAGACTTATAGTAAGGCGGGAATGGACCTGTCCGATTTTACCTAACCTGTTCACTCAAGCATGAAATGTACGTCAGATGCAGCCTCCGTACCATGCATTGTTGTAATCATCCTCAGATGCATCATCTATGCAAGTTTTGTTGGTGTAGGACTTATAGTAAGGCGGGAATTGACCTGTCCCGTTTTGCTTAACCTATAGTGCGGATGCCGAGGCCGATGACGGGGCGATAGCATAAGCCCCCCTCTACTTCGTCAAGGTGAGCTAAAAATAGGTCAATCGGAACCAAACTTGAACTTGATCTGTATAACACTAAGATGTAATCACATATAGAAAATTATTTCAATATCTACAACAACAGCAGAGAAAAGTCTGGAAAACTGAGAATTTCATTAAATTTGCCAAGTACAGGGGCCATAACTCTTGTATAAATAGGTCAATCGTAACAAAACTCAAACTTTATCTGTATCACATTGAGATAAACTCACATACCATAAATGAGATCAATATCTGCAACGACAGCGAAAAAAAGTCTAGAAAGCCAAAAATGAGATCAATATCTGCAACGACAGTGAAAAAAAGTCTGGAAAACGAAAGATAAACTCACATGCCAAAAATGAGATCAATATCTGCAACGACAGCGAAAAAAAGTCTAGAAAGCCAAAAATGAGATCAATATCTGCAACGACAGTGAAAAAAAGTCTGGAAAACGAAAGATAAACTCACATGCCAAAAATGAGATCAATATCTGCAACGACAGCGAAAAAAAGTCTGGAAAACTAAAGTGTGACAGACAGACAAACAGGGTGGAAACTATAAGTCCCCTCCAGCGAGCCGGTAGGGGACTAATTATTAACTCACACAACCCTGTTATTTGATACGTACGGTTACATATGAATCCGTTTCCAGCAAAACCACTGTTACATATACATCGCCTATCACCATTGTCCAGAGACACACATGTAGCATCTGCATCACATTCATCTTGATCTATGACTACATTGATTAATCCATCTTCACCACATGTCAAATTACTCCTACAATCCCCTGATCTAACTGATTCACCAACCTTAAAGTCAAAAAGAAAACATGTACACTCAAATTTATGCTTCAGTATCCAATTCAATGCCAGAGCTGAACATTTTTGTAGGAAGATTATAATTGATTGAGATGGTTATTAGTATGGTTTATGAAAGCAGTCTTCAGAAAAAAATAATATAAAACCTGAGGCTGTTAAAAATTTTGCCAGGCTTGTAGAAATTTAATTGTCTACGCCAGGAGAAGTTGTCTGTAGGCTAGTGGGCCGAGAAGGTTTTCATGAAGACTGTGAAAGGGAAGCAACTTACATCCAGCGTACAGACAATCTCCATTCCTACAACTTTACAATCGTCCTCCTCCATTATTGTACATTGAGTTGGTGTCATAACACACTGTTCTGGACGGATACAGCTACCGTTGTCATCACGAACAAAGCCTTCTTTACATAGACACATGCGAGCTGGCATCATGGCACATACAACATCATCTGTCCCTGATGTTATACCAATCTCGTCATTACATGTCCGCTCACAATCGTTTCCTTGCTCATAGCTCTCATTAGGTCCACACTTGGGATCAGCTGTAATAATATAATTTTTCATTCATTTATTATAAATTTATTACAAATCTATGATGAAACACTTGATTTCTGAAAGAGTTTTTTGTCTATACTCTCTTAAAATACACTCTGATACTGGTTTCCTTTAATGTTTTTCTTTTAGGCTCTTCAACAGTCCATACGCTATTTCAAATTGGACAACTACAGCAAATGATAGTGCAAGTGTTTAGGAAAGTATAGATACCTTGGTGTCTTAACAGAACAAGGACAAAAAAATCAGCATCGGAGAAAAGGTTGGAGGAGCTTGCAAATGAGATCCCCAATCATATGTATCATATTGATAGACAATTTTCAAAAAGTCCTGTATATTAAGGGAAATTTTCATCTTTGTTTCACAATCACATGTTTCCCAAAAAGGGAAAAATAAAGACTCAACAGAAATTTGTGGAAAGGTACATGAATAATTGTTTAACATTGGTTCAGATTAAATGAGAAAGATATATATATATAAGTGGTTTAAATAATACTAAATTTGAGTGAAAAAAAGGCTACTTACGACATTTAGCATATTCCCTCCAATCTTCTACATCTCTTTCTGCATCAAGACAAGCTTGTTCCAACTCTTCCAAAGCATTACAAACCAGATCGTTTTTGAATTGTTCATCCTGCTCAATATTTGCACATATATCTATTTTACAGGACCGATAGATCTGCTTGGCTGTCTTTTTCTGTGCGGAAATACAGTCCTTGAATGGTTTGGCTTTAAGTAAGATTTTACATTTATTTGTGATTTCTTCCTTCTGGCCTTTGCACACTGGGAAATCTGGGGTTGGTTTGCAGCTATTCAATAAATAAAGAGTTGCAATATCATAAATTGTATCATAATGGATGAATTCAAAAGCAAACAAGTCAATACAAAGTGTAGCAACTCCTAAAATGACCTCTACAGTTCTGACACAGTTATACTATTATTGGCAGTCATGACCTTGACCTCTGGTCTAAAATCTTCAATCTCTGACAACTGTGTCTTCAATAAATCAATATCATTATGTCCATTATCATGTGTAACTCTGCTAATTCTGGTATTCAACTTGACGTGCTGATGACTTCATCCCCTACATATCTTGGATCAATTCTAAATCATACTCCATTTCAACCATATATTGTTCTTGATTATTTACTTTAAGCTTTTTTTTTCATTTCATTATTGTATGCATTCCTGGCTTTGAATTTACCTTAACATCTCTGAATGTGTTTACCACTTCTCATGATTATATAAAAATGTTACTTTATGATCTATTGTTTAATCTATTACAAGAGAAATATTACGTTTGTGGATCAGAGAAGGGGAACTCCTCTACAATGTAGCTATCACCAATCTCCCTGTACATTGTCTGTGGTCTGTCGCTGACATCCGTACCATCAGCCGTCTTTAGATCATCCTTGATTCCATTACAGTCACCACATATACCCGTCATAGCATCAGCATAAACCTTAGGTACCATCACGTTAACCATGTGTCGCCCATCAAATCTGATGATAATGTCGCAAGCAGTGGAAACTACTTCAATGAATTCTTTACCGACGTTCCTTATTTTCAATCCGTTTTTGAGGCTCATCACCCCTTTAATGGACACCTTTTCACCTTCAATCTGCAAAATAAGACATGTCCATCATATTTGAACTTTTGTATAGTAATTTGGCTAAAGCATAGAAATACTTATTTCTTAAGACTTTGTACGTGTAATTATCTTTGCAAGACTAATATTCTAGTGGAGTTAGTGCTTTGAAAATTAGCTATTTCAAAGCTGCACTATACATGTATAGTTGTATATATACAGGCGTGTCAAGGATTGTAATAGAAAGTCAGCAAGTGCAATAGATCATGATTACACTATTTTGTCAATTTGAAAAATTTACCATGTTACGCTAAAATTTGGTTGTGCTGATATACAAATGTAGGTGCACGTACAGTATACATGTACAACTTGGAACAAAATTACATAATACAGACTTAAGTTAAGGTTATTACTAACCTCAGACGAAGCCTGATATTCTACCTTTTCTCGAGAAATTACAATCAATATTCTCAAGACATTACAATTTCATTAAAAGAAAGGGTTTTTTTATTTGATACATAAAGCATATTATTAAAAGTATACATATTTTACCAAGATTTCCTTGCCCTTGAGAAGATATATTTCGTAACCAAGATGTTCGATGCGTACAGACTGCACAAAAGAGACAAAAGTGATATTCCGCCTGTTTTCTAGTTTGACTTCAACGTTCAGGAAACAAGGGTTTTCTGGATCTAAGAATCTGGTCAGTGTATTACTACAAGTTCCCATGTAATGGATAATCTGGCCATCATATGTTTTAAAGTGAGGGTCTCCAAATGCACTACATTCACAGGCAGCTGGAAAAAAAGAACATAAAAGTCAAGCCCATGTATGTCATTATTTTATTTCTAATTTGTTCTTTAAGCAATGGGGATAGAGGTGTCTTTTACATTCAGTTATATACATTTAACTTGAATAACAGAATTTACATTAATCTATTATAAATCACATTTGAAAAACTGTACATTGATCTAATATTAGCACAGCCTTGTTGAAGCACCTAGAGACTAGAAATCCTATGTACATGTATATGTTGATGGTTACTTAGATGAGTCCAAGGTCAACTTAAATTCAAGGAGAGATAATCAATCACATATTTAAAGCTTAAGCATCATTTTCTCAATACAAGGAAGTAGTTTTAGAATGTATATACTAATACAATATTGTAACAATTTAGAAGCACCTATTGGGATATTAAAAAAAATATTACTAATTCATATACTAATTTGAAATTCAGCTATTTGCCATGGGTAAATGTTTTAAATATGAAAATAATTCAACAAATTCATTTTATAAAACCTTGAGCATGTATATAATGTCAAAATTAAAATAAAAGACTACTGTACGTGTACTTATGTTAGCACAATAGCGGAAACAGAGCAGAATTGGGTAAATTGACATGAATTAGTGCTTTGACTTATTTTCCACATTAATCAAATCTCGAATTAGCGCAGTCTTAGCACTGCAAATTCCGCTAAAATATGAATCCCGCTTAAATAAGTACACATATAGTATTTAAAAACCAATTTTGGCTGTGGGTGTTTGACCTTAAAGGTGACCTTCACCCTCAATGGTGTAAAGTCTCATCATGTATGACATTCCTTGCAAGCCTGATAGAGGTTTGCTGCATACAAAGAAAGTTATATCCTTATACATTGTATTTACCTCATGTACCCGACCGACAGACAGACAGACACACACACACACAGAGGCAGACAGAGACAGACAGACACAAATACTGACATTTAGTGATTCCTATATGTTGTCCTTAGTATTGTATGTAACATGAAAATGAACAGTTTGAATGCTACAACAATGAATCATACCTTCACATCTGTCATTTGGATCACCATAGAAACCTTTCTTGCATTTACATTTGCGTACGTATTGACCTTTCCTTGGTCCTCTCTTGATTTTCCGCTTCACCATTTTCGCATTGACACCGCACTTCTTTTTACCACATCCTCCTTTTTGCAGAATACAGAAAACATTCATTTTAACAATATACAATTCTGAAACATTGATTATTTAGTTAATCTAACACTTATGTAAGTAAGATTACTGTATTACCCCCCCCCCCCCCCCCCCCCAACTTCCCAATTCCAATTAAAAAATATATGAAAAACGCATTCAAAATCAACAATGCCATGTATGAGGACAGTCAACAAGGTTCATACTGTCATGTGCTCAATTATGGTAGCTGGTGTGTAAACATGTGGTGAGTGAGGTCGAACCCTTCTCGTTGCACATTTAACTTTTGCAGTTTGCATAAGAAGAGCAATGCTTTTACTGATTTCATCAACAACAGTATGTTTTAGATATTTTCTTGCAGATATTTTGAATCTTACATTACAGGGCTCTCGATCAGCCTAATTTGAGGCCTATATTCAACCCCAGTCCCAATGCAAAATAGTATCTTATTTTTCCAATTTATTGTACATTTTTCCTAATATGACCCCTCATAGAAAATTCGAACAAAACAAGTTAAAAATTCTTATTTTCCAATGAAAAGGCATCCAAACCCAGTAACATATTTTCCCAGTCTGTGAAAAAAGTGCTATTTTTCCCAATTTCAAAGACCCCAGTCAAAAAAATACGTGTAAGAGCCCTGCATTAGAAATGTTTGTAATCTACAATTGCACTGCATGTCTAACCCACAACATTCACTGAAACTGGTTTAAGGGTTCTGATAGATTACCTTCAACTTACATAGCATGTACTCCTCCTTCTAAATTGTGAAGGGACAGAAAGAATATAGGAAATCCTAGTCTTTGACTATTTTCTAATTGATAACAAAGTTGAGAAAATCTAAAAATGTTTTAATGAATTTAGACTAGCATACTACGAAGACTTACGTTTTGGCATGTATGTAACTTCAAACATCCCACTGCAGCCCTTCTTTACTCTTATCTTGTTTCTACCCTTCCTGAAGAATGTTTCTCCGCTTACACAATTCTCTCCTCTCTTATCATTATCGGGTTTCCTTGTTATCTTTGTGATCTTAAATTTCTTCCCAAGTCCTGGCACATGGCATGTGTTTATAAATCTTTTCTTCTTTCCTTTTCCTTTCTTTTTGGCAATGCATGGAATATCTTTTGTGTTTCTACAAGATTTGGGAGCTGGAAGGAAAATGGTATACTGTACATAGCATTACATGAAGCAGATGATATGATGTTTCCGAACAATCTGTCAAAGTAAATGCACCAACCAAGTTTTCGTTTGTCAAAGACACAATAGTTTGGTCACCATGGGATGCATTTGAACAATATATGAGGCCAACATGGGCCTCTATGACCCAATAAGGAATAAATAAAAAAAATCTTGTTTGGTGCAAAGTATTTACATTTTTCATTATTTTGTTGTTTCATTGTATCTAGTGATTTTTTTTTTGTTAATTTTTTGTCTACAAGGATCCTACTTTGCAGATAAGTAACTTAGTTTTTCAAGTAATTTATCCGACACTTTTATACTTACGATTACATTCTGTCACTCCATCGCCTTCCATACCCTCTGGACATGAGCACTGTATAACTCCATTGACAGGACCACAAATACCCTCCATGTGACAGCCTGGTAGACTCTGAACACTCAGTTCTCCTCCAGGCTTACATGTGTACTCCATCTTACAGTCTGACGACAATCTTCTCTGATTTGGCTAAATTGATAAATGAAATTATTGTACATACATGATGCCTATTTACAGATATTCTGTGGTATACATGATGCCTATATACAGATGGTCCTGTAGCATCATATCCCAGCCATTTTGCTATGTCTTTCGGTATATTTAGGACATAATTTTCACAGATTTTGGTCATATTACATTGTTTAGATTGAGGATCACTGTCGAAGGTTTATTACCCGATACATGCATGTCTGGTCCATGCTGTAACTTTATCTGCTCTAAAATGATGCTAATGAATTTGAAGACGTTAAACATTCTATGCATTTTCATGTCCACTCTATGCATTTTATATAAATATTCTTGTTTGATGACAAAACAAAGTCAAATGACGAAAATAAGGATTCACATGGAGTACTGTAAACCGCAAGCGTTTTATTTTCACGATATATGCGAGGTCCTTAGATTCGCGAAAGTAAAATTCCGCAAATATGTCCCAACACATGTGCAGAAAGATATGTTTATACAATGTAAATAAAGCGCAAAAAATAAAACGTTGCGAACCAGTCACCTCACTCCTGTTCGCGAAATTAAGACCCTGCGAATAAAAAACGGTTAACAGTATTTGATTAAATCGGTGTTCAAAACTCTTGTGATCAAATATTTGTGCAGTTAATCACATCAATGTCTCAAAGACTATTAATTCTATTGATTCGCTGATCTTGGTCACCTTCAGATTTCTATAGGTCCATTCACTTTCAGAGAGTTCTTACATAATGATTCATTTTCCTTGTCATGCTTTTACATTTAAATAATTCATTTTTCATGTTTTATGTTCAGTTGTCAGTTACAACGGGGCAGGAGAATTTTTGCAAACCTGATTTTTTTTTAGCATTTTCAGAGCCAGATTTGTTGTTTTTTTTTTCAAAATTAAAGGTACATATTGCATGATCTGGATTCATTTCACTTTGTCAAATTATTCTAGCTGTATTCTTGCACCCAGTGGGTTTTGCCTGTAGTATTCAAAGCTGAAATATCGTGCTACAGAGATGTTCTAAAAGCAACTTCTCAGTAGATTGTAATCAGAATTGACCTTGAAAAATTGCCTTTTTGTGTTTGGAGCTTGGATTCCTTTTCCTTGAAATATGAAATGCCATACTAGTAATAGATATTTTTGATGGTGGAATTCTGATACCTTGTTGGTTTTTCATACAACAATTTATGCATTTCGCAATGAGCAATGCAGTTTCTTAATTACAGATAAGTTACGGTATTGGATATATCACCTGTAAGTAGCCAACATCACTGTCACATCCACATTCTGCTGGAAGTACACACTTCTCACCACTCAACACATAACCGCTGTCACATTCACATCCTATTCCTGACGTCTGTCTGCACTCCATTTCATTATTCATATCATTATCCATATTCTCACATGTTTTGGGGCATCCAGAAGTCAATACCTTGTAGCTAGAATGTTCTGGGCAAGATGGGGCTGCAATAGGTGTGAATATGTTTTGTATATATCAGCCTTACAATGCATCTTTTACAATGCTAGACATCCTTTATTATGCTAGACATCATTCACTCTGCTCGACACATAAATCCTTTTCTTAAAGGACTAGGTGCGTTAACCCCTCCAATTGGCCCTATTATTTTGACAAGAATTGATTTCAATAAACAAATCATTAGTTATCCCTTTTTGCAATGTTGAATGTTTGAGAAAATACAGCGTCATAATTTTGAGCCCTTGTAGCGTCACGCGCATGATGTATTTTGTCATTTGCCCTGCATAACACAAAACGAAATGCTGGCATACCTGTCAACTCTCCCGCATTTGGAGGGAGACATCGGCGTTTGAACCTTATCACCCTCGTTAGCATACCTCCTGCAGGGAGACCAAAATATCCTGCTTTTTCATCCTATCACCTGATTTTCCCTCATTTGTGCCTCACATAACTCCAGTGACTTTCTAAACTCTCTAGTAAGCTAACCTAATTTGTTTACAATAACAACATAGGCATGTCAGCATGATGCCGGTTTTTTGTACTACAATTAGAATAAGGCGTGTGTAGATCTATGCCTGTGTAAACTGATCAAGTAAGGCAGATAGATTACACAAATTAATGGATCTATTTAAAGACAATAGACCATTTTCCAATCTTGTTTAAAGCACAAAATGCAGAGTCAACATCTTTTGGCGTTGTTTTTCATTATGACGTCACTATTAAAAGATGCAATTCCATTGAGACATAACAATGAAAAAGTGCATTAAAATTGCCTACCTTGGACATTTTTTGTCATTTTGTAGATTTGGGATTTTGCATGAGCTGGCAAAAGCTCTACTTAATCTGCTGACATAAAATGCAGACGGTGAGAGGACCCTCTCAATTAATACGTAAAAAAATTCAGGCTGACTCAAGGTCTGATTTATCAAATGACTATGTTCGGTCATAAATGTAATGATACATCAACTACTAACTGTATTGACTTCTCACCAAAATAACCCTACAAGCGTCATCAAAGGGTGTTGCGCTCATGTACAATGAACAAAAGCAGAACAAGTAAATTAAAATGAATATATTGTGTATGGAAACCCTGAACCGACATGTGTTTTGCTCTTTGCATTTTACTCTTTGCTTTTTGTGTTTTGCTCTTTGCATTTTACTCTTTGTTTTTTTCCATTCTGCTCATTGCTTTTACCGGTCTCAAAGACAGCCGGTCTATATGTATATGAGTTGTTGTTCCTTGATTTGACATAAACATGATAAAGAGAAAACAACTCAATGGAGGAGCAGAATGCTCTTTGTGTTTTACTCTTTACGCAATGCACAAATTTTGTTTTACATTAAGTTTAAAAGAAGAAATGTGTGTACGTCAAATACTTCATTCACTTCTTGGTTATATTGCTTAATTCTATATCTTAAATTTAATTAATAAAAGATGGGAAGAGGGTTCTCTGCAGTGCAGAAACTTTGGTTTACCTTGATTGTCAATACAATAAACCCTCCCTCTTTTTCAACTGTCAAGGAGGGAAATCTCACTCTTTTGAGAATGTAAAAGTTGACAGGTATGTGCTAGACATCCTTTACTTTTACCTTGATTGTCAATACAATAAACCCTCCCTCTTTTTCAACTGTCAAGGAGGGAAATCTCACTCTTTTGAGAATGTAAAAGTTGACAGGTATGTGCTAGACATCCTTTACTTTTATACGATACTTACCACAGAATGCTGATGATCTCCATGCTACACCTATTTCCATGTCGGCACATGACATGGCAGCAGCGTTGTGATTGGAGCAGATGGCTTCCATCTGTTCCTTTGGATTATTGGCAAAAAGACAGAAATCCATCTCACAGTCTCTAAAATAAGAACTTCTCTCTGCTTCATCCATTTCGTTGAAACAGAGATTGAAAACACTGTCGGACCGAGATGGGTCTAACATTTTGCAAGCCTCAGCAGCATCTGCCTCCATATTTGGGGGACAATCTGGTACATCTTGTGGCATCTTGCATCTTTTTAAAGAGAGTATAAAGGAGTTCATTAAAAAATGAGGAATCATTTTACAAACAATACCCAACGACTATATCTTCTTTTTTTTTCATTCTAACGACAAGTTTACGATGACTGTTTTTATTGCACAAAAAGTGAAATGCATTAGAATTTGTTTGGAGTTTCACTGAAAATTGAATGCTTATACATGTAATTATGATTGTATTGATAAATCTGTATAAAAACAGGGAGATAAGATATACATTATTCTCAGTGCAGTGCATCTTTTTTTGGCACATCATACATATACTGCAAATAACTACAGCATAAGCTATCCTTGTAACATTGTAACAAAGGAATTTCTCAACTTCCATGAATTTAAAGAACAATTTGTCCTAGATGCACAATTTTTTTTTGTAAACTGCTGCAAGACTTTTAATTTTCTTCATAATTCTCTGCAGCAGACTCAAATTTTCTACATGACAAAGATTTCAAATAGATTTCCATGCCGATGCATATTAATATAAATGCAGAGTGTCAGCTCATATGATAAGGAATTTTGCAAATTCAAGGTATTGTGTTCCATGCACCTATACTTCACCCGTAGCTTAAACTGTTTGTGCATATAAACACATTTAAACTATTTTCACAATATCACAAAGTCCTATGTCTCCCTAACGGCAAATAGGTGAACCTGAAAATCAAAAGGCAGCTTTCTCTTCATATTCTCACTTCATCTTTAAATATCATGTAAATCCATTGACGCAAATTCAAGGTATTGCACCTATACTTTGCCCTTAGCTAAACATGCATGTGCATTATAAACCCTAGCTTCCCTCCAATAACACATAATTTCTATTATGCAACTATTACATATATGAAAGAACATATTCAAAGAGTCTTCTTGAAGTATACAAACTTTCAAAACATTTCAACCAAAAATTGATTATTAAAGAATCTTAAATTTTGGACTATTTTCACAATATCACAAAGTCCCATAACTCACTAACGACAATTTGGGTGAACCTGAAAATCAACAGGCGGTTTTCTCTTCATATTCTCATCAAAGCATATATTCAATATCATGAAAATCCATTGACGCATATTCCTGTTATTGCACTCCATGCGCCTATACTTTTCCCTTAGTTTAACATGAATGTGCATGTAACCCCCTCCTTCCTATTACACATATAATTTCTAAATAACTCGACAAAAAAATTTAAAAACCTGTTACATATGTGAAAAAACATCCTTTCTCCTTGAAGTATACAAACTTTCAAAACATTTCAACCCAAAATAGATTTTTAATGAATTCTTAACTTATTTTTGTATATTTTCACAATTTAAAAAAAAAAATCTAAGTCTTATAACTCCTTAACGACAAACAGATGAACCTGAAATTCAAAAGGTTGCTTCCTCTCCTCAGTTGGATAACAGTGAATAAATATCATAAAAATCCACTGACACATTTTCAAAATACTTATACAACAAGTTAAAAGTCATGTTTGTAAAACATTAATGCCCCCCTACCCCTTCTTTGATTAAAGTCTGTCACAACTTTATACTTGCATTGATACAACCTATGGGGGTATAAAGTAACAGTTTCATTTCAATATGTAACTCCACTCAAGAGATATTGAACAGAAACCCTGAAGTTTTGGTATTTTTCAAAGTGCAAGGGGCATAACTCTGTCCAAATTTTTTTGATCGGACCTAAATATGAATTTGACCTAGATTTTCATTTGATGTGTCTGTATACAAAATTTCATTTTTATATGTAACTCCACTCAAGAGATATTGAACGGAAACCCTGAAATTTTGGTATTTTTCGAAGTGCAAGGGGCATTACTCTGTCAAAATTTTGTTGATTGGACCCAAATAAGAACTTGACCTAGATTGTCATTTGATGTATCCATATACAAAATTTCATTTCAATTTGTAACTCCACTCAAGAGATATTGAACGGAAACCCTGAAATTTTGACCTGACCGACAGACCGACCGACCGACAGCGGCAAACCTATATGTCCCCTCTTCTTCGAAGGGGGGCATAAAAATAGGGTAGTACTCGACTAACGTTAGAAATAAAGACGATACAAAATACCCGATACTAACATACTAATACATACGATATTATTATTACTGCTATATATAATTTTCTGTTTCATTTTTGTACTGAGTAATCTAAATTGTGATTTATTTATTTCTATATAATTATCATGCAATAATAATAAAAAAAAAACCATTGACACATATTCAAGTGATTGCAAGAAATTCCATGCACCTAATTAACATGTATGTGCATATAACCCCACTCCCATTACACATAAGTTCTCAATTATCATGCAACAAAAAAAAATAAAAACCTGTTACATATGTAAAAGAAAATCTTTTCTCCTTGAAATGTACAAATATTCAAAACATTTTACCCATGAATAGATTTCTAAAGAAGTTTTATCAACAACTATTTTTGTATATTAACACAATACTAAAAGGATCCAGGACAGCTAGTATCTGAAAGAACATCATCGGAAAGCTCTAGATCAATTATGACATCATGATAGAAACGCCGACATAGGTGCATTTTTTGATAGCATGTCAGCATTAGGCAATGTAAAAATAAGGGGAGGGGGTAAAAAAATCACTATAACTTAAAAATTGACAATCAAATTTCAATATGAATCTATTGGTGTTTAACTTAATTAAGATGACATGTGAAGAAAATAAAGTTTTTTACAATTTCTTTTAAAAAGTCTTAGTCATTTATAATTCTATACAAATCCAATTGCCCACATTATATCAAAATGAAAAATACAGTACTTGTTAATTTTCTGCCTATGCAGAAGATTTGTGACTTTTTTTTGTTCCCTAAAGTGTTTTCATTTTAATGTCACATTTAAGATCCATTTGGGAGCTTTCAAGGGGTATATATGTACCTTCATAGCTTCAAAACTGACGGTAAAAAAATTATGAAACTTTGCATATAGAAAAAGTATGTTTCAATTATTAACTTTTATAATTTTTAGGAAAATTAAACTAAAACAACAAAATCTTTTTTAAGTCTAGCTGTCCTGGACCTTCTTAAAACTTGGATGAAACTGAAAATCTGATGGCAGCTTCCTCTCTACAGTCTGATCACAGTGTATAATGAAAAAAATCATTGATCGAAGGATCAATGATACCCCCGCTCCATTTATTTCATATTATCAGTAATCACCTTATAAAAGCACAAACTACATGTACATAAAAGAAATAAATTGATTTCCTTTAAGGTATCCGTTGTACAAATAAATATCAAGTGTATTATATAGTTAGAATCATGACATGTTTTAACCTAAATATACCTTATACAACATAAATAATGGTTTCTATCATCAAAGGTCAACATGCAGACCGTCACTCAAGCCACGGAAACTATCGAGACACTGCCGAAGATTACCGAGATGACTTTAACACTGTTTAATTGGACGAGACGTCCGCGAGATCTTCATTTGTACATTGGATACGTTAAATACCTTGAAACCACAAAAAATTGAATTCTACTAAGATTCAAGGGGAGTTACTCTGCACATAATTGAGCATCATTATGAATATTCAAACTTGGCCTGTGTCTCTTGATGCTGTATGCAAGAAATTAATTGATTATCTGTAAGGGCTTTCATTTAAATGTCTGGAAACCACAAAAGAATGATTTTTCTAAGTTTCAAGAGGCATAACTCTGTACCTAATTGAGGGACATAATCCATATTCAAACTTGACCTGAATTTCTTGATTTAAAAGCTATATCCCAAAAATGAATTGATCATCTGTAACGGTTTTCTACTTAATGTCTGAAACCACAAGTAATGAATTTTTCTAAAGTTTCAATGGTGCATAACTCTGCATGTAATTTAACGACATGACCCATATTCAAAATTGACCAGTATTTCTATATGTTAAAGCTATATCCAAGAAATAAATTAATTATCTGTAAGGGTTTTTCTTTAAATATCTGGAAACCACAAAATACAGTCTACTCTTGATAAGTCAAACTTCAAGGGACCATCAGAAATAGTTTGAGTTATCAGGAGTTTGACTTACTGAGTACATGACTGGCAAACGATTTGGAATAAGACTTATTCCCCTTTCTCTATTACCGTTCACAAATGTTTGTGTTGTCTACTTTTAACGACCAAGCTACCTTTAATATATGTATATATAACTCAAGAGCAAGAAAGTATCAATTATCCGTCCTACGATCTCCTTATAATTACTTGTCTTTTGTTTAAGAATGGAAATTTCTTTGTTGTTCAACTTATTAAGGTAAATTGTCAATGTAAAATGTCTCATGGGACCTAAAAATAAGTTTGACTTAACGAAAAGTTCGAGTTATCGGAATTCAAGTTATCAGGAGTAAAATGCATAGAAACTAATGGAAGAGAATCAGGACTTTCAAAAACAGTTCCAGTTATGCGGAAATTCGAATTAACAGAGTTTGAGTAATTGAGAGTAAACTGTAATGAATTTTTCTGAGATTCAAGAGGCACAACTCTGCATGTAATTGAGCGACATGACCCATATTCGAACTTGACCAGTATTTCTTGATGGAAAAGCTATATCCAAGAAATGAATTGACTGCCTGTAACGGTTTTCCTTTGAAGAGCTGGAAACTGCATGTCGGATGGACGCACAGATGGACAGACGTGCATCACTATATACCCCGCCATTTTTTTGGATGGGGAATAAATATCAAGAAAATCTGTTGATGCATATTCAAGTTACTGTGTTCCAAAAGCTGACAGAGGGACGGACTGACATCACAATAACATAATACGTCCCATCAAATGATGGGCGTACAAAAACACAAATGCTCAAATACACACATTTTTGGACCCTTGGCCTTTATCCATTGTTAAAATTGACAATTTATATGACACCTAAGTAAAATCCATCGTTTGCATCTCTAGCATTCATTGCAAATGTTTACGTTAGTCTATGATGTCATAATATTTGCAGCACATGCATACATTTCACGATATCTGCAAAAACTTTGTTTTTGTTATAATGAAGGACCTAGCAGAAGATGACATTTATGTTTGGTTAACAAAGTTTCTTTTACTCTTGTCATAATTACACTTGCAATTTGGTTGAAAAAAAAAACGAATACTGTTTCAAATCAAATTTGACCATGGATATTGAAGGGGTTCCTCTTTAATCATACTTACGATAGAGTTGGTTTATCAGAATCATCATTGACCTTAAAACTGTGTGCGACAAGAGAGTCTCTGTTTTTCTTGTTATACACATCCTCTCCCAGACTTGTTGTGAAGTCATTTCTTGGGTTCCCATTACAGTCCTGACATATGCCATCCATGTGACCAGCATATTTCTCTCTTGGTACAAACACTGTTACTGTATGATGGAAATCCCACTCAACGTAGATCTTACACATCTCAGAGACAAACAAAACAAGACTGCCGCGTAGTATTATTTCGTAATTTGGATTTGCTGAATCTGTCCTAATTTCACCATTCACCTATGGAAACAGCATATAAACTCCAGTGAAACAAAACCTATTACAGACTTATAATTGTCAGAAGACATTATAGCTCTTGATAGTAAAATGGCAATTCTATAAAATACATGTAGCAAGATAATATTGGCCCATGTTACAGTTTTTGAAGTAGGTCAAATTCCAAGGTCAAAGTGAAGGTGACTAGATCAAAAGTCCATGCTTAAAATAAAAGGTCTAGACATGTTGTATCCATAAAAGAAATAATCTAAGTGCTCTTCCTTAAAAGTTAAATTTTTCCTAACAGTGACCTTGACCTATTGAACCCAAAATCAATACCGTAAATCTGGTTATTTTTGCTGTCGATTGATTTTTAAGCAATTTTGCAGGTATGATGGATTCGCAAAAATATTTTTCTAAAAAATAAATAAACTTGAATAAAACTAAGCTTCCGATACATCAATTTAACAGATACGTACATGCACCTGTATACTTGGCTTTTATTGATTACCGTTTTGACATTCGGTCTTTGGAAGGGGGTGTGTTTATGCATTGCGTATAACAAAACATAAGTAAACATGAACATGTGAAATACAGGACTGGTATGCTACGCCGATCGCTAAATAGGTGTGAAAAATAAGCCAATAGACAATTGAAGTGGGTCTTTGTTTGTAATGAGGGAGATAATTACTTCATAATGTAAGTAAACTTTCTCTGATTGAGGCTGTCGTTACTGAAATTATTTGCGATCCTTATAATTTTCGAATTTGTGACATTTCAAAAGGTTAGCTGCTCCGAATCGGAAAAGAAACTGCCCATGAAGACAATAAGATAGGCAGTAATTGGGATGAGCATGCGCCCTGCGGCATAGTCACATTCAATTCTAAAATGGCACATTCAAATTTTACTTAGTGCGCCAATATGGCGCATTAAATTTTTAAACAAATTGTGGAAATCTTCCGTTCTTTTATTCAACGTGGTGCTGAATTCACCACATTCTTTTATTTAAAGTTCTGTGTGCAATTTAAGTTGTTTACTTTTCGTATCAATTGATACACCAAGTGTCATTTATTTAAAACACCATTGTTTCCTATTGCAACAATTTCAATTACAAAACTTTATACATGTATGTATGTACAAATGGACTTCATCAGTTAAAACAAATTCATTCACAAAACGCAAATTTCATATTAAGTTTTGTCATTAGATTTGGATGTACTGAGTTTACAACAATTTACAGCAGAATGCGTTTTTGGGGGAGGGAGGGGGGCTTTTCAGGCAAATTTTGAATTTTAAATTTAGGTTCAAAGCATGTAACAAATCTTTAAGACATTCTTTTGAGACTGTTGGGGTCAAATGCGTCCCCCTACTAGAAAAGTCTGTGTAGACATTTTGAGCTGCAGGTGATGCAGATCTATATATGTTCTTGCTTGTTTGTTTGGTTTTTTTTTGCAAAATGTTCATGGCACATTCATTTTCAACAATGGCACATTCATTTTGTAAATGGCACATTGATGTTCCAGGATATGGGGCCATTGTCACATTCACCTGATTGCCTATCCCGATCACTGAGATAGGGATCATTTCTTTTCTATCCTGCCAGTTTTTTTTTTTTTTTATTACTTTCGATTAAAACATGCAGTAATGTTGAACATCAAATAAGCAAAATACCATATGCTATAATTAGAATCACAAAAATAAATCTATAGGCTTTTTACTCACAACCGCAAAAATAAATCGACGCAAAAATTTCCAGATTTACAGTAGAGATCTTCCTGTCTTATTAAGTAAGCATATATCAAAATTTGGTTTGGAAAGTTTCAAGGATTTTTGAGTTATCATCTAGAAAATCAAAGTGTGTGTGGAATGACAGAATGATGACCATGCAGACACTTAATGCCCTTTGTCATTACATGGCAGGGGCAAAAACTAAAGGTCTGGTCATAAGGTATGTGAAATATCTAAGCTCTGTCCCTTGCACATCCAATGATATAGTCAAGTTAAAGCTACAGTTGACTATTCAGTTTGATAAATTCAGTCTTAATTAACTATGAGGAAATGTGTAACTAATATTATTAATATAATACTCAATGTAATGAAGAATGTAATATGCAAGAAAAACTTAAGACAACACAGAACATTTTTGTTGGACATACAAATGTACAGTACATGTATATAGACAGAAAGGCAGACAAAGAAGCGGAAAGACAGACAAACAGTCATTTTTAAAAGTCAATCAGAATTTTACCTTAATTAGGCCTTCTTGACCAAAATATAAAGCATCACCAAACATTTCAATCTTGACAGCTCTTGTGAATGTGACAGCCCTCCCTGTATTTCTGTCTTCATTCTTCACCTCTATGTTGAATTCACAAACATCATCCGGAAGTAAAGATCGGGTAAGTGTGTACATACAGTCCCCTTGTTGATCGTTCTTCTCTCCATCATATGTAAAGGTATGTGGATCACCTCTCTGTTGACATCTGCACATGTCTGAAATTATACACATATCAGATCTAAAGAACAGTCGACCAATATTTTATAATAAGTAAAGTTTACTTCAAGACATGTAAAATTTCATTATCATTCACGCTGTAATTACAATAATAACACGATACCACAAGAGAATACTCATTTTTACTGTTGCTTAAATGTATATGTATAAGTTATTTTGCTCTTCTTTTCATGAAAATTGAGATAGCATTTACATAAAAATGATAAGTTTCTGATTTTAAATTTTATGTGATTAAGTATTTTAAAAAATTTTAAACTCTCCCTTATTTTTCATGAAATATTGTTTTAATCTTAGACTCATATTTCATTAGTCGTTATCTTACAAAATGAGTTTGTGGAGGGTACGTATCAACGCAATACTAACTTTCACAAGGGATGAGAGGTGGTCGTCCGTTGAATCCCTTCTTACAGACACATTTTTTCCTGTTCTTCTTGCCCTTTAGTATAGCATTAGGACCGCAAGCTGAATCCTCTTCTGGTAAGTTCTTTTCTTCATCTTCTTCGTCTATAATAGGTAACATACATGTATAATTATCATCCTCTGTTAAACATTTCTTCTTCATCTTCTTCAATAATAGATAACATGTAGTTTCCTTCTCAGTAGCGGATCCAGCGCCCCCTTTGCCGGGGGGGTCAAGGGGCGAATTTTGCTGAATTTTACTGAAAATGGGCCAAAATATACCTGTTTTTGGAAAATTTTGGGTCAGTGCCGGGGGGGCGGACGCCCCCTCCGCACCCCCCTAGATCCGCCACTGCTTCTATTAAACATTCATCTTGTTCATTTTCTTTCGTCTTTAATATATTTAATCATATTCACTTCTAAAACAAGATGATCTAGCATATCAGAAATAGTACAAATATTATTAGTAATTATACCTACATGTAAACCTTTCGTAAGTATCAGAAACAGATATATTGCAGCTTATTGTTCAATTGTCAAGGTGTGCAATATAATACTCCATGTACCTTCTCCAAGTGGTGTTCTCAATTTCATTATAAACATCATATACCTCTATGTTAATTCAGTCTTCAACTAGAAGTCTCTGACGAGACAGAAGCTTGCCTGGTTGTTTAGTAAAAATTCATGTAAGTGACACAACCATTTCCTAGACCCAAGGGGTTAAGGGCTAAAAAAATATATAAGATGTGCAAGCATACCTAGACTTTAGTCTGATTATAATGCAAAAAATGATGTTCACAAGATTTAATAGAGTTGTATAACATAAAATGACCACACCCTTTTCCCAAGACCCTAGAGGTCAGGGGCTCAAGCTAATTATCAGGTGCACAGCCAAACGACAGACCCATTATTATGCAAAAGTAATTTAAACTCTATCAATTATGCTTTTGGAGAATTGATGTTCACAAGATTGCAATGCATACTGTTAACAGCCTTATATTAGCTTGACCCTATTTTCCAACAACTTGACCATAGATCAATTCGCGTTACTTTAATTTGGCGAGCTCATCTTCTGTTTTTTTTTTTTTTATTAATTCCTCTTTTCTGCATAGGTATATTTCATTTCCTTATCATCCTCTGTTAATTGCTGGAATGCTTACTTCAAATAAGCTGAAATTAGACCTTTCTTATCGTCATATCTTTGCATACTAATCTTATAAACACATCATATGTTTACTTTTTCATCTCTTATTGAAATTTATTGAAAAAGGGATAATTGAAAATAAAAAGAAATGCACCATGATTATTTCTTCTAAAAGATTTTACAGTTTTTTTAGTATATTGTTTGTCTGGGTAATTAAGGCTAATTGATTAATTGTTAAGTTTGTAATTCAAAACATTCCTAACATTGACACATATATCCGTTGTCTAATTAGGGTAATTAATTCTGATGGAAAGGGAAGACAAGACACTTTTGAATTTTGTCCAATTTCATCTACTTTTTATCTTTTGGATGGACATTTTATTAGCAAGGACTTCATTTTTGTGTTGGATCAAGCTCACAAAATTATGCGAAAATAAAGTCCTCACTAATAAAAAGTCGTCTGCAGTAAAAGTAAAGTAAAGTAAAGTAATATTTATTTAGAGTCGGCATTGTGTACAAGGTAAACAAATAAAACATAAGCTCTGTAGAGCTTTTACAACCGACTATGGCAATAAATAAAGCACATACAAACACAAACTATATAAAAACATACAAACACAAACTATATAAAAACACAAGCATGCAAACAAAAGCTAAAGCAAAACAATACAACACATAAAAATATACAAGCAGGCAATATGTGCATAAAGGATATTGAATGAAAGACAGTCGCATCAGCTGGTTAAGATAATTGGCGTAGTTAGGACACTGGCACAGCAAGCAGCCAGTTATAATCACTAAAATTTAAAATAAATATGCAGGATATAATTATGATTATCACAGTTTTGCATGAGTTGGTTTATTATAATTTAAGACTTTTGTTGACTAAATTCTAAATAAAGGAGTTCATATATAAATGTCAATATCACAGGGTCTTTATATCACATACATGCATGATACAAACAATACTTCATAATGTATACAACAGTATATACTGTTTAGTATTTATTCTAACAACCAAGAAAACCCAGAATAGGAGAGAGAGAGAGAGAAAGATAAGATAAGAAGACAACAAGATAAATGATCAAAACTAAATGAATCTCATGTTACACAACCGCAGCCTCTCTCGGGAGGGTCGGTCACCTAGAGAGGCCTTGGGCAGCAAGAAACTAGCAAAAATTTAGAAAGGACGAAACTGCCAAAGAGAGAGAGAGAGATCTGAACAGACTCCATTCCACAACTGCCATCATAGGATGTTACTCCAGAAGTGTGTGGAGTCCGTTACAGAAGGAGGTCAAGATAAGGAAAGGGACAGTTGGTCAAGATAGATGAGAAAAGGGACCTTGAACAGAGGCTCCACCCATAACTGCCATCATAGGATGTTACTCCAGGTATGTGTGGTGCCCTGCATCAGGTGGTAGCATTAGTGCAGTTAAGTTTACAAGAAGCAATAAAAAAGAAGAAGCAATTTGAGGTGAATACATCATGGACACATGGGTCTCAGAGGTGGACAACAACGAAAAAGAAAAATAAACAGGGGAAACTCGCAGAAGCTCCCCATCGTCAGCCTAGTAGGCAAATTATCGCCAAAGAGGCATTGGATGGGGGGGGGGGGGAGAAACCATGCGAACAAAACAAACTTAAGCCGGAAACTAAGAGATGAAACAACTCGAAGCCACTATTAAGGTCAGGCACAGTATGTCTTTATGTAACTACTTTTGGTTTATTACTGGTTTGGAAGATGCTCTAAAGCCCAGGAAATTAATTAAGTTATTTTGTGATGGTCTATCTCCTGCAGGAGCTGCATTTGCATTCTGGGCCGTCCCAAGTGCTGATGTAGCTTTTGAATTGATTAAGAGATGTCATATTTCTTACATTTTCTGGGAGGGAGTTCCATACTGTGGCTGCCTTATGTCTAAAACTTTGTAAACCATACCCATAACAACATGCAGTAGTTATATTAAAGAAAATGACCACGCCCATTTTCTAAGATGCCAGGAGTCTGAATCTCAAAGAAAACATCAGGTACACAACTAAAGCATAGATCCATCCTGTTGCAAAAAGAATGAATTTTTATCATTTTTTAGAAATGGTGACCATAAGATTACATAGTAATACATGTACATGTATATGAGAAGTTGTCCACACCCTTTTCTACAACCCCTGGGTCAGGGGCTCAAACAAAATAACAAGTACACAACTAGATCATAGACATTTTATATTGTTATAAAAAGAATGGACTTTCTATCTTTTCTACTTTCTGAGAAATGGTGACCACAAAATTACATTGTGATCTATGGGAGGAAATGACCACACCCATTTTCTAAGACCTTAGGGGTCAAGGACTCAAACAAAATATCAGGTGCACAACTAGACCATAGTCCATCATGATGAAAAAAAAAACAATTTTATCATTTTTACTTTCCGAGAAATCCTGACAAAAAGATTACAGTGTTACACAATTATAAGAGAAAACAACCACACCCATTTTCCAAGACCTTGGGGGACAGGGTCTCAAACAAAATATCAGGTGCACAACTAGGCCATAGAAACATCATGGTGCAATAAGAATTAATTTTCTACTATTCTAACTTTCTGAGAAATAGTAACAACAAGATTACATAGTTATACAGGAGAAAACAACCACACCCATTTTCCAAGACCTTGGGGGACAGGGTCTCAAACAAAATATCAGGTGCACAACTAAACCATAGACCTATCATGATGCAAAAAGAAATATCTATTTATCATTTATATTTTCTTAGAAATGGTGACCACAAGATTACTTAGAAAAATATCAGAGAAATGACCACACCTATTTCCCAAGACCCTAGGTGTCAGGGGATCAAACAAAACATCAGGTGCACAACTAGACCATAGACATTTAATATTGCAAAAAGAATTAACTTTTTACTATTTATACTTTCTGAGAAAATATAGTGACCACAAGATTACATAGTTACATAGGAGAAAATGACCAAACCCAATTTCTAAGACCCTGAGGGTCAGGGGCCCAAACAAAATATCAGATGCACAACTAGACCACAGGCCCATCATGATGCAAAAAGAATTAACTTTCTATTATTCATACTTTCTGAGAAATCGTGAGCACAAGATTACATAGACATGATAAAGTTGTATAGGAAAAAATGACCACACCCATTTTCTAGGACCCTGTGAGTTAGGGGCTCAAACATAGTATTATGTGCACAACTGGACCATAGACCCATTATGTTGCAAAAAGAATTTCCATCACCAACAGTTTCAGACGACTTGAAACCACAAGAAATATGTTTAATGGACGCCAGACACAGGGCGATCACTTAAGCTTGACTGGTCAAAACCAGTAGAGCTAAATATGAAAAGAATTAATCAAGTCTTCAAAAAAAAGAACAAAAAAATCATGACAGATTTTGCCATTTCAAATAAATGTCTTGAGATTTCTTGCAACAATTCATTACCTTCATCAGTTCTGTAGATGGACATGTATTTTTTCCCTCCGCATGACTTCTTTTTATTTCCTCTGCACTTCTTGTTACACCTCCTCCTGTTAACCTTTCTATTAGCTGGTATATCGTTGCCACAGAAACACATATATCCTCTCTAAAAATAAAAACAACATGAATCTTTTAACAATGGCACCAACAGATTTACTGCCCATGCAGTTCACTTTGGAAATCAGAAAATTGAAGTTCAGTCTCAGTTGTCAGAATATTCGCAACAACAGTTTAAGTTCTATGTCCATTCCATGACCAATAGTATGACCAATACTCCGCTCACAGTGAAAAAAAAACAGTTTCAGATGATGGATTTTTCTATGTTAATTTTAGTGTGACGTCACTGACATATTCCATAGACTCAATGTTAAACACTTAAAGTAGACAAAACTTCAATTTTTCTATTTCCAAAGCAAGCAGATTGAACAGTAATCTTGACAATTCCTATCATTTATCATATTCCTTGGTACAGATTGGAATGAATTTCTAAGCATAAAACTCAATGCATAACATTTCCAATTTGAAGATATCTCCCTGGAATGCACTTTAAACATAGAGAAAGGAACCATATTTCGTTGGTGACCATATTTCGCCGTTTCACAGTTTTATAGCTTCTCCGTAGTTATCGGAATTGTTTGTAAAGTTTATTTTTCTATATCCTATCAAATATGACTGTAGCCGTCATGTTTTGATTTTTTGTGACATCTCCTGCACTAAATTGTGATGAAAATAACATGAAATGAAGAAAAATAATAAAAACACCAACTTTTAGACGTTAATATCTTATTTTTTTTTACGAAAACAAAACAAATAAAACATTTTATCGGGGATAATTTCTTTGAGGTAGATAAGTGACAAAAGATTTGCAGAAAACAAAATCATAACTTTGTCCGTTTTGTTTGAAAACAGGATACTTATCAACAAAAACGGCGAAATATGGTCACCCCAGAAAACATGGAAACAAATTATTTAGATGTTTTATAAGGAAAATGTAAACTGGTTGAAATAAATTATTTTTGTAGTATTTTGATCGAGAATGGAGCTAAATTATATTTTATCAATGCCAAATACATACCATTATACCAGTAAGGGGCATATTCTTCTTTCTACATTTTCTCATACATCTCTTCAATGTGTTTTTCTTCATTTTCCATCTTTTAGTATTCTTTCCAAAAATGTCATTCCTTGGGTTTTTGAAGCAACCCAGGAATCCACCTGGAAACATGAAAGGAAAATAATCAATAAAGGATGCACCAAGCCAATGTCTTAAAAAGAGATCATTCTTAGAATGTCATGCATCTATGATTTAAGAACGACCTATAGTCGGATGACGTCATTAATATTCTGCGACTATTATATGGATTAGGTGATTGGAAAAAGTTGATGGATTTTCAAGGTCACATGCTGGAGCTCAAGCTCAGAGGTCAAAATAAAAAAAACTTGTAGAAAAAATGCTAAAACGTCTCAGAATGAGACAATATGAAAAGTCCAAGGTTTTTATTACTAGTTAAGGGAATTCTATGCTTCATGTCGTCTTGTATCTCAGAATGCGCTTGAGTTTGTCCAAATTGGCCTTAGACTAGGAGGTCCATTGCCTTAATTTCTTCTTGAACCCAAAATACTCACAGACATATAATTGTGTATTCCCTGGGAAGGGATAGATTTTTACTTTCCATCACCTTTGTCATTTTCAGCCATGTTGTTTCTAGTTTTGTTTTGAGTAATGAGATTGTTTCATGCGAAAAAAATCGTTCTAAATCTTTACTTCAAAGAAGTCACTATTATTTGTTGCCGACTTTTACATTTCAGCGACAATATCGGCGACAATCATTTCAATACTAGCCTGTATGCATAAAATGATTCATCTTTTTTTTTTTACTGATATTAAGGTAGCAAACCTATATCAGTGAAAAGCCATAGGTTGCAATATATCTTTTTTTTTAGAAAAAATGGGGGGGGGGGGTGTGTGAATATCATTTATCTTTACTATTCATACTATTTCTTTACAAATCAATTGATATTTAAGAAATAACAACTAGCTAGCTGTGGTTTGCGGCTCGGTGATAATTTGATTGGTTCATGCGACTTGTGGAATTACTGGACAATGGATCACGGCTAGTTAGTTGTTATATCTATTCTAATATAGCACGTGAATGGGAGGAGCTTGCGCACTTGAAGTTTGTTGGAGATTTTACACCAGGCGAGTTCTATGGTGCATATAGGGAGAAAATTTCAAGTCATATTAGAATATAGATTAGAATCTAACAACAACCTTTTTTCCATGGTTTGACCTTGATTTTTTGTCTTATGTGCCATGTGTTTGGTACTGTTGTGTATTTCTACATTATTATTCATGGGGTATATGGTGGCAAACTGGCAATTAATTTTCTGAAACTTGTCTATACTGATGAAATTTTTGCTCTAAATGAATCAAGATATTTAATAAAAGGTAAAAACTGGAATATCTTTTGAATAAATGTCAAGAAAATATTGAAAAGCTTTGAATTCTTATCTTTTATGGCATAAACTGTTAGAAATATTGCTTATGCTCATCAGATCATTGAATATATAAATAATTATGATCGCTAAGTGATCCCCTACTGGCATAAATTTATGTCCTGCAACTCTCCCAAGAACTCCTCAATCAAACCTGATATTTAAACTTACTGTCCCTGTAGCTCACTTCAGAAAAAAAGAAAACTGAGGTTTTATCTCCATTGTTGTACTTTCTTCCGAACAAAAATTTCATATATTGCATAGATCTCGAAATCTCGTAAATAACAGTGTAAGTTATATGTCTGTACCACCCAAAGGTACGCTGAAAGTCTAAGAAAATGGTTTTATATGGGGAGTTTTCTATTTCATTTTAGCGTGATGCAAGTCAAACTTGCTCTGTAAATATCCAAGGCCAAGATAGCTATCAAACTCTATGTATTGCAGAAAGAAGTCCAGAAAACTGATTTTTTATTGCATCAAGGGGCATAACTCCTCAACAAGAGCCCCAGGGGGCACAACGCTCACCTGATACCCATGCACGCTCTAATTGACATACTGCTATTGAATACTGATAGTGCTAGTACCGGGATTTTAGCCCACAACCTTTCTAAAAAGATTTTTGCCGGATGCAGAGAAGTTTTTTTTTCAGACAACCTTTAAAAGTACAAACAAGAAAAAATAGTCACATTTCAAAACAATAACTTTTTTTAAGTCATATGCCCAACTAGTATAGTTCAATTATGCAACATCAAAAATAAAATCATATTGTAAAATCCCACTTTAATGCGCAGCAGAAAAAGAATAAAACAATGAAATGATTTCATAAATTAAGTTTATTTAAAACTGAACGACCATACCTTTCATTATTGATAGCTATCATGCCAGAAATTATAAAGCCTGACAGGCTGTGTCTGTGAAACGAGAATGCCCCCGGCGGCATCTTTGTTAGTATAAACGCCATTTTCTGTTAAGTATGTGAGAGGTCAGGGTCAGCGTAATATTGGTATCTATGGAAATATCTTGTCACAAGGAATACACATGTAAAAATTGAAACCTCTATCACTAACCATTCAAAAGTTATGCCCAATGTTAAAGTTTTTGAGAAGTACGTCAAAGGTCAAGGTTATGGTCACGAGGTCAAAAAATTTTGGTATCAATGGAAAGGTATTGTCACAAGGAATACACATGTGAAATATGAAACCTCTATCACCAGCTTCCATTCAAAAGTTATGCCCAATGTTAAAGTTTTTCGGAAAACAGACAAACAGACAGACGGACAGGCCAAAAACTATATGCTCCCGAATCTTTTATTCCAGGGGCATAAAAAACAAAGATTTTTTGGTTTTGCCTTTATTCATATTAAAGTATACTGAAATCTAAGAATGCTTTTGAATAGTATTGATTTCATCTCAAATACATGAAACGTACAGTTAAAATCGTTTTAATCCAATATTTATCAATTCAAGTGAATTGTGCAGAAATTGGGCCAATTTGTTTTCCAAAAAGCAGTGTACGGTGTATCAAACCTCATGATCTAGAGGAAGAGATTACTCATTCGACGTTTCTTCAAGAAATCAGTCCGTAAATTACTTCATCTAAGAGAGTCTAAGACAGAGGAAATTCGAGCAAACTTTATACATGATAACAAGTATATGCAAGTGTTCCAAGTACATGAATGATAACCATTATGAAAGTGTTCCAAGTATAATGCACATTAAATAAAAATCTATTCCGTTTGCACTGTATCTCCTGAAATGTATCGCAGTACTAAAGGGTTGTGGAGGAATTAAACGGATCAAATCTAAAGTCCAGCGACTTTGTTTACAGTTACAGTTATAGGTCAGAGACCACTAAAAGGCCGGCTCTGATTGGAGAAAAACCTGTAGGGTAAGGGGCCTGTTATTTTAAATGTGACAGAAGATGTGATTGGCTATCAATTCTATTTTCTTTTGGTATATTGTTTGAATGTGATATATATAGGTATAAAAATGCAATGTTTGCTGTGCGATATAAGTCCCCTACCGGCGGCATAAATTTATGACTTGCATCCCTGTTCATCAGTTCATCTTCTGCAACAACAGCCAAGAAAAGTCTGGGAAACTGAATTCACGAAATTTGCTAAGTCCAAGGGCCATAACTCTTGTGAAAATTAGTCAATCTAAATTAAACTCAAATCTGCATCACACTATAATGTATTCACATACAAAAAATCAGCTCATTATCTGCAATAACAGGTATAAAAGTCCGGGAAACTAAAAATTTCATGAAATTTGCTAAGTCCAAGGGCCATAACTCTTGTAAAAATAGGCCAATGGAAACCAAACTCAAACTTGGTCTGTATCACACTGAGATGTATTCATTTACCAAAAATCAGTGCATTATTTGTAATAGAACGAAAGATAAGTCCGGAAACTGAAATTTTCATAAAATTTGCTAAGTCCAAGGGCCATAACTCTTGTAAAAATAGGTGAATCTAAAGCAAACTTAAACTTGATCTGTATCCCATTGAGATATATCCACATACCAAAAATGAGTTCAATTTTATCCAACAACAGCGGAAAAAAGTCCGGAAAACTGAAATTTTCATAAAATTTGCTAAGTCCAAGGGCCATAACTCTTGTAAAAATAGGTGAATCTAAAGCAAACTTAAACTTGATCTGTATCCCATTGAGATATATCCACATACCAAAAATGAGTTCAATTTTATCCAACAACAGCGGAAAAAAGTCCGGAAAACTGAAATTTTCATAAAATTTGCTAAGTCCAAGGTCCATAACTCTTGTAAAATTAGGTCAATCGAAAGCAAACTCAAACTTGATCTGTATCAGATTGAGATATATCCACATACCAAAAATGAGTTCAATATATGCAACAACAGCGGAAAAAAGTCCGGAAAACTGAAATTTTCATAAAATTGACTAAGTCCAAGGGCCATAACTCTTGTAAAATTAGGTCAATCAAAAGCAAACTCAAACTTGATCTGTATCACATTGAGATATATCCACATACCAAAAATGAGTTCAATATATGCAACAACAGCAGAAAAAAGTCCGGAAAACTGAAATTTACATAAAATTGGCTAAGTCCAAGGGCCATAACTCTTGTAAAAATAGGTCAATCAAAAGCAAACTCACACTTGATCTGTATCACATTGAGATATATCCACATACCAAAAATGAGTTCAATATATGCAACAACAGCGGAAAAAAGTCTGGAAAACTGAAATTTTCATAAAATTGGCTAAGTCCAAGGGCCATAACTCTTGTAAAATTAGGTCAATCAAAAGCAAACTCACACTTGATCTGTATCACATTGAGATATATCCATATACCAAAAATGAGTTCAATATATGCAACAACAGCGGAAAAAAGTCTGGAAAACTGAAATTTTAATAAAATTAGCTAAGTCCAAGGGCCATAACTCTTGTAAAATTAGGTCAATCGAAAGCAAACTCAAACTTGATCTGTATCACATTGAGATATATCCATATACCAAAAATGAGTTCAATATATGCAACAACAGCGGAAAAAAGTCTGGAAAACTGAAATTTTCATAAAATTGGCTAAGTCCAAGGGCCATAACTCTTGTAAAATTAGGTCAATCGAAAGCAAACTCAAACTTGATCTGTATCACATTGGGATATATCCACATACCAAAAATGAGTTCAATATATGCAATAACAGCGGAAAAAAGTCTGGAAAACTGAAATTTACATAAAATTGGCTAAGTCCAAGGGCCATAACTCTTGTAAAAATAGGTCAATCAAAAGCAAACTCAAACTTGATCTGTATCACATTGAGATATATCCATATACCAAAAATGAGTTCAATATATGCAACAACAGCAGAAAAAAGTCTGGAAAACTGAAATTTTCATAAAATTGGCTAAGTCCAAGGGCCATAACTCTTGTAAAATAAGGTCAATCGAAAGCAAACTCAAACTTGATCTGTATCACATTGAGATATATCCACATACCAAAAAATGAGGTCAATATATGCAACAACAGCGAAAAAAAGTCCGGAAAACTGAAAATGGGACAGACGGACAGACGGACAGACGGACGGACGGACGGACAGACAGATAGACCGAGAGGAAACTAAGAGTCCCCTTCGGCGTTGCCGGTAGGGGACTAAAAAAATAAGTGCAATTAAAATGTCAATACCCGGATATTTCCCTAGCTCCCGATCCGCTAAAGCGGACGGGCGCGGGAAAATTTGAAAATTCTCTGCAGGGTACCTTGTGACGCAAATAGTGCGAAAAAGAGCAGGTCATGCTATATTTTTTAATTTAGTTTCGTATAAAGCTTGAATCAATGAACAAATCGGTATATAACATGCATGGCCAGCAATGTTAGTATAGACGTTATAAGGCATTTCGTTAACATAACGGCTTATGGAAAATGATTTGGTTGTCTCTGGCCTAGAAGGTGTAACAACAGTTAATCATTTTAGCAGGGAATCCCTTCCCTTTTGACTGGTGAACCGGGCTGAATAAAAAGTGTCACCTCATTGGTCATAACTATTGAAAATTTAAAAATAGCACATTAAATCAATGTATGATTCCCTGCTGTCTGTAGAAATTGAGTTTTGAACATGATTTTGCCTTTTATGTAATCAATAGATCGATTTGAAAATATATAAAAATTAGCAAATTTTCAATTCGGAAGGAGGGGTCATTAAACAAGTGAATTTTGCAGAAAAGGTATGCATGACCCCCTTTTTTCTTTCGTTTTTATGCGTGCCAAAGATGTCCTAGGCGAAAAATATTCCTTAAAAATCTAAAAGTGGATATCTTGACAAAATTCTTTCACTTGTAGGGTACCATGCATGAGTACCTCATATCTACAAAATGTCATGACAATCTGAAGAGTGGTTATAGAAAAGAAGCAGAAAATGTATGAAAATCACCCCCCCCCCCCTTCCTTTTTACATAAGAAAAAAATTCATAAAAAATCAAAAAAATAAAATTCAAGCATAAAATACATATCAAAGCATTAAGTAAGTTAAATATGATAAATATGCAGTAAATGAGTGTGTAAAATCATACACTTATTGAGTTATTTAAAGAAATAGTGCAAAAATGTGCATTTCTGACTAAGTCCGAAAAGACGTCAAAAACGCGACAAAAATTTGACTTCGAAGTGGAATCAAAAATAACAACACTTCTTAAGACATCTCTCTAGATCATCCTGATGCTTTCGGTTTGTCGATACATGCTTCGGTTCTGAAGAAGAAGTTTGTCATAGGAGGGTACCCCCCGTGACCTACTATTGGCTGTGGTGGCGCCACCTGTTGACGGATCCGGACGAAAAACAACAACACTTGTAGGGGACCATGAGTACTTCATACCTACCAAGTTTCATCAAAATTTATAATTTAATTTAACCTATAATATTGCTTTAAAAATATCAATATGAACCCAAGGGGAAATGCCAAACTTCATAAAAAATTCCAAAGTTCAAAAAGTGGCAAAAATGGCATTAAAATTATTTAGGTAAGTTAAAAATAGCATTCAAAGCTTAAAATATGGATGAAAAATGAAAAATAAAGAAAAAAATTTTTAAGGCCCAGCCGGGATTTGAACTCGCTACCTTGGGACTCATTGACAAAGAAAACATGCCTATTTACAGTATTAAAGAAATCATTAAAAATCTAAAAGTCAAGATATTGAGAAAATTCTTTCACTGTTACATCCCTTACAATAAATATGATAAATGTTAAAACAATCATTCATGGGAAGAACCATAAAATGCCAAAAATGATGAAAATGACCATCCTCCCTTCCTTTTTTACAGTATTAAAAAAATCATTAAAAATTCAAAAATAAACCTTTCAGCAAAATTCTTTCACTAAAGCATTCCTTTGCTTAAAAATGGCTAAATTAAACTAAACTGGAGCAGAATTTTTCAATAAGAAAGAAAATATTAAGAGAAATATCAATTTTTGCATTAAAAATGCAATGTCGAAAAAGACGTCAAAAACGCGTCAAAAATTAGTTATTGGATTTTAACGAAATGAACAAACTTGAATCGTACATCCTTCTAGATCACTTAGATAGAATTAGTTTTTCAATCCATTCAGTGGAACTGGAGAAGAAGATTTTTGAAGAGGGGTACCCTCTGGGGCCTATTTGACCCCGCCCTGGATCCACCCCTGAAGGGATCATGCCGAAATGAACAAACTTGGTAGAGGACCTTTAGTACTTCATGCATACCAAGTTTCATCAAAATCCCTTCAGCCGTTCTTGAGAAGAAGTTGAAAATGTTAAAAGTTTACGACGGACGGACGGACAACGGACGCCGGACGCCACACTATGACAATAGCTCACTTGAGCCTTTGGCTCAGGTGAGCTAAAAAAGGTCATGTGTGACCAAAAGTCAAACTTACTCTGTAACTATCTACAACCAAGGTGTAAAATCAATTTTCATCACAACATCTTATTATTTGCATAACAAATCATGAATTTTGCAAGTATTCAAGGGACATAACTCCTCAGAAAAAAGATCGAGCATGACAAAGGTCTTAGATAAAGCTGTGTATCAAATTTCACCTGTATACCTATATTTGTTACAGAAAAAGTCCGAAAAACGGACAAAAACTGAATTTTGCAAGTCATCAAGAGGCATTACTCCTCGAAAAATAGGTTAAGCGTAAGAAAGTCAAACTTGCTCTGTAACTATCCAAGACTACGCTGTGTATCAAATTTCACTTGTATATCTCTATTTGTTGTCACAGTTCAGCCTTTAGTCGGTTCGGTTCAGGAAAATTAAACGCGGTTCTCGTTTGTTTTTTTTTCAGTTCGTTTTGAGTTTGTGTTGTTCAATTTAATAAAAGAGTGAAATAATGGTAAGAATAACAAATCAACAAATAATTCTTTTTCATTTTCCTGCTTTGAAAGCATTTTTCTTCGAGATATTATCAACATTCCACAAAATAACCAAACTAGAACACTTAGAAAACTTAGACTCCACCTGTCAAACTAGCAGGTGCACCTTTACAATCAAGAAGTGAAACAACCCATTTCATTGGGTGAAATACGACAAAGTATCCAATCACAGTCTGCATATCATACAAAATTGATAAACTACTGATTACCAGATATATAAAACAAAAAAAAAGGAACCGAACCGAAATCCGTAAAGTATGATCCTAATCGAAGCGACCAAGCTTGCACCGCGGTTAACTGAATTTTCCGTTAACCGTGACAGCCCTATCACTCAAGCATGAAATGTGGGTCAGATGCAGCATCTGTACAATAATTGTAGTGAGCATCCTTAGATGCATCATTCATGCAAGTTTGGTTGATGTAGGACTTAGGAGGGAGTGGATCTGTCCCGACAACAGCGCGATAGCATAAGCCCCCTCTACTTTGTCGAGGTGAGCTAAAAATAGGTCAAGTATGACTAAAGTCGAAAACTTGCTCTGTATCTATCCAAGACCAAGCTATGTATCAAATTTCATTTAATAACCTGTGTGTGTTGTAAAAAAAATTGAAAAACTGAATTTTTGAAGTCATCAAGGGGCATAACTCTGTGAAAAATTTATCTAGCGTGACAAAAGTCAACATGCTCTGTCACTTTCTGATCAAATTTCATTTGAATATCTATATGTGTAGCAGAAAAAAGTCCAGAAAACTGAATTTTCGAAGTCATCAAGGGGCATAACTCCTTGAAAAATAGGTAAAGCGTGACAAAAGTCGAACTTGGTTTGTAAGTAATTCCAAGACCAAGCTGGGTATCAAATTTTATGTGGTGCAGAAAAAAATCTTGAAAACTGAGATGGACTGACAGACAGATGGACGGATGGACAGACAGGTTGACAGACCGAGAGGAAACTAAAGAGTCACCTTTGGCATTGCAGTTTTAAATAGCTTTTGATCTTGAATCCGTTAAATATTTGTCATCCTTAAACATGAGAAGATATTATGAATGGATTTCATACCCTTTCTGGGTTCTTTAATTTCTTCTGGCATAGGTCCAGCTAACATTGGGCTCTCTGCAAAGATATTATACAATTGCTCAATAAGAATTTATTATTTGTCAAAAAGAGATAAATAATTGACGGACATATAACATATTTCTAATTTCAAGCAATTTTTAAACTTGTACACTTTATTGTCTTCATTACAAACAAGCATTCAAAGAATTGTATACAAATGTATTAAATAGAAGAATTAGATGAAAATTTAATATGTGATCTGGTATAAAAAGGCCTATTATATGAGTATTCTGCCAGTTAGATACGCCAGTACTTTAACGTACCCTGACTTACCATATATAGATAAGAATTTCCTCCCTCCACATGACTTATCTTCATTTCCGTCACATTTCTTGTTGCACTTCTTCTTTCCTACTTCATTCTTTGGAAGGTCATCACCGCAGAAACAATAATACCCCTTCTAGAATTACATAAAATGTCTTTATTACATATGACACTTTGTCAAAATACAATGTGTTTTCAATACTTAAAAGCATTTTGGTAAAAAGCTTATCTTTTCATAAAAAGATGTAAATTTTGAAATACATATATTATTAATTTTTATAGACACAAGTGAGCACAACAGAACAAATCATAAACAAAGGTGAATATAAAAGAACAAAGATAGACAGTTTTTAACAGATTATTAGCATGACATTCAAATTACCATTATTCCTACAACTGGCTTATTCTTCTTATTGCACTTCCTCTTACATTTCCTTAATGTATTGCTCTTGAATTTCCATCTCTTGGCATTTTTTCCAAACAAACCATTTTTCGGTTGTCTAAAGCACCCTTGAAATGCAACTGTGAAGAGATATTTTGATTAAACTAATAGCCTAAGTGGGCCTATATTGTTCAACTTGGCTCTGTATTTTCATACACGGAATAGTTAATGAGATGAAGAAATCATCTTATAAATTTACATCATACATAGGGAATAGACAAATAAAAAAACTTTTACAATGGCTTTCTCCCTATAATATTCAAATGAACTATAATTAGCACATGCTTTTAGCTCTGGTCTGAGATATATATTTAAAGAGCTACCTTGGTACAGGACCTTGAGCACTTTATTCACATATACGTAAAGTTTCCAATTTTTACTTACCATATATTGGGTAATTTTGGTGCGATGGAAATTTTGGCTTTGTTGGCGAATGCAATAGAATTGCCAAATTTAAAAGTGCCAAATTTTCCATCCATAAAAGACAGAGTTTATTCAGCTTGAGATCTGCCACTTAATGAAATTGCCCGTTTTCTATCAGGTAATGATTTCATTTGTGTAATTAATTCACACATGTTGACCATGTCGTAATTACAGGTATCATTGTTTACCTTCAAACAACAAGTAACGTACAATTAACAGACATTTACCTTGCGTTAATCTAATTATTTAATTAAAAATCATATTGTGCTTGCTCTTCATTTGACCTTCAATATGACCTTGACGATAATTTACAGATTACCTATATCAATTTACTACCAATTAAGGTATGTCATGGTGTTCTGACATGTTACGTGTATGTGTCTTGTGAAGCTCTCTTCATACATGCAGAGCACACAGCATTCAGTTTCTTTTTATTCTTTTAAAACGCTTAAAATTCCTGACAAGCATAAAGATTTCTCTCTATAATCTTTTATCTGCAGATCACATTTTGAGTCAAATAAACTTGGAGTGGAATCCAGATGTACAGACATGAACAAGTTCTAACATTGAGCAGTGACAACATTTTATACTAGAAGCTTAGCTACTAACTAAGCACAATCTGTAAGCCTTCATACCTTCCTCTACAGGTTCTGGTTCCTCTATTGGTTCTGGCATTGGCAATGGCATTGGTTCTGGCATTGGTTCTATTATTGGCATCGGTTCTGGTACACCTTTAATAATGAAAATTTAAATACACATACTGCCCTATCTGTAGTACTTGTATATTGATACACTGATGATATTTTTATGAATGAAATGTTTAGCTTTTTACTACTTACCTACTAATGCCCGTTTGTGTGTGTACTATTTACCTATTTTAAATGCCCATTTGTGTGTGTACTATTTACCTAATTTAAATGCCTGTTTGTGTGTGTACTATTTACCTAATTTAAGTGCCCGTTTGTGTGGGTACTATTATGTCATAATGCTGCTGAGGAACGTATCTCTGATGAGCAAAAGGCAATAGCATTTGCGGATCTAGCGAGGTGAATAGGGGGGTTGCAACCCCCCCTTTGGTCCGACTAAAAAAAAACAGAGAGAGAGAGAGAGAGAGAGTGAGAGAGAGAGAGAGAAAGCTTATATTAAATCAAAGCACTGAAGGTACTGAAAGCGAATAGCTTAAATATCAGTATATGTACATGTATCATTTATTACGTATGTCATCAAACTTTCCGTCATAACAATGCAAATACATTTTGTACACAATAATACTGAAATGCAATTCCATAAGGATGTCATTAGAATTTTAAAAAAGATGGCTGTCCTCGAACTAGCATTTTTCATTCTTTGGTCCTTTAGTGTTATCAGAATTTCTCGTTTAATACAGAAGTGGATTTGTCAATTAAGGGAGTTTACCCGATAAGAGGCTGCCATGAATATATAGCAGATCATGATGACAGCCGTATGAGAGAGAGAGAGAGAGAGAGAGAGAGAGAGAGAGAGAGAGAGAGAGAGAGAGAGAGATTATATACCGGCAGTGTATGGCGTTCAATTTCTAACACGCCAAAATTCTTTTATTTCCAATCTAAAACCTGATAAAGAATCTGTATAGGAATGCCTCATTTCCTAGAAATGGGCGAAGTTTAGTAAATAAATGTAAATTTTAAAAGTGTACGCATACGCACGTAGTTGGGGTAGTCGTAATATTCGCCATTCAAAAATAAAAATATTTACTCATTGCAAGGATTAATTTGAGAAAGATGTTTTTCAGTTTAAGAAAATGAAAATGATATGGTGTAATAATGAACAAAGAATTTTTCTCTAATTCTTTTTTAACGTTAGATTTTCTAAATCGGTAAACAGTTGTGACCTCTCCCGTAAAAATTCATTTATGATGAATTGTAGTTTCGGTCCAACAGAAAAGGGGGACTGAATCAGTACAGCTACTTAAAATTAGTTATGAAACATAAAAAGACCCGTACTGCTTTGGCCCCTCCCCCGCCAATGATCCGGCCACGCATATACATTCTTCTATTTTTATCTTGCATTTATCATTAGCTCGACGTGTTTATGTACAAGTATTAGCTTTTAAAAAAGCTTGTTCGGTGTCAGCAATCCTTTTAGGTGTCAAGGAACCAATCTCTTTCACGGAAGGGGGGAGGGTTACTCTGTTTCAGTTAAAGTTGACATAGTAATGAATGGAACATTCCTGCATATTGATTAGCGCGTCAAAGGAAGCTTGCACTAAAAGCAGGACTTAATAAGTTAGATGCATGACCGGGCGAAATAAAATGAGGAAGCGAACGAGCGAATTGTAAGAAAAAGAAAAAAAAAAGAGAGAAGAAATATATCCATATACAAATACAAAAAACTTACGACTGGAGTACCGAAACAGATATCAAACTGTTTTGTTCTAAAAGTCTGTCTCGGAACACCCCAAATAAGATCATCCTATTAGAAAATAGCATGACGTTATCTTCGTTAGCAGTCGGCCGTTTCCGTCGACAGCTTGGGACTGGCTGATTGCCCATATATGCTACCTCTTTGGAGTATGTTCGGAAGTAAAAACATCCCTAGTGTGTCCGGCTTCAGGACAATAATACAATTTAAGTAACACGACAGCTTGATTCTAAAGTAAACAGAGTTACATCGTTTATACATAGAAGCAACAGCGACCCTTCACTTTCTCCGGAAGAAGAAGACTTCATACGTCACACGATGTTGAATTCCTGTGATTTGATTGGTTCGTGCTACAAATTATACAGAATCAGGGCACTCTAGCGTGAAAAATCACGTGATCTCTTAAAGCTATTCGCTTAAAAACTTAATCTGTGTCCGTCTTACTTACCAAAGATTTTAATATCGTATTCCGTTGCATGTCACTGGTTCTACTATATATTCAAATCGAGAAAATTTCTGATTTTGTTTTAGAGAGCAACCATTTGATTTTTAGGGGGGGGGGCTGCAGGAAGACTTTGCAAAAAAATTCCGGATCGAAAATTTAGGGAAAAAAATTTTCGGCCCGTAAGGCTAGCCAAAAAAAAAATTCCGGATCATGAAATTGCCCCCCCCTCTCTCTTCCGACCTTTTCACATGCCCAGCAAACACTTTTTTGTGTGTCATAAACTAAGTACAAATAAAAATTGAACAAACTTTATGCAATTTGGAGTGAATTAATCAAATTCAAGTCATTAGCACCATATAGCCTGTCTCATTTAAGTGAATAGATTATAGGTATCATATGCCATTCAAGTAATTAAAATGAAGTGATCTGCTGGTAAGAGATGAACTCATTTTGTGTTTGATGTTTAATATGGAAAAATCACGCTGAATTATATAAACTTTAGAGTTATTTCTAACATTGGAAAATTACAACAACAAAAAAAAATAAACCGGCCCAAAGGGCCAGCGAAAAAAATTTCCGGCTCTTGAAATGGCCGAAAAAAAATTTCCTGCTGGCAAACTCTTCCTGCCCCCCCCCCCCTAAAATCAAATGGTTGCTTCCTTAGTTCAACATGCTCGAAGAAACTAATCGTACAATCAGCAACTCAAAAGTAAGCCCCTGGGAAATTCAAGAATTGAGCTGTAAGTTGCATAACGAACTAAGAAAACATGTACCCCTGCGGCGACCTGATATTCATGCAATCTTTGCTCCGATGCATGTTTAGTTATCAATAGGAAATTGTGTTTACTTTAAAAGATAATAAATCTTTGTGTAGTCAATAATGCACCATTCAAGGTATTATTGCAAAACAAAAGCTTTTGATAGTATGCATTCAACCCCCCCCCCCCATCCTTTCAAAATCTTCAACCCCCCCCCCCCCCCCCTTTTGAAAAATTCCTAGATCCGCCTATGAATAGTGCCTGGGTGTTGGGCACTATTGTCTCATAGTCCCGCGTGCTTAACCAATGGAATTGCAAGGATTTATCATGTGATGTACTAATGTAAATACACTCTACTCAAGAAAGGCCAACTCTCAATTACGTTCATATCAATTTTGCAAATAGCAAGTAAAAAAGCAATAAATTTGCATGATATACCATTAACAAAATTGAATATTGACATTTTTTTAATTTCAACTTGCATTGAATATGAAGTTCATACTAAGTATGCCCTTTGAAGATACTAAATACTCCTATAATATGTAAATTTCACATTTACAGAATTCCCTCAAGGATAGCATGCAATGTCAAATTCAAGGTTTCTGGTCATCCTAAAAGCAGAATTCCACTTGAAACCCATTAAAAAATCATGTCTTTTGTTGGCACACAAAAAAAAAACATAAAATCATTTATAAGGCTATCAAATTGTGCTTCCATGAATATGATACTTCAACTGTTATAAGGTGATTACTGTGAATGTGATAACACAAGCATCTTTACAGATGGAAACAAACCTGGTGTTTACATCTGTAAGACATAATGGTTACGAAATTACTTACCATATATAGATAAATATTTATTCCCTCCACATGACTTCTTTTTATTTCCATTACATTTCTCGTTACACTTTTTCTCCTCTACTTGTTTCTTTGGAAGTTTAGTGCCACAGTAACAGTATTTTCCTTTCTGGATTCAAATACAAACACAATAAATAAATACAAACACAATTAATAAATACAAACACAATAAATACATACAAACACAATAAATAAATAAACACTAAATACTCAATTTATAATATTTAAATGGAATTTACATTATAGCTAAATAATTGCTAAAAACAGGCAGGATTTTGGCCAAATACTATTTATTTTCAAATGCAATGTAATTTGCTTGGCTTGCTTGGAGAAATGATTAAAGAAAGTGAGAAAGTTGTTAAAAAAAACAAAAGCATATCAAATCAATTACCATTATGAAAATAGAATGAGTTTGTATCATACTTGACTTATAATCCAGAAACTAATTGTTGATGCCAGCCCGCCCGCCCGCCCGCCTGTCTGACATCAAATTAAGAGCCGAGTTTTGCAACTTGGCTAAAAAGCAAATCAAATCAATTACCATAATTCCTACAATAGGTTTGCCCTCTTCCCTGCACATTTTCTTGCACTTTTTTAATGTAT
Organism: Pinctada fucata; assembly: GCA_028142955.1. NCBI lineage: Eukaryota > Metazoa > Mollusca > Bivalvia > Pterioida > Pteriidae > Pinctada > Pinctada fucata. The sequence continues at coordinate 52,497,456 of AP027107.1, forward strand.
TTTTCTTCAATTTCTCCTTCTTTGCAGACTTTCCAAACTGGCCATTCTTAGGTTGTTTAAAACATCCTAAATAACCAACTGAAAATGAAAATAGAATGAATAAGAAGACATACTCTATACATACATACTTCGCTAAAGCATTCAAATCTCATAAGAAAAGAAACAGTTAACTTTGCACCTTGAAAATAATCTGACCAAAGAGTTGTTCATACACAACTTTGAATATCCATTTCTATAGTGGAAAGCAGTTCTTAAAATTATCTATCATGTATAAGAGTATGATGTATCTTTGTAAATAATTTTATTTAAATTATCATGGTTATTTTCCCTATGACAACACTTTCTTTACTTTTTCTATAGCAAAGTCACATGCGAGTCAAAGTCAAATCTGCTTAGCCTTGACCTTTCCTTTCATAACGTACAATGTGAGAGATCCCAAATGGTACCTATTGGTTGATTCCATGACACTATATAAAGATTGATATACTTACATGTATGTTTGATTTGTACCACATATATGTCTCAAAACAGAAATAAAAAGTCCTGCACAAAATTTTGATGTATCACCCCTGTCTGATTCTTACATGGACCTATACTTAAAAATACTTTTGAATATTAATTTTGACTCTTTCCCCCCAGATTTCAGAGTGAATATCAGTCCAATGTACAAAATATCACTACCTGAATAAAATTCAACAACTATCTTATCTAATTCTCAGAAAAAAATTCTTTTATCAAGAAATTATTTCGCTCCCAACTCAGCTGAATGTCCTATAAATTAATCAAGCTCCTTTATCTGCAAAGCTTCATACCTTGTGGTCCTTCTGTTGGTTCAGTTTTCTCTATGGGTTCTGGCATCGGCATTGGCATTATTTCTGGCATCGGCATCGGCATTATTTCTGGCATCGGCATTGGTTCTGGCACTGGTAAACCTTTAAAATTTTTATTTAATACACGTAAGGCCAACAAAAATTTTAATTTTGTTTCATGGGCACTGCGGCATTGCCTAAAAACCTGCCGCATTTTGATACGATGTTTTACCGCAATTTTAAAGTCTTCAATTGAACATCCTACGTTTTGCTAGTAGTGATTGTTTGTTTATTCATTCTTTACTTCACTAAATAGCTGTAACTCAATACTTGTTTCCATGAGATAACATTATTTACTCCAAACTATTAATTATACGGTAATCGCAAAAATATTCAGAACACTTACTGTCAAACCCCTTGCGGGGAACTTTTTTACAAGCTCCACACCGCCATACTTGCCATAATTTTTTAGAAGTTTTGTCATTGCAAAGAGGGACAAATCATCAAAAAGCGGGACAAATATAATGCCAATGAGGGACATAAAGAGGAACACTTTTAGGAGGTTGAACTTCAGATACTGCAGTCCAAAATTGCACTAGATCATTGCCCTCTGCAAACGAAAGAACGTCAAAGAAAAAATAAATCTTATCAATGCGCGCCATATACGTAGACAGCTCCTGGTCGGATGCATTTCTAAAAGTGGCACTTCAGCGAACTTGTCTACCCTTTTTAGTTTTTCCCTGTGAACGTTTAATAAAGCCTACGCTCACGCAGCAAGATACGCCCGTTGGGATTTTTTTCACAACACCAAAATATTTAAGTCCCATAACTCCATAAGGACAAATTGGATGAACCTAGCTTAAAATCGAAAGGCGGCTTCCTCTTCAAAGTCTGATCAAAATGTACAAATATCATGAAAATCTGTTGACACATATTCAAGTTATTGCGTTCCATGCACCTATATTTTGCCCTTAGCTTAACATGTATGTGCATACAACCCCCCCCCCCCCCCATTACACATAATTTCTGGATTATGTGACAAAAAATTCAAGAACCCCTTATAAATGTGAAAGAACATCCTTTCTACTTGAAGTATACAAAATTTCAAAACATTTCAACCAGAAATAGATTTTTAAATAATTTTTAACTATTTTAGTATATTTTCACTGTATTTTAAAATATCTAAGTCCCATAACTCTGTAACGACATATCGAATGAACCTGAAAATCGAAAGGCGGCTTTCTCTCCACAGTCCAATCAAAATGTATGAATATCATGAAAATCCGTTGACGCATATTCAAGTTATTGCGTTCCATGCGCCTATATTTTGCCCATAGCTTAACATGTATGTGCATATAACCCCCCCCCCCCCCCCCCTTCCTATTACACACAATATCTCGCTTATGCGACCAAAAAATTAAAAAACCCGTTACATATGTCAAAGAGCATCCTTTCTACCTTAAGTATACAAAATTTCAAAATATTTCGACCAGAAATAGATTTTTAAATAATTTTTAACTATTTTAGTATATTTTCACTGTATTTTAAATTGTCTAAGTCCCATAACTCTGTAACGACATATCGAATGAACCTGAAAATCGAAAGGCGGCTTCCTCTCCACAGTCCAATCAAAATGTATGAATATCATGAAAATCCGTTGACGCATATTCAAGTTATTGCGTTCCATGCGCCTATATTTTGCCCTTAGCTTAACATGTTTGTGCATATAACCCACCCCTCCCCCCTTCCTATTACACACAATATCTTGGTTATGCGACAAAAAAATTAAAAACCCGTTACATATGTCAAAGAACATCCTTCCTACATGAAGTATACAAAATTTCAAAACATTTCAACCAGAAATAGATTTTTAAATAATTTTTAAATATTTTAGTATATTTTCACTGTATTTTAAAAATCTAAGTCCCATAACTCTGTAACGACATATCGAATAAACCTGAAAATCGAAAGGCGGCTTCCTCTCCACAGTCCAATCATAATGTATGAATATCATGAAAATCCGTTGACGCATATTCAAGTTATCGCGTTCCATGAGCCTATATTTTGCCCTTAGCTTAAAATGTATGTGCATATAACCCACCCCCCCTTCCCATTACACACAATATCTCGGTTATGCGACAAAAAAATTAAAAACCCGTTACATATGTCAAAGAACATCCTTCCTACTTGAAGTAAACAAAATTTCAAAACATTTCGACCAGAAATAGATTTTTAAATAATTTTTAAATATTTTAGTATATTTTCACTGTATTTTAAAAATCTAAGTCCCATAACTCTGTAACGACAAATCGGATGAACCTGAAAATCGAAAGGCAGCTTCCTCTCCACAGTCTGATCACTATGTATAAATTTCATAAAAATCCGTTGACGCGTATTCAAGTTATTGCGTTCCATAGGCGGACGGACAGACGGACGGACGGACGGACAGACGGACGGACGGACGGACAGACGGACGGACTTCGCCATACCATAATACGTCCCGTCAAATGACGGGCGTATAAAAAGTCTTTTACTCCATTGCTCACATTTTATTTTCACAACTTTCTGAATATAAGTATTAAACACTTGCGCCGTAGGCAGCGTTGACGTTGGCCATTTAAATGAAATATGCAATCGATAACTTAACGACTCGAGCGTTAAAAACGACACTAAGCTCACGTACTTTGATTAGTATCGAGAGTTTTTTTATTTGACAATAATAAAGAGCATATTATATAACTTTAAAGCATTCTGTGGTTACCGTATTTTCTTTTTCTTTTTTTCTTTTTTTATCTTGTTGACATGTTTTACATCACGTTGTTTCTTCTCATAAAAATAAATTCATTTCTTGGCTTACATTAATGGTATCACTCGAACATCGTATTGCTTTATTTATTTCAATGATTGAATTGTTTTGTCAGCAAAAAAAAAAAGAAAAAATACCAACATGAGAAAGCCTACATGTATGTATTTAGTGATGTTTGTGGGACAGCCAACCTTACTATTAAAACATAGATCAATAACCGCGGTTGATAACTAATTGGTAATGTTTAAATAAACAATGCGTAGATAATTTGTAACGTTTAAATAAACAATGAAAGTTTAAGAAAAGACAGACAACTGAAATTGACACAGAATAATCAATATTATGCCGCCTTTTTTTTTTTTTTGATGGAACGTCCAAAAATCAGGATTTTCCTTGTCCCAGCCAGGACAATTTTTTTCCGGACAATGGCAAGTATGCACGGCAAAGGGCATAAGTGTGACACACCTGACTTACTTACCATAAATTGATAGATATTTATTCCCTCCACATGTTTTCTTTTTATTTCCATTACATTTCTCGTTACACTTTTTCTCCTCTACTTGTTTCTTTGGAAGTTTATTGCCACAGTAACAGTATTTTCCTTTCTGAATTCAAATAAATACAAACACAATAAATAAATACAAACACAATGAATAAATACAAACACAATGAATAAATACAAACACAATAAATAAATACAAGCACAATAAATAAATACAAACACAATAAATAAATACAAACACAATAAATACATACAAACACAATAAATAAATGCAAACACAATAAATACATACAAGCACAATGAGTTAACCTCCTGGATCAGACTTGCTTCATGTATAAATAAATCTTGTATAGTAAAGAGCAAGTAGATTTATCATATCAAACTATGAAAGTAGTCTATGAGAAAGTTGTTAAAAAAATCAAATCAATTACCATAATTCCTACAATAGGTTTGCCCTCTTTCCTGCACATTTTCTTGCACTCTTTTAATGTATTTTTCTTCAATTTCTCCTTCTTTGCAGACTTTCCAAACTGGCCATTCTTAGGTTGTTTAAAACATCCTAAATAACCAACTGAAAATGAAAATAGAATGAGTAAGAAGACAAACACTGTACAAACATATTTTGCTAAAGCATTCAAATCTCATCAGAAAAGAAACAGTTAACTTTGCACCTTAAAAATAATCTGAACAAAGAGTTGTTCATAAACAACTTTGAAAATCAGTTTCTATCACTGAAGCATCAAGTGACTTATGTTGGTGAAACCACGAAAACAAAATGGAGGCATACCGCTCGTTTGCAGGAAAGAAAACAGGTACTGTGATGGTTGATTTGATTCAATTCTATCTTTTCATAGCCAATGTCCTTGTAAAAGATGATATTTTGATGATTCTTTCTTTAACAATCAAGAAATCATTGTAGTTTTTACAAACATTCTGACAAAAGGAACATCGTGCTCGAAATAGCTTAAATACAATGTTATGGTGGTTCCACACAAATATCTACAGCTTATGTCACATTGTTTGTAAGAACAACGGCGTTTTACTTACTAACGAGTCGATGATTGTAAAAGTATCAGTTTAGAGAAGGATATCGGCTATGAAAAGATGAAATTTAATCAAAGCAATTATTGCAGTACCTATTTTCTTTCCTCCATTGAGCTTTTTATTTATTCGTGGTTTCACCAACTTAAGTCTCGTGATGCTACACATGCAGTGTTCTATAGTGGAAAGCAGTTCTTAAAATTGTTTATCGTGTATAAGAGTACAATGTATCTTTGCATATAATTTAAATTTTTATGGTCATTTTCCCTATGACAACACTTTCTTTACTTTTTCTATCAAAGTCACATGCAAGTCAAAGTCAAATCTGCTTAGCCTTGACCTTTCCATTCAGAATGTACAATGTGAGAGATCCCAAATGGTACTTACTTGTTGATTCCGTAACACTATATAAAAAGAAGGGAGGAGATCTCCAACAAGACCCCTTTGCAGCATCAACAGTAAAACACCAAAACACCCGATGCAAAAACACAAAAGACGAGTACAGCATGAGACGGAAAAGAGACATACGACATGTAAACATCAAACACAAAAGACTACACATAAACCGACGAGACCAATGGGTAACCGGTGCCGACTTTGGACGGCCATCTGTCACGCAAGTAGCAAATGGTGTGGTTATCCTTGATTACGTGCGCACAACCCTCTCACTTCTCCAATTACCCAGAGGTCTCGAAGAACGTACAATTGTGGTGTAAAACAACCTCACAACATCACACAAACAAGACCGCGAAACGCAGAGGCCCCAGAGACACAGATGAATATGTAAATGGATATAAAAAGAGGGCATGCGTAATACAGTCCGTGCTCTGCCGGCTGTAGCGAGCTCATGTATGTAATCACCCGAGGAGTCCGACTGACATTCAGAGAGGACAGGTGGTCGGGGCCCTGTCTTCTCTAAAGAGGTTTGGACAGGGCCCGTCATGGAGTCCCGTCGTCACAGTCAGTCAGAGTGCAAGTCTCAAGGATGCGCTTGTACAAGACTGTAGATTGGTCAAGTACCAAGCCTAGTGTCCGTCTGGTGACATTAGGATCATATCCACGATATAAAAGGCGTTTGGTGATTCTGACGCATTTTCGATGGGTATGCTGCCTACCTTTGATCCTTTTTATTTTGTTTATCATATCACCATAAAAGACAGGTTGTGTAATACCCATAGTAATGTACTCCGTTGCATGTATAGATCCGAATTTTAAAAGAAGTTGACTGTAATTCTTGTAAAATTTCCAGAAAGTCTTAACTAGTTTATGAAAGCGGAAACCTTGACCTAAAAGTTTTTTGGTAATTTGTAAATTTCTACTGTGAAAATCCGAAATATCAGTACATGCTCTAGCGTACCTGATGAGCTGTGATATGTAAATGCCATATGACGGTAATCTTGGAACATCACCGTCAAGCCAAGGGAAATTTACTATGTTGAATCCAAAATCATCCCTTTTGTCATATACACTTGTATGAATCTTTCCGTTTACAATTTTGATATTTAGGTCCAAAAAGGGTGTTTCTGTATTTGAAAGGTTTGCCTTGTTAAGGGTTAATTCTTGTGGATAAATTTCATTCTTATATAATTCAAAAGCAGGATTGTCAATGGTTAGAATATCATCCAGATACCTAGAAGTATTATTGAAACATTTCAGCTCATCAAATTTTCTTTGCTTTTGAAGATTTTGGATAAATTCTTTTTCATAAGTGTATAAAATTAAATCTGCAACAAGAGGCGCACAGTTAGTACCCATAGGAATTCCTACAACCTGCTTGTATAGATCCTCACCAAATCTAACATAAATATTGTCCAAGAGGAAGGACAAGTCATTACACAGGTCACTACATGTCCATGATTTGTATGATTTGTAGTCTGTCGAGGAAAAGAAACCCTTCGATTCAGATGTACAAATGTAAGTTTTTCGCTCTAAGTTTTTCGCTTTAAGTTTATCAATAAAGATTGATATACTTACTTCAAACTAAAAAGTAACAGTATTTATGTATTAAGAGATGAATTAGACCTTATTACTCCCTACCAACCAATTTTCTGAAATTCTTATCACCTGGTTGACTTCATTGACTACAGGATCCTACCAATCATGGTGATTACTCTAACCAATACTATACAATTATTACTATTCAGACATTTACCAAGGTACATACAATGAAAAATATTATTGATCAAAGGATGAATGATACCCCCGCCCGGCACATTTCACATAAGCAATGTATAAAAAGTTTGAAGGGGCATATCTCCACACAAAATTGAGCAACATGACCCATATTTGAACTTGATCTGTACTTCTTAATATAAAGCTATATGTAAGAAATGAATATATTCCCTGTGACAGTTTTCATTTAACCACAAAACATTGATTTTTTCCCAAGTTTCAAGGGGAATAATTCTGCATAAAATTGAGGCATGAACCATACTCAAACATGACCTGTCTTTCTTGGTGTTTAAGCTATATCTAAGAAATGAATTGAAAAACAAAAATGAGCAACATGCACAAAATTGAGCGACATGACCCATATTCGAACTTGACCTGTATTTGTTTTGTATAGCTACATTCAAGAAATGAATTGATTATCTGTAAGAGTTTTCCTTCAAATGTCCAGAAACCACAAAATATTGAAATTATCTAAGTTTCAAGGGGCATAACTCATTCAAAGATTCAAATTCAAACTTGACCAGTATTTCTTGGTGTAAAAGCTATATCAAAGAAATGAATTGATTATCTATAGCAGTTCTCCTTTAATTAAAAGTTGTGTGCATCACTTATATATACCCCACCAATTTTTGGCGGGGGTATAATAATTATTTTATTACATGAAGTTTCAAAATCATCTATATAAATTATTCAAACAAAATTTTCAGACTACAAAAAGCCTCTCTTGTCTATTTTCAGTACATGGAGAGCTGTTGGAATCTTACATCTACCTCGGATGACGTCATCCTAGGTAAATATAACGTTTGAGCTTATCACCGAGTGGCCATTTTAGTAAATCAGGAAAGGGGAAATTCCCATTCATGTAATAATGAAATTTATTGTTGATCTAAGGATCAATGATACCCCCGCCAGACGTATGTTGCATATAACCTAATGAAGCCATGACTATACATATGGTGCATGTAGTTGTAAAGGGCATAAGTCTACACATAATTGAGCAACATAACCAATATTTAAAATTGTCCTGCTTCACATGGTGTAAAATCTATAACAATGAATTGATTTTCTGTGGTAGTTTTCCTTTAACATGTTTGAATGTCAGGAAACCACAAAAAAATTGATTCAAGGGACCTAACACCTCATAAAATTGAGCAACATAGCCTATATAGGTTCTTGACCTAAATTTCTGCATATGAAATCTAAATTTCAGATATCAATTTATTCTCTGTGAGGGTTTTCTTTTGGATGTTTTGAAATCACAAAATACTGGGTTTTTTCTTAGCTTCAAGGGGCAAACCTCTGCACATTATTGAGCGACATGACCCATATTCGATCTTGACCTGTATTTCTTGGTGTAAAAGCTATATCCAAGGAATGAATTGATTATCTGTAACGGTTTATCTTATATGTTTTTCTAAGTTTCAAGGGGCATAACTCTGCATGTAATTGAGGGACATGTCCCATATTCAAAGTTGACCTGTATTTCGTAATTTTAAAGCTACATCCAAGAAATGAATTGATTATCTGTAACGGTTTTCCTTCAAAGGTCCAGAAACCACCCATGGTCCATATTCAAACTTGACCTGCATTTCTTGGTTGAAATGCTATATCGAAGAAATGAATTAATTATCTGCAACGGTTTTCCTTAAAATGTCCAGAAACCACAATATTTTGAATTTTTCTTAGTTTCAAGGGGCATAACTCTGCACACAATTGAGGGACATGATCCATATTCGAATTTGACCTGTATTTCTTGGTGTAAAAGCTTTATGCACAAAATTAATTGATTATCTGTAACAGTTTTCCTTTAAATGTCAGGAAATCACAGGTGGGACGCAAGCACGGACACACCCACACATGGACAGACATGTGCATCACTTTATACCCCCACCATTTAATGGCAGGGGTATAATAAAAAGGTTTAGTCAGATGGAAATCCTGTAGCAAGGTGGGAAACAGAATTCTTAAGTACAGGCCCACGTAAGGGTCAGGCTGTTGAAAAACCTTAAAATTTTTGTAGAACTTTTTTCTCTTGAAATGTGTTCAGATCAGCATCCATATGAATGTTCTGAAGGAATTTTCCTCATACTTGGATGGCGAAAAAGTTATAGGAGTAGCAAATTTGGTTGACTTATATATGTTACAGGGAATAAGTGTAATCAGGGATTTCATGTAATTCCTGAAAGGTTCAGTAATTAAGTGTAATTCCTGGTCATTTTAGGGATTACTCGAAATCTCCAAAATATTAGGGATTACGTGTAATTCCTAAAATATTTAAGCATTTTTACACTTATTTCCTGACTATCAAAAACCTTATAAAAATTATTAAATTGGAACGTGATAATCATTTTTCGTGTTCATATTAATCAAATATATAATACCATTACTGACTAACTGAGCGAGAGAAATAGCTTTTAAGATAGATAAAGGAAAATGCTATGTTAAAAAAAAAACTATGCGAAGCATGATTTGGTCTTCCATATAATTTTTACCCACTGTGTAAATGCATTGTATGGAATCTTGATAGGATCATGTAAGTCGATATGCATGATATTTTAAAATAGCTATTGTAACAAAGTGCAATGATGATATACTGGCTGTCTTGTTCTTATTAACGGATTTCATTATGAAACTTGCTGCAATAAAATATTTAGATAAACTCGAAGAAATGGAAATTTCCCAACGTTTTTACTGGAAGACCATGGAGACAGGACTAATTGAGTTAGATTTGTTGCATGAACTTTCTTACGTATACAACTTACGCTTTCTGTCTAACGGGGACATGCGTTACCTACCAAATAATATACGTCATTTTTTGTGTATCTTAAATCCTTTCATGATATCAGATAAAAGGTAGTAGAGAATAAATTTTTAAAAAATTGGGTAACTTTTTGTCTAAATCAAGAAAAGTTGATGAAGGTTAAATACTATTGTTTGTAAGATGCTTGGTTCTCTGTCCTCTCTGCAAAGATAATGCGAAATGGACTTCGAAATTTGAGCAACATTTTTATAGACATTACCTGTTCAAATGTTTTCACTTATTTTGCATAAACATTCATTGTTACTTGACGGAAAGGAGATTCAGCATCAAAAGGGCGGTAAACGTTGATTTTAAATGTCAAACATTAGACAAAATCTAAGTTAGGAAATAAGTGTAAAAATTCATGAAAAAATCAGGAATTACATGAAATACCTGGCCAATTTCAGGAATAACATGTAATGACTAATGGAAACGGGGATTACACGAAATCCCTAAATTTCAGGAATTACGTGAAATTCCTGATTACACTTATTCCCTGTAACATATATATGTTACAGGGAATAAGTGTAATCAGGGATTTCATGTAATTCCTGAAAGGTTCAGTGATTACGTGTAATTCCTGGTCATTCCTGGATTACATGAAATCCCCAAAATTTTAGGGATTACATGTAATTCCTAAAATATTTTAGCATTTTTACACTTATTTCCTGACGGCAAAAAATCATATAAAAATGATGAAATTGCGATATGATAGATATTTTACATGTTCATAATATAAAATCCTGGCCCACTAATATGACTCTAATACATGTAATCGGTAAAATTGTATGCATAGATTCTTGATTGGACTATGTAACTCAATACAGCCATTGTACCAAAGTGCCATGGTGATCGCTTCATCCCAAAATCTTTTCTTTGCATCTATTCTATTTCAATGAAACTTGTTGCAATCAAAATATCTTAGTATTTAGATGTACACGAAGGAAGGGGATATCCAATTTTTTTTACCGGGAAATTTACAAAGATTTGTTTTATGGACCTTGATACTCAATCTGGTGGTTTATGCTTGCTGTCGGACGGGGACATCTAATTTGAGTAATTTTGAATATATCTTAAACTTTTTTTTTTTATTTATTTTTTTTTTATCACTTGATATAACATGTATTATATAATAATATTTGATATAGCATGTGAAATAATAAACTTGTACTAAAGAAATATCAAGTGTTTTTATGATAGTTGACAGAAAGAAAGAGAGGACACATTTACACCCTTTCACTCACACATTCATACTTTAGGATTGGGATGTTCTAGACATGGATAAATATTGACAGGTCAAGGTCATGTTTTGTCTGATTTTTAAAGTTTTTTTTTTTATTTTTTTTTTCAAATTCATATATACATAGCTTGTACATAAATTGTAAATAATATGAGAAAGCCGATTAGGAGTTGGAGAAAAGAGCCTGCAAATTATTCCATTTGTTAAGAAATTTGTCATGTCTCTTTTGACTATAGTATATATGTCTTTCAAGATTGTAATGATAGTTTAGCAACTGTTTAACTTCTTCAAAATTTAAGGTACTGTCCTTGAGCCGTTTTTGATAAATATAACTTTTTATTATAACGGTCAAAAGATTCAAGGCTTTAAATGTTTTTCCATATTTCAAAAAGATCACATCGAACATAGAAAGAGTGATTTCTAAATTTGTTTTGTCTTTTATCCATGATTCAAAGTTGCCCCACATAGAAGAAACAAAGCGACAATGAATTTTTCTTAGTTTCAAGGGGCATAACTCTGCACACAATTGAGGGACATGATCCATATTCGAATTTGACCTGTATTTCTTGGTGTAAAAGCTTTATGCACAAAATTAATTGATTATCTGTAACAGTTTTCCTTTAAATGTCAGGAAATCACAGGTGGGACGCAAGCACGGACACACCCACACATGGACAGACATGTGCATCACTTTATACCCCCACCATTTAATGGCAGGGGTATAATAAAAAGGTTTAGTCAGATGGAAATCCTGTAGCAAGGTGGGAAACAGAATTCTTAAGTACAGGCCCACGTAAGGGTCAGGCTGTTGAAAAACCTTAAAATTTTTGTAGAACTTTTTTCTCTTGAAATGTGTTCAGATCAGCATCCATATGAATGTTCTGAAGGAATTTTCCTCATACTTGGATGGCGAAAAAGTTATAGGAGTAGCAAATTTGGTTGACTTATATATGTTACAGGGAATAAGTGTAATCAGGGATTTCATGTAATTCCTGAAAGGTTCAGTAATTAAGTGTAATTCCTGGTCATTTTAGGGATTACTCGAAATCTCCAAAATATTAGGGATTACGTGTAATTCCTAAAATATTTAAGCATTTTTACACTTATTTCCTGACTATCAAAAACCTTATAAAAATTATTAAATTGGAACGTGATAATCATTTTTCGTGTTCATATTAATCAAATATATAATACCATTACTGACTAACTGAGCGAGAGAAATAGCTTTTAAGATAGATAAAGGAAAATGCTATGTTAAAAAAAAAACTATGCGAAGCATGATTTGGTCTTCCATATAATTTTTACCCACTGTGTAAATGCATTGTATGGAATCTTGATAGGATCATGTAAGTCGATATGCATGATATTTTAAAATAGCTATTGTAACAAAGTGCAATGATGATATACTGGCTGTCTTGTTCTTATTAACGGATTTCATTATGAAACTTGCTGCAATAAAATATTTAGATAAACTCGAAGAAATGGAAATTTCCCAACGTTTTTACTGGAAGACCATGGAGACAGGACTAATTGAGTTAGATTTGTTGCATGAACTTTCTTACGTATACAACTTACGCTTTCTGTCTAACGGGGACATGCGTTACCTACCAAATAATATACGTCATTTTTTGTGTATCTTAAATCCTTTCATGATATCAGATAAAAGGTAGTAGAGAATAAATTTTTAAAAAATTGGGTAACTTTTTGTCTAAATCAAGAAAAGTTGATGAAGGTTAAATACTATTGTTTGTAAGATGCTTGGTTCTCTGTCCTCTCTGCAAAGATAATGCGAAATGGACTTCGAAATTTGAGCAACATTTTTATAGACGATTACCTGTTCAAATGTTTTCACTTATTTTGCATAAACATTCATTGTTACTTGACGGAAAGGAGATTCAGCATCAAAAGGGCGGTAAACGTTGATTTTAAATGTCAAACATTAGACAAAATCTAAGTTAGGAAATAAGTGTAAAAATTCATGAAAAAATCAGGAATTACATGAAATACCTGGCCAATTTCAGGAATAACATGTAATGACTAATGGAAACGGGGATTACACGAAATCCCTAAATTTCAGGAATTACGTGAAATTCCTGATTACACTTATTCCCTGTAACATATATATGTTACAGGGAATAAGTGTAATCAGGGATTTCATGTAATTCCTGAAAGGTTCAGTGATTACGTGTAATTCCTGGTCATTCCTGGATTACATGAAATCCCCAAAATTTTAGGGATTACATGTAATTCCTAAAATATTTTAGCATTTTTACACTTATTTCCTGACGGCAAAAAATCATATAAAAATGATGAAATTGCGATATGATAGATATTTTACATGTTCATAATATAAAATCCTGGCCCACTAATATGACTCTAATACATGTAATCGGTAAAATTGTATGCATAGATTCTTGATTGGACTATGTAACTCAATACAGCCATTGTACCAAAGTGCCATGGTGATCGCTTCATCCCAAAATCTTTTCTTTGCATCTATTCTATTTCAATGAAACTTGTTGCAATCAAAATATCTTAGTATTTAGATGTACACGAAGGAAGGGGATATCCAATTTTTTTTACCGGGAAATTTACAAAGATTTGTTTTATGGACCTTGATACTCAATCTGGTGGTTTATGCTTGCTGTCGGACGGGGACATCTAATTTGAGTAATTTTGAATATATCTTAAACTTTTTTTTTTTTATTTATTTTTTTTTTATCACTTGATATAACATGTATTATATAATAATATTTGATATAGCATGTGAAATAATAAACTTGTACTAAAGAAATATCAAGTGTTTTTATGATAGTTGACAGAAAGAAAGAGAGGACACATTTACACCCTTTCACTCACACATTCATACTTTAGGATTGGGATGTTCTAGACATGGATAAATATTGACAGGTCAAGGTCATGTTTTGTCTGATTTTTAAAGTTTTTTTTTTTATTTTTTTTTTCAAATTCATATATACATAGCTTGTACATAAATTGTAAATAATATGAGAAAGCCGATTAGGAGTTGGAGAAAAGAGCCTGCAAATTATTCCATTTGTTAAGAAATTTGTCATGTCTCTTTTGACTATAGTATATATGTCTTTCAAGATTGTAATGATAGTTTAGCAACTGTTTAACTTCTTCAAAATTTAAGGTACTGTCCTTGAGCCGTTTTTGATAAATATAACTTTTTATTATAACGGTCAAAAGATTCAAGGCTTTAAATGTTTTTCCATATTTCAAAAAGATCACATCGAACATAGAAAGAGTGATTTCTAAATTTGTTTTGTCTTTTATCCATGATTCAAAGTTGCCCCACATAGAAGAAACAAAGCGACAATGAATTTTTCTTAGTTTCAAGGGGCATAACTCTGCACACAATTGAGGGACATGATCCATATTCGAATTTGACCTGTATTTCTTGGTGTAAAAGCTTTATGCACAAAATTAATTGATTATCTGTAACAGTTTTCCTTTAAATGTCAGGAAATCACAGGTGGGACGCAAGCACGGACACACCCACACATGGACAGACATGTGCATCACTTTATACCCCCACCATTTAATGGCAGGGGTATAATAAAAAGGTTTAGTCAGATGGAAATCCTGTAGCAAGGTGGGAAACAGAATTCTTAAGTACAGGCCCACGTAAGGGTCAGGCTGTTGAAAAACCTTAAAATTTTTGTAGAACTTTTTTCTCTTGAAATGTGTTCAGATCAGCATCCATATGAATGTTCTGAAGGAATTTTCCTCATACTTGGATGGCGAAAAAGTTATAGGAGTAGCAAATTTGGTTGACTTATATATGTTACAGGGAATAAGTGTAATCAGGGATTTCATGTAATTCCTGAAAGGTTCAGTAATTAAGTGTAATTCCTGGTCATTTTAGGGATTACTCGAAATCTCCAAAATATTAGGGATTACGTGTAATTCCTAAAATATTTAAGCATTTTTACACTTATTTCCTGACTATCAAAAACCTTATAAAAATTATTAAATTGGAACGTGATAATCATTTTTCGT
The DNA here is from genome assembly GCA_028142955.1 of Pinctada fucata. Taxonomy (NCBI): domain Eukaryota; kingdom Metazoa; phylum Mollusca; class Bivalvia; order Pterioida; family Pteriidae; genus Pinctada; species Pinctada fucata. The sequence continues at coordinate 52,512,849 of AP027107.1, forward strand.
GTTCATATTAATCAAATATATAATACCATTACTGACTAACTGAGCGAGAGAAATAGCTTTTAAGATAGATAAAGGAAAATGCTATGTTAAAAAAAAAACTATGCGAAGCATGATTTGGTCTTCCATATAATTTTTACCCACTGTGTAAATGCATTGTATGGAATCTTGATAGGATCATGTAAGTCGATATGCATGATATTTTAAAATAGCTATTGTAACAAAGTGCAATGATGATATACTGGCTGTCTTGTTCTTATTAACGGATTTCATTATGAAACTTGCTGCAATAAAATATTTAGATAAACTCGAAGAAATGGAAATTTCCCAACGTTTTTACTGGAAGACCATGGAGACAGGACTAATTGAGTTAGATTTGTTGCATGAACTTTCTTACGTATACAACTTACGCTTTCTGTCTAACGGGGACATGCGTTACCTACCAAATAATATACGTCATTTTTTGTGTATCTTAAATCCTTTCATGATATCAGATAAAAGGTAGTAGAGAATAAATTTTTAAAAAATTGGGTAACTTTTTGTCTAAATCAAGAAAAGTTGATGAAGGTTAAATACTATTGTTTGTAAGATGCTTGGTTCTCTGTCCTCTCTGCAAAGATAATGCGAAATGGACTTCGAAATTTGAGCAACATTTTTATAGACGATTACCTGTTCAAATGTTTTCACTTATTTTGCATAAACATTCATTGTTACTTGACGGAAAGGAGATTCAGCATCAAAAGGGCGGTAAACGTTGATTTTAAATGTCAAACATTAGACAAAATCTAAGTTAGGAAATAAGTGTAAAAATTCATGAAAAAATCAGGAATTACATGAAATACCTGGCCAATTTCAGGAATAACATGTAATGACTAATGGAAACGGGGATTACACGAAATCCCTAAATTTCAGGAATTACGTGAAATTCCTGATTACACTTATTCCCTGTAACATATATATGTTACAGGGAATAAGTGTAATCAGGGATTTCATGTAATTCCTGAAAGGTTCAGTGATTACGTGTAATTCCTGGTCATTCCTGGATTACATGAAATCCCCAAAATTTTAGGGATTACATGTAATTCCTAAAATATTTTAGCATTTTTACACTTATTTCCTGACGGCAAAAAATCATATAAAAATGATGAAATTGCGATATGATAGATATTTTACATGTTCATAATATAAAATCCTGGCCCACTAATATGACTCTAATACATGTAATCGGTAAAATTGTATGCATAGATTCTTGATTGGACTATGTAACTCAATACAGCCATTGTACCAAAGTGCCATGGTGATCGCTTCATCCCAAAATCTTTTCTTTGCATCTATTCTATTTCAATGAAACTTGTTGCAATCAAAATATCTTAGTATTTAGATGTACACGAAGGAAGGGGATATCCAATTTTTTTTACCGGGAAATTTACAAAGATTTGTTTTATGGACCTTGATACTCAATCTGGTGGTTTATGCTTGCTGTCGGACGGGGACATCTAATTTGAGTAATTTTGAATATATCTTAAACTTTTTTTTTTTTATTTATTTTTTTTTTATCACTTGATATAACATGTATTATATAATAATATTTGATATAGCATGTGAAATAATAAACTTGTACTAAAGAAATATCAAGTGTTTTTATGATAGTTGACAGAAAGAAAGAGAGGACACATTTACACCCTTTCACTCACACATTCATACTTTAGGATTGGGATGTTCTAGACATGGATAAATATTGACAGGTCAAGGTCATGTTTTGTCTGATTTTTAAAGTTTTTTTTTTTATTTTTTTTTTCAAATTCATATATACATAGCTTGTACATAAATTGTAAATAATATGAGAAAGCCGATTAGGAGTTGGAGAAAAGAGCCTGCAAATTATTCCATTTGTTAAGAAATTTGTCATGTCTCTTTTGACTATAGTATATATGTCTTTCAAGATTGTAATGATAGTTTAGCAACTGTTTAACTTCTTCAAAATTTAAGGTACTGTCCTTGAGCCGTTTTTGATAAATATAACTTTTTATTATAACGGTCAAAAGATTCAAGGCTTTAAATGTTTTTCCATATTTCAAAAAGATCACATCGAACATAGAAAGAGTGATTTCTAAATTTGTTTTGTCTTTTATCCATGATTCAAAGTTGCCCCACATAGAAGAAACAAAGCGACAATGAAAGAATAAATGTTCTATAGTTTCAGTTTCAATTTTACAAAAAGTACACAGAGAATCATTCCTAACTTTAATATAATTTAGAAACTTATTTGTGGCTATTATTCTATGAACAATTCTGAATTGAAACCAATGAAGTCTTGAATCAAGTGTGTTATTATAGATATTTCTATTAATTATTTTCCAATTTATAAACATATAAAATTCACTCAAGTTGTATTGCTAAAAGGTTAAAAAATGTATTAGATTATTTACTACATGAAGATCAAAAGGGCTTTTTGTTTGGAAGATTTTTGGGAGAAAACATGCAAAGTAAATAATATTCCTGGGATGATACTTCTAATCGATTTTGAAAAAGCTTTTGATTCTGTGTCTTGGAAATTTATCAGTAATGTTCTTGAATTCTTTCAATTTGGCCCAAACTTTCAAAAATGGATAAAAATTATGAATCATGACTTTAGGCTCTGTGTAATTCAAAATGGCATCTTTTCTCATTTTTATACGCCCGTCATTTGACGGGACGTATTATGGTATGGCGAAGTCCGTCCGTCTGTCCGTCCGTCCGTCTGTCCGTCCGTCCGTCCGTCCGCCTATGGAACGCAATAACTTGAATACGCGTCAACAGATTTTTATGAAATTTATACATAGTGATCAGACTGTGGAGAGGAAGCCGCCTTTCGATTTTCAGGTTCATCCGATTTGTCGTTACAGAGTTATGGGACTTAGATTTTTAAAATACAGTGAAAATATCCTAAAATATTTAAAAATTATTTAAAAATCTATTTCTGGTCGAAATGTTTTGAAATTTGGTATACTTCAAGTAGAAAGGATGCTCTTTGACATATGTAACGGGTTTTTAATGTTTTGTCACATAACCGAGATATTGTGTGTAATGGGAAGGGGGGGTGGGTTATATGCACATACATTTTAAGCTAAGGGCAAAATATAGGCGCATGGAACGCGATAACTTGAATATGCGTCAACGGATTTTCATGATATTCATACATTATGATTGGACTGTGGAGAGGAAGCTGCCTTTCGATTTTCAGGTTTATTCGATATGTCGTTACAGAGTTATGGGACTTAGATTTTTAAAATACAGTGAAAATATACTAAAATAGTTAAAAATTATTTAAAAATCTATTTCTGGTCGAAATGTTTTGAAATTTTGTATACTTCATGTAGGAAGGATGTTCTTTGACATATGTAACGGGTTTTTAATTTTTTGGTCGCATAAGCGAGATATTGTGTGTAATAGGAAGGGGGGGGGGGGTTATATGCACATACATGTTAAGCTAAGGGCAAAATATAGGCGCATGGAACGCAATAACTTGAATATGCGTCAACGGATTTTCATGATATTCATACATTTTGATTGGACTGTGGAGAGGAAGCCGCCTTTAGATTTTCAGGTTCATTCAATATGTCGTTACAGAGTTATGGGACTTAGACATTTTAAAATACAGTGAAAATATACTAAAATAGTTAAAAATTATTTAAAAATCTATTTCTGGTCGAAATATTTTGAAATTTTGTATACTTAAGGTAGAAAGGATACTCTTTGACATATGTAACGGGTTTTTAATTTTTTTGTCGCATAAGCGAGATATTGTGTGTAATAGGAAGGGGGGGGGGGTTACATGCACATACATGTTAAGCTATGGGCAAAATATAGGCGCATGGAACGCAATAACTTGAATATGCGTCAACGGATTTTCATGATATTCATACATTTTGATTGGACTGTGGAGAGGAAGCCGCCTTTCGATTTTCAGATTCATTCGATATGTCGTTACAGAGTTATGGGACTTAGACATTTTAAAATACAGTGAAAATATACTAAAATAGTTAAAAATTATTTAAAAATCTATTTCTGGTTGAATGTTTTGAAATTTTGTATACTTCAAGTAGAAAGGATGTTCTTTCACATATATAAGGGGTTCTTGAATTTTTTGTCACATAATCCAGAAATTATGTGTAATGGGGGGGGGGGGGTTATATGCAACATACATGTTAAGCTAAGGGCAAAATATAGGTGCATGGAACGCAATAACTTGAATATGTGTCAACAGATTTTCATGATATTTGTACATTTTGATCAGACTTTGAAGAGGAAGCCGCCTTTCGATTTTAAGCTAGGTTCATCCAATTTGTCCTTATGGAGTTATAGGACTTAGATATTTTGGTGTTGTGAAAAAAATCCCTACGGGCGTATCTTGCTGCGTGAGCGTAGGCTTTATTTCTCTATAGGTCGTGTGTAACCCTATGACCTCTCCCCCACAATAATTATTAATTATGTTTATTAATTAATGCTAATTAGTTAATTACTTCTTGATGTACTTTTATTATGTTAATTAATTGTCATACTATACAGAGAGACTTCCACTCTGGGCAAAGAAAGATAATTTTGAAGTATATTTTGGAAACACATTATTTCAATGTGTTATGAAATTCATAATTCGATCACGCCAAATTTTGGTAATATTCCATATAAGCGGTCCCATCCAGCTAACGCTGGCTGGCACCGGACAATCATGAGTGTAGATATGATCTAATAGGATGCAGCTGCAGATATTTCGTATATCGGTGGATGTACCTGTCCTCACCTAGAGTGATGGGGTGACAATAGTTCATATCTCTATGTTAAGTGCTGTCGGTCTCTGTGCAATGGCTCCAGTTTGACGGGTGCTTTTGACAGATTCTGACAGTTCGGTCCCCAAATTGGGAATGTTTAGTTAATCATCATTTTGGGACACTCGTGATGCCCAGATGCTGGAATTCCCACTGAATAGTATATATTCGAGTCCTAGACTCGGCATGTTAGACCATGTTTAAGGATTAAGCTCACATTAGTCTCTGTTAGTACTTTACGCTGTTAATTCATTTACTATTGGAACTTACAATAAACTATTATAAAGTTGAAGTGACTTTCTCTTTGTGAGAAATTAGACAGTAAAAACACAACGCGGAACAAAGATCACCAGACTACAAGGGATCTTTATTGGTGCCTTCTTCCCTGGATCTTAGACAGCCAGAAGAAGTTTCTAAAGTCAAAGAAGAAGAAACTAAGGTAGGACACACTTTTCTTTCTACTTAGTACTTATCGACGACCATAGATTTTTTTAAAACTATTTTTGTTCAAATATGTCAACTGATAAGTTAGGAATGACGGAAGCTGTAGATCAGTTATGTAACGAAATGTCTTCCTTGGGTCAACCTAGTCAGTCTTCTCAGTTACCTCCACACTCTCAGGTATCCCCATCTTCTCAGTTACCCCAGTCTTCCCAGTCAGGAGAGTCCCAGTCTTACTTCTCACTAGATGATGCTAGACAAGATGTTAGACAAAAACTTCCCAGTTCAAAAGACGAAGATGAAATGGTCAAATGGTTGGCAGGTCAAGTAAAAGGTCTTCAGACCGCTATCTCGGTCCCCCTTCTCCAAGTTGTCAGGACTTTTGAAGGTGATCCTAGTAAATTCAAACAGTGGATCAAAGATATCGAAAGATATGCTCAAATGGCACGACTGGACTGTAATGACATACCGCGAATCGTCCTCATGACGTGTTCAGGGTCAATAGCAGATTTCGTTAAAAGATATTTAGACGAAGTTGACAAAAAAGGCGATCCCCCTATCTGGCCCCATCTTAAGAAATTACTGCAAAAACAGTTTGCAGAAATAACGGACCCCCAGCAAGCAATGGCTGTGCTGCGTAGAATAAGACAAAAGCCTGACGAAAGCGTTCAGCTTTACTCAGAACGTCTTCTCAGAATCGCTGAAGACGCATACCCGACTCCTTATGATGAAAGGGAACACCAGTTAGTACAAAAGCAGCTAGTCGACATCTTCTGTGATGGACTATGTTATGACTACCTCAGAATGAAAATCTTGAGAGAAAAACCCCGATACTTTTGAGAAAGCGCTAGAGATCGCGATGAGAGAACAAAATTTGAGAAAACGATTCAATTTGAGATCAGACTCAGAATATGCCTCGATGTTGGCTGGCACGAATCCAAATTTGATTCAAAGCCAAAATTTCGGTGAAGGTTGTAATCAAAGTGTCCCACAACAAAATTTTCAGAATGTAAATTTCCCCACTGTTTGGCAAAGTGATGCGCAAAACGCGTTAAATAATCAAAACTCGAGAGTAGTAGAACCCATGGAAATTGACTATTTCAGAAATCAAAAATGTTTCAAATGTAACGGTACCGGACACCGTGCTCGTGAATGCCCGTCCCCCGGACAAATGTATAGTAAACAAAAACATAGGGTAAAAGCTGTTGACAGCTCTGACGACGACTCCGATGAGTCAGACGAAAACGAAGTAGTTTCCCCTCCCAAGGCAAAGAAAACCCCCATAACTAAAAAGACTCCTAAGAAAACTGAAAGCCCCCCACCTAAACCGCAACCTAAAAAGACTACCCCAGTTCCCCGACAAAACAAGGCCCCTAAACAGAATCCCCCTCAAAGAATTCCCCCGGAGACACCGGAGTGGATAAAAGGAGCAGAATGTTGGATCTGCCACATGATAGGTCACCTTAAAAGAAATTGCCCAAACAGGAGAATCCCCGATAAAAACAGAATAAATCTCTATCCTCAGCCCCACTTCCCATGGAAACATGGCCCCGCCCCTCGACATAATCAGGAAAACTAAGACGCTCTCTTCAAAAGGAAGCCGTTGAAGAGAGAAGAAAATTAAGTGAAACTAAAGACTTTAAGAAAGAAAATGAAAGCAAGAAACCCGTCTTAGAACTTAATTTAGCAGGAAACCCCAGCTCTTGTATCATAAAAGTAGGCAAGTTACGTTGCCGCACTTTAATTGATACTGGCGCTGAAGTTTCAATTATGAGTAGGAAAATATATAATCAATTATCACCTAAGCCGAAACTGACACCGGTTGTCAAACGATTACGCGCAGTAAATAATGCACCGATACAGATAGCGGGACAAGTGACATTACCTTTCAGCATGAACGGAGTACAAATGTCACAGAAATTTATAGTGGTAGAAACCGTCAACAGAAACTTTATATTAGGACGAGATTGGCTCAAAGAACATGGAGTTCGACTTTACTTCGACTTAGGAATGTTACGTGTAGGAAACACTTATGTGAAACTTGAAGACGATATTCATATTTCACAAATCTTAAGACTTAACAAGAGGACGACTATTAAGCCGCATACTGCGCAAATATGTCATGTTAAGTTACAAAAAGGCTTCAAAATACCGGACTCCAGACTTCTTGAAGTCACAAAGATAGACCCAGGATGTATCTTAGACGACCCAGGACTTACACTCACAGAAACAGTGAATACAGTGAAATCACCATTCAAGGTACCAGTCATGATTGTCAACGAAACGAACAAATACTACCGTCTTAAAAGAGGAAGTGTAGTAGGTAAGGCGAGACCCTTGACCACTCAAGAAATCTCGGAAATTCAAAAGGAAGAACCAATGGAAGTTGACGAACCAAATACCGACTTTGAAGAACTAGTGGTACCTGACGACAAAAGACAAGAAATCACCAAACTCCTTACGAAAAACAAGGATCTTATTGCCAAGAAAGACTCGGATCTTGGAGGAACAAAGACAGTACAAATGAAGATCGATACTGGAGACCATGCCCCTATCAAGAACAAACCATACCGGACTCCTTTGAACAAAAGAAAAGTCATTGACAAAGCCATAGACGAAATGTTGGAAGCCAAGGTGATCCAAAGATCTCAGTCACCCTGGGCGTTTCCCTTAGTGGTGGTAGGAAAGAAAGATGGCAGTGACAGGATGTGCGTCGACTTTAGGACCCTCAACAAAATCGTGAAACCGATTTCTTTTCCACTTCCTTTGATCGACGACATCTTATCTCTGATAGGGAACGCAAAGTATTTCACCGCCTTGGACTTGAGAAGTGGCTACTGGCAGGTAACCCTTGACGATAGCAGCAAAGAAAAGACAGCTTTTGCTTGCCACCGCGGACTTTTCGAGTTCAATAGGATGCCCTTTGGTCTCAGTAATGCCCCAGCCGTGTTTCAAGAACTCATGAACATCGTCTTACAAGGAGTCGAAGGATTTGCCATGGCTTATCTGGACGACATCTTAATATTTTCTCAAGACGATCCGAAACAACACATGAAACACATAGAGGAGGTATTCAAACGACTCCGACAACATAATCTTAATCTCAAACTTAAGAAATGCGCCTTCTTCAAAGAGGAGACCGAATATCTCGGATTCGTTATCAACAAAGATGGCATATCTCCGGATCCTAAGAAAGTTGAAGCGATCAAGAACTTACCAGCCCCTAAGAATGTAAGAGAAATCAGAGGATTCATTGGAATGTGTAGCTACTACAGGCAATTCGTACCCAACTTCTCAAAAATAGCGGAACCTCTTATCGCCTTGACCAAGAAATACGCAAGATTCAAGTGGACAGAGGAATGCCAAACTGCCTTCGATTACCTTAAAGAAAGTCTTACAGTGGTACCCCTTCTAGCCTACCCAGATACCAACAAGCCTTATGTGCTTTATACAGATGCAAGTAACAACTGCATAGGAGCATGTCTTACCCAAGAAACTGACCAAGGAGAAGAAAAACCAATCTACTTTCTGTCTCACAAGCTTAGCCCCACACAGACAAGGTGGTCAACCATCGAAAAGGAAGGATTTGCAATACACTACGCTCTTCAGAAACTTGACCACTACCTACATGGAGCACAGTTTACCATCAAGACAGACCATAAACCCTTGAAGTATCTTTTGGATTCTCCAATGCAGAACAAGAAAATACAGCTATGGGCACTCAGTATCGCAGGATACAACTGTAAGATTGAGTACGTAAAAGGAGAAGATAACCACTGTGCTGATCTTCTATCCCAAATACCGCACCCCAGAACATCAAAGACGACTAAGAAGTCTAAGGAATGCGAAGACGAACCGGACATAGATGACAGAGCACTTGAAATAGGAGCTCTCAACTCCAATGAATTCATACCCAGAGACTTCGCAAGCTGTCATGTACAAGATGACAATGAGATCACCAAAGCTGTCTCTGACTTACCCGAGGAATTCGATATGAAGGAAGCACAGGAAAAAGATCAAGAAATCACAAAACTCAGAAATAGGATGAAGAAAGGAACGGCAACCAAGGCAGAACAAACACATTACTTCGAAGATGGAAATGGACTCCTTTACTATCTCTCTCAACCAGATTCAGAGGACCCCAAGCTAAGACTGTGTATACCTCAAGAAATGGAGACAGTCGTCCTCAAGCAATACCACGACCAACTTGGACATATGGCATTGGACAAGACATACGACTCTATCCGTCTAAAGTACTTCTTCCCGAACATGTACAAGAAGATACATTCACACATAGAGAAATGTGTCACGTGCCAAACAAGGAGTTCGAAGACGTCAAGACCACCTATTAAGGAAACAGAAATACCACCTTATCCTTTCGCCAAAATTGGACTTGACTTATCGGGACCATATCCTACAACAATGTCTGGAAACAAATATATTGTCTCCTTCATAGACGTCTACTCAGGATGGCCAGAAGCCTTTGCTGTCCCAGATAAATCAGCAGACCGGATAGTACATCTAATCTTTCCAAGATTTGGTTGTCCCCTTGAGATTGTCTCAGACAACGGAACAGAAAATGTGAATAGGAAAGTTCAAGAGACCTTAGACGCCATGAACATCCACCACATCAAGACGTCGTACTACAGCCCTCAGGCAAACGGAAAAGTCGAAAGATTTCACCGTACCCTTCACGACGTTATGTCTAAGAAAATTCAAGAAGATGTTCAAACATGGGACTTATACCTGAATCAGACACTAGCAGCAATCAGGTTCCACGTCAATGAATCATCTAAATTCTCTCCGTACTTTCTTCTTTACAACCGAGACGTTGTATTACCATTGGACACCATCTTGAAGCCAAGAAAGCGATACATGGGTGAAGATCAACACCAGATTGCCCTTCAACAACAACACAAAGCCTTTACTCTTGTTCACAGAAACATGAAGGAAGCCAAGAAAAAGCAGAAGAAATACGCCGACAAGAAAAGCAAAGAAGAAAACTTCCAAATCGGAGGCCCTGTTTATCTCAGGAATCATCGGAGAAACAACAAACTTGACATCAAGTGGAAACCATACTTCCGAATAATAGATCAAACCGGACCACTCTCCTTCAAAGTGAAAAATCAACTTGACGGAACAACAACAAAGACACATGCGAGACATCTCAGACAGGCCAAAATTGACGAATGGAAAGTTCCCAGAGACTCAGAAGGAAACATCTTAAGGAAAACAACTTACGTTGTACCTCCTGAAAACTCTGATTCTGAAAGTGATGTTGATGAACCGACTCCTCAAAACGTCGCAATAAGACATAGACTACAAGAAAGAGAAGGATCGTCTGACGAAGATGATATTCCTCTTATGGAACTCAGAAGACGACTTCGAAGCCGCGAAATACCACCGACAGAAATAAAACCCGAAACTGTACCAGTCGCTGGCGAAAATATTCGCGATGAGGAACAAATGGAAATTGACGCCGTCTTAAGAAAAGACGCGAGTTTCCTGCATACCAAAGAGGCTTCCCCCCTTAAAACTTCCCCTCCTGAAAGTATTCCCCTTAAAACCTCCCCAGACCCAAATCAAGTCATCATGAATAATTTAGTTGAACTAGCTAAGATGATGATTTCTCAAAACAAAGACTAATACTTTTCATTTCTCTCCTAACAACATCAGATAACTACTGTTAGAAATAACCTCTTTATTGACTTACTAGCTATGTTTTCACTTTCTTTAGAGATTTTAAAATGAATAAGAAACATTGTAAAAACGAAATAGTATGAAAAAAATAAAAGAAAGATTTTTCCCTTTTGACCCTGACACTGACCTTTGGACATTCTACAAGACATTGACGTGTACTACTCTTGTACATCGTGATCAGTTAATTGTTGTTCTTTCAATTCCCTTGTTAGATACCCTAGGTGCCTTTGAAGTGTATAAGGTCTATAATATAGCCTTACCTCGTAACGTTCCTAACAGCAACTTGCAAGCCCGTTATGACCTAGAAGCCCCAGCTTTATTGATCGATAAAAGAAGAAGTCAGTTTTCGTTACTTTCATCGTTTGAACTCTCAGGTTGTATGTCGTCACTAAGACCCTATTGTACAATAAAGAACCCAGTTTATTCTATCCTTTCATCTTCCATGTGTATTATACACTTGTTCCTAGGACATACAGAAAAGGTTGAGAAATATTGTAAAATCATTGTTACCCCTAACGCCCCTACCCCTCAGGCTAGGTATCTTTCGGATGGTCATTGGGTGATAACATCGGCGGCCTCTCTTACCTTTAGTGTGGGATGCAATGCGTCTTCTTCTACTCAGGTCATTAAGACTTCCCCTCCCCTTGACATCATTCACCTTCCACTGGCTTGTTCAGCATTCAATAACCGTATGACCCTACCTCCCTTCTTTCATAAGGAAAGTAAATATAATTTGTCCTCACTTTTTCGACAATTCCTCCGAAATTATAAGTTTGGGCTCATTAATGTCTGGAAACCTTTTGTCATTTCTCTCCCTTCTTTCGGCAATATCAAGATACCAAAAAAGTTGAAAACAGTAAAAGAAATGCCCCTCGATAATTTGATTTTTGAACTCAAAAACAGTATACCAGACATTGAGCCAATGCCTGCAGATACCCCTTTTTATTATTACATAATAGGTAGTTTAGGCATTATCCTTTTGGTACTTCTTTGTTGCTTTCGGCGCAGGCTTCGAAATTATTTTTCAAAATTCAAAATCTGCTCGTGGTCGGTCGAGAAGGGAACAGTAGAGGAACCACCGTGTCCAACCATAACCAGGCCTGACCAGCCCGATGTGCGACCTTCGGCACCCTCCTGGCAAGAAAGTGACCATGCACCAAGTAGTTACCTACCTGAACCAGAATCTGTTGCAGACGTAGTTCGAAGACAATACCAAACCCTCGTAGATGATCAACGCCCCTGGAGTTATATGGACAATACAAGAAAAACAAATTGGGAACCACCTGTTGTATCCAGATTCAGTGATGGACACTATGTCTACAGGTTAGATCCCCATGGACGATATAAGATAAGAAAACTGAACAAGAAGCAGAACAAGAAAAGAAATTCGTATCCAGGCGCCGGAGACGATGAATCTATCCAGGTCCCTAACTATCCAGGTGTGCGAACTGAAAACATTAAACTAGAACCAAATGAAAACGTCAAGCAGATCGAACCGGAACAAATTCACGTGACGTCGGGAAGACCCGAGTGCGATGATCCCGTACGGCCGGATGTACAAACCAGCCCGCCACAAACAGAAGCGATTCCACTTCGGACATTACCGAGACCGATACCGTCCATTTATCCCGGACTTTCAAATGAACTGAAAGAACTGTGAATAAATTGGGATTTACCTTACCCGGACGCGGAAATATGTGAGCATGACAATACCCCATCGTTTTTCTGAGTGGTGCCACCACTTAGATTACGGGAAGATCTTGGCATCATCACCATTGTCAAGATGCGTCCGAGTAAGAATAACCCGGTAAGAGAGATATACATTTGAAGAAACTTTAAGAAAAAGACTAGTCGAGAAAACTTTATTTTATCACGTGATGAGGAACTGTATCAAGAATATTACGACCCAATGATGAACAATGAATACAGGATGATATCCAGGCATCCAGGTCACAGACTATATACTATCACTGGACTAAGATTGTTTTCTTTTATGGTGCCATTTTTAAGATTTATTAGTTTACTTATGCATGTATATATCTTGTATATAAATCCAGGTCACTTCATACCTTTATGTTTGTCTACGTGCTGGCCTTTTTATATTTTAAGATGTGATTATCCAAGTCAAGGATTACAATATCCAGGTCACTGGATTATCAGATATAAATAGATGTATTATTGTTACGATTATTTTGTTGAATTGGTAATTATCCAAGTCACAGGTGAATCCAGGTCACTGTGATAGAATGTACATATGTATATATTATTGTTGTAATTAAGATTAATTAGAATATTGTTGAGTCAAGGCCAGGCGTATAGAAAATAACCAAAGACCATCTCATGACACACTATTTTGTAAAGGAACCATCTTGGATCGGCTTTATTAATGAGTCTAGACATTATATCCAGGTCTAAAATTTCACGTTATAATAGTCAGACTATCCAGGTCAGTCCCAGATTAAGCCAATTCAAGTTATGGTCCCTTGATTGTCCTTTTATTTCATGTAAGAAAGTTTGAAATACCGCTTTTAGTTAGTTGAAATATCCAGGTCTTTAGAGTAAAGAACATCTAGGTAACAATACTTGTTAAAAGATATTGATACATCCAGATCACGAAATCCAAGTCTTATTCAGTGAAGCATATGTATTATCCAGGTCTTTAAAGTAAAAGAAAATACAAGTTATCGATATATCCAGATCACATCCAGGTCAAGGAGATGAGTCGTTATAATCTAGGTCGCACAAACTTGGTTATTTTCTTAATTGGGGGAGCATTGTAACCCTATGACCTCTCCCCCACAATAATTATTAATTATGTTTATTAATTAATGCTAATTAGTTAATTACTTCTTGATGTACTTTTATTATGTTAATTAATTGTCAAACTATACAGAGAGACTTCCACTCTGGGCAAAGAAAGATAATTTTGAAGTATATTTTGGAAACACATTATTTCAATGTGTTATGAAATTCATAATTCGATCACGCCAAATTTCGGTAATATTCCATATAAGCGGTCCCATCCAGCTAACGCTGGCTGGCACCGGACAATCATGAGTGTAGATATGATCTAATAGGATGCAGCTGCAGATATTTCGTATATCGGTGGATGTACCTGTCCTCACCTAGAGTGATGGGGTGACAATAGTTCATATCTCTATGTTAAGTGCTGTCGGTCTCTGTGCAATGGCTCCAGTTTGACGGGTGCTTTTGACAGATTCTGACAGTTCGGTCCCCAAATTGGGAATGTTTAGTTAATCATCATTTTGGGACACTCGTGATGCCCAGATGCTGGAATTCCCACTGAATAGTATATATTCGAGTCCTAGACTCGGCATGTTAGACCATGTTTAAGGATTAAGCTCACATTAGTCTCTGTTAGTACTTTACGCTGTTAATTCATTTACTATTGGAACTTACAATAAACTATTATAAAGTTGAAGTGACTTTCTCTTTGTGAGAAATTAGACAGTAAAAACACAACGCGGAACAAAGATCACCGGACTACACGTGGTTGCAGACAAGGCGACCCAGCCTCGCCCTATATCTTTAATCTATGTGCAGAAATTTTAGCTATTTTAATCAGGAATAATAAAAATATTAGGGGAATTTTCATTAAGGGAAGAGAATACTGCTTGTCTCAATATGCCGATGATACACTTTTATTTTTAGATGGATCTGAGAAAAGTTTGAAGAGTGCCCTCGACCTCTTGTATCAGTTTGCGAAATATTCTGGCTTAAAACCAAACATTGAAAAGACTAAAGCAATTTGGATAGGTAGTAAATGTGATGATAATGAAATAATTTGTGAAGAATATAATTTAGAATGGTTAAAAGGAGACTTTACAGTTTTAGGTATTAGACTTAATGCAAAACTAGAAAATATTGAAGAAATTAACTTTAAAGACAAAATTGAAATCATAGAAAAAGATATTAATAGCTGGAATAAAAGAAGTATTACTCCAATAGGCAAAATTACAGTTATTAAATCACTTCTCCTTCCAAAACTAATACATTTATTTACATCACTACCAAAACCATCTTTTCATAATGTTAAAAAGCTTAGAGTCACTTTTTTTCAAATTTATATGGAATGGCAAAAATGATAGAATATCTAGGAAACTCATGACACAGTCTAAAGAAATAGGGGGTGTGGTATGATAGAAATTGAAACTTTCATCAAAGGATTAAAACTTACTTGGATAAGAAGAATCATTAATAATTTATCAATAAAAAGTAAATGGATACATCTACTTTTTGATTCACAGGATATAAATGAAAATAGCTTTCTAAATTTTGGAGATCACTATTTACACAAAAAATTACAAAGTATCACAAACCCTTTTTGGCACGAGGCAATTGTAAATTTAATAGAATTTAATATCAATTTAAGAATTAATGATGATTTGAAAGATGTACTAAGAAAACCATTGTGGAATAACTCCGAAGTTAAAATTGGCAACCAATGCATCCATTATAAAGAATGGAATCAAAAAGGGGTAACAATAATACAGGATTTGATTAATGAAAATGGTAAATTTTACACATATGAACAATTCTGTCAAAATTATAATATCCAATGCCCTTTTACCTTATATTTAGGATTAAAAAAATTTATTATGAATAAATGGCCAAAATTAGGAGAATTAGAAAAAAAGGAGATAGGACCATATAGACCAAAATTTATTGAGATACTGTGTAAAGATGCAAGAGGCTCGAGGACACTCTATAACATTTTAAATAAAGAACTCAAGAAGAAACAAGGTTATGAATTAAAATGGGAAACAATTTTTGAAACAACTGAGGATATAAATTGGAAAATAATTAATAGGAATATATCTTAAACTTATTTGAACATCACATAATAGATAGTTGAAAATTAGAACATTTTTATCATTTCTTTTTTGCCCATTATCAAGATACGTTAATGAGGTTTAAATATTAATGTTTCCGATTGAATCTTTCGATATATGTTTTATTAGTACCTTGACCATCAATTTTGTTCGATGGTTTGTTTAATTTTATGTCAATTTTGCATAGATAGTGAAAAACATGATAAATGAACTTCGGGGGAATACTTTGATAACCAGAAGTTTCTGACGAGACTGTAGCTCTCCTGGTTGTTTTTTCTAAAACATACATTTCCTTTCTTTTTTTTAAACCAAGACCATAGGGAGCAGGCGCTCTAACAAATTATAAGTAGCATGATAAAACTACATATCCATTAGACTGCAACTATAATAGCACTCATATAATTCATAATATCCGAGATAAAGTATTTCTAAAAAGAATGCCACACCCATTTTCCATGATCCTAGTGGCCAAGGGCTGCTAGATCAAATGAACTATCAATGACACATCAAGACTACAGATCCATAATATTGGATAAAGAATTAACTCCCAATCATTAATAGCTTTAAACGAGTAGAGAGCACATCTATTTACAAAAAATTACCACACCCATTTTCAAAGACCCTGGGGGTATAGGGCTAAAACAAAATATCAGGTGCACAACAAGACCACAGACCAATCATTGCAAAAAGAATTAATTCTACATCATTTATAGTGTCAGAGGAGTTGCAAGCACAAGATTACATTAACTTATATAGGAGAAAATGACAACACCCATTTCTGAGACCCTAAGGATCAGGGGCTAAAACATAATATCAGGTGCACAACAAGACCAGAGACCCATCATATTGCAATAAGAATTTAGTCTCCATCGTTTATAGTGTCAGAGGAGTTGCGAGCACAAAATTACATAGAGTTATATAGGAGAAAATGACCACACCCATTTCTATGACCCTGGGGGTCAGGGGCTCAAACAAAATATCAGGTGCACAACCAGACCACCGACCAATCACATTGCAAAAAGAATTAAGTCTCCATCATTTATAATGTCAGAGGAGCTGCGAGCACAAGATTACATAGAGTTATATAGAAGAAAATGACCACACCCATTTCTAAGACCCTGGGGGTCAGGGCTCAAACAAAATATCAGGTGCACAACAAGACCACAGACCCATTATATTGCAAAAAGAATTAAGTCTCCATCATTTATAGTGTCAGAAGAGTTGTCCGGACAAGATTACATAGAATTTAATGACCACGCCCATTTTCTAAGACCCTGGGGGTCAGGGACTGAAACTAAATGTCAGGTGCACAACTAGACCATGGACCAAGTAAAATGCAAAAAGAATTAACTTTCTATCTCTAACAGTTTCAGAGGAGTTGTCCGGACAAGAATTGTTTACGGACAGACAGACACACGGACAGATGGACGGACGCCGGACGAAGGGTGATCGCATAAGCTTGACTGGTCTGAGACCAGTAGAGCTAAAAATTACCTATTCTAGTTTGAATATTCTCACTTATTTGGCATAATCGGTTCTGGGTACTTGACAGAGAGGATATTCAGCATCAACTGAGTCAAAAATAATAGATTTTGAATATGAAAATAAGGAGAAATTAAGGTTAGGAAATAAGTGTAAAAATGCATGAAAAATTCAGGAATTACATGAAATATCTGGCCTATTTCAGGAATTACATGTAATAACTAATCGAAACAGGGATTACACGTAATCCCTAAATTTCAGGAATTACATGAAATCCCTGATTACACTTATTCCCTGTAACATATATATAGAGAGAAATTTTTCCCGCCATTTTTTCCTTCATAATCCTTTATAAATTATGCGATGAATATCTCGCTTCACCATCGCTACCTTGAGAAATGAATATATGCTTGATTTGTACCACATATATGTCTCAAAATGGAAATAAAAAGTTCTGCAAAAAAATTTGATGTATCACCCCTACCTGATTCTTACGTGGACCTATACTTAAAAACACTTTTCCAGTTTACGTTGGTTTCAATATTAATTTTGACTGTTTCCCCCCAGATTTCAGAGTGAATATCAGTCCAATGTACAAAATATCACTACCTGAATAAATTTCAACAACAATCTTATCTAATTCTCAGAAAAAATTCTTTTATCAAGAAATTTTTTCGCTCACAACTCAGCTGAATGTCCTATAAATTAATCAAGCTCCTTTATCTGCAAAGCTTCATACCTTGTGGTCCTTCTGTTGGTTCAGTTTCCTCTATGGGTTCTGGCATCGGCATTGGCATTATTTCTGGCATCGGCACTGGTTCTGGCATAGGCATTGGTTCTGGCACTGGTAAACCTTTAAAATTTTTAAAATTTAATACATGTAAGGCCAACAAAAATTTTAATTTTGTTTGACAGGCTCTGCCTAAAAACCTGCCACATTTTGATACGATGTTTTACCGGAATTTTAAAGTCTTCAATTGAACATCCTACGTTTTGCTAGTAGTGATTGTTTGTTTATTCCTTCTTTACTTCACTAAATAGCTGTAACTCAATACTTGTTTCCATGAGATATCATTATTTACTCCAAACTATTAATTGTACGGTAATCGCAAAAATATTCAAAACACTTACTGTCAAACCCCTTGCGGGGACATTTTTTACAAGCTCCACACGGCCATACTTGCCATAATTTTTCTAAGTTTTATCATTGCAAAGAGGGACAAATCATCAAAAAGCGGGACAAATATAATGCCAATGAGGGACATAAAGAGGGACACTTTTAGGAGGTTGAACTTCAGATACTGCAATCGAAAATTGCACTAGATCATTGCCCTCTGCAAACGAGTATTAAACACCTGTGCTGTAGGCAACGTTGACGTTGGCCATTTAAATGAAATACGCAATCGATAACTTAACGACTCGGGTATTAAAAATGACACTACGCTAACATACTTTGATCAGTATCGAGAGTCTTTTTGATGTGACAATAAAGAGCATATTATAATAACTTTTAAAGTGTTCTGTGGTTACCGTATTTTCTTTTCTTTTTTTTTATCTTGTTGACATGTTTTTCATCACGTTGTTTCTTCTCATAACTATAAATTAATATCTTGGCTTACATTAATGGTATCACTCGAACATCATTTTGCTTTATTTATTTCAATGATCAAATTGTTTGTGAGCAAAAAAAAAAAAAAAAACCAACAAGAGAAAGCCTACATGCATGTATTTAGTGACATTTGTGGGACAGATGACCTTACTATCAAAACATAGATCGATAACCATGGTTGATTACTAATTGGAAACGTTTAAATAAACAATGCGTAGATAATTTGTAAAGTTTAAATAAACAATGAAATGTTGAGAAAAGACGGAACGACTGAAATGGACACAGAATAATCAATATTATGCCAAATTTCTTTTTTTTTTTGATTGAACGTCCAAAAATTGGGATTTTCCGTGTCCCAGCCAGGACAGATTTTTTCGGTCGAAAATGCGGGACAATATGTGTCCCAGGCAGAACAATGGCAAGTATGCATGGCCAAGGGCACAAGAGTGACACATATGAGTTAAAGAAGATCCTAACTAACTTACCATATATAGATAAATATTTATTCCCTCCACATGACTTCTTTTTATTTCCATTACATTTCTCGTTACACTTTTTCTCCTCTACTTGTTTCTTTGGAAGTTTATTGCCACAGTAACAGTACTTTCCTTTCTGGATTCCAATAAATACAAACACAATAAATAAATACAAACACAATAAATAAATACAAACACTATGAATTAACCTCCTTGATCAGACTTGCTTCATGTATAAATAAATCTTGTATAGTAAAGAGCAAGTAGATTTATCATATCAAACTATGAAAGCAGTCTACATGTATGAGAAAGTTCTTAAAAAAATCAAATCAATTACCATAATTCCTACAATAGGTTTTCCCTCATCCCTGCACATTTTCTTGCACTTTTTTAATGTATTTTTTTTCAATTTCTCCTTCTTTGCAGACTTTCCAAACTGGCCATTCTTAGGTTGTTTATAGCATCCTAAATAACCAACTGAAAATGAAATTAGATTGAGCATGTACATATTGTTAAAACATTCAATGTTTGTGTAGGAAAGTACATTGTTACTCAAATTCTGTATCATTCTGAAGGACGTAATGTATATGATTGAGACTTCAGCTTTGAGCTAATAATAATTTTCCCTACATTTAAAAAACACCTTCTTTACAACAGACATTTACACGACTTACACACAAGCTACAAACAAGTCACACAGGAGTTTTAAAAGTCAAAGGAGAAGACTCGGTTAACTGGAAAATCGCCCTGATTTCTTAAGTGTTTCAGATTTCGTAAAGGTTTAAAAAATGTCAAGAAGTAAGCCAAATTGTGCACTGTTCCAGAACAGGTATGTCGCCTGTCACATATTTGACCATATATACATTAGCTTGACCTTGAGCTATATTGGATATTGCATCTTAAAATGCTTCATTATCCCTGAAGAAGTATGATGCATATCAATCAAGCTATAGCCATATATATGTGTAGTAGGGTAGGAAAAGATGTGCCCAGACCAGAGTTCGAACCCAGGACCTCTATACCTGAAGGTAAGCACTGTAACCACTGAGCTATCCAGGCCGATACACCCAGCTCTGCAACATATGAAAGTGTATTATCAATGACCCCCCCCCCTTCACTTAAATTTAGCAACTATGCGACACACATGGTCTAAAAACCTGTAATATGTATGAAAGAACATACCTATTTCTTGAATCATACAAAGTATCTAATACATTTCATTGAATAGATAGGTTTTGGACCTTTAGTACTTCATGCATACCATGTTTCATCAAAGTCCTCCAAGCAAATTCAGAGGAGAAATCAAAAATGTGAAAAGGTAAAGGATAGACAGACAATCCAGTATGATACTTTAGCTAAAACAGATCAAAGCACTGAAGGTACTGAAAGCGAATAGCTTAAATATCACTATATGTATCATTTATTATGTATGTAATCAACCTTTCCTTCGTAAGTTTATGAAAATATACAATATTATCACATGATACACCCGTTATGCAGTTTCATAAAGCCATTTCATAAATATATGATATGATAACACGTCACATATCACTCTGCTTGAATGCGATTGGTCAAGTTTGGAACCTAATCACATGAACCTTGACAAATGTGACCTTTCAAATATCGATCAACTGTTAAATTCAGACCCGGAGTCAAAATCAATGATTAAAATTGTTGTTGTTGAATTAATTCTTGCATTAAAATACTATTCAAAATTGAAATACTTTTCTCTTACGCACAGAATATCTATACGATGGGGAAACTACTTCTCATGGTGTAGCAGACGACCTCTTGATCACAGCGTGATTCGCCTCTGTAATTCTCGGAAACGTTGATTTCACGTTAGAAATACACATTTTTTGGCAATATCATGTGATAAAAAGAATCTCAAATGAATTTTCATTTCATACGATGTATTATGAAACTCGTTGTGCGTTTTATATCCCCTCGCCAAGGCTCGGGGATATAAAACTCACAACTCGTTTCATAATACATCGTATGAAATGAAAATTCATTTGAGATCCTATATATACGAAATGCAAATCCATAAGGATTTCATTAGAATTAAAAGAACACAGTTCTCAAACTTGCATTTTCCAAACAGTCAATACTACTAGTGGCCGACCCAGAGGGTTGACTAATGGAACAGGGCAGGTAAGTCAAGTGGAAGGGGAAGTGGGTTGTTGAGCAATCTGAGGCAGTCTTTAACAAAGACTAGTATCTTCCGTTAAATTAATACTCCTTGAATTTTCAAAAGATCAAATGAATAAAACATAGGGTAATCAAAGATTACATAGCTCGCCTACACAGGTAGTACATGTCCATCAAAGTTTATGTGTACACAATGGGTCTCCTTTCATTTTTGAATACGTTGACCAGGTTAAAGTTTTTGAAAAGTAGGTCAAAGTCCAAGGTCAAGGTTACTAGGTCAAAGGTCATGGTCTCAAATGAAAGGTCTCGTCACAAGGTATCTACATGTGAAATATCAAAGCCCTACCTCTTATAGTTCAAGAGATATATTTTGTCTACGGACGACAACGACGACGACGACGCCGAGGGTATAGTATTAGCTCTCCGGACTTTTTCGTCCCGGCGAGCTAAAAATCGTAATAATTATGCCAAATTGTAAAAGTAGACAGGTCTGCCAAAGGATTGAGTAGAATTTGATATATATTTTTGATAGCTTTGTCTTGGTCATTTGCAAATTCACTTTCTTTTTCTTTTTTTTTTTTCATTTTCTTTCTGAAAATATTATGAAAACTGGCAAGGGTGACAAGCTCGAAAATTAAAAAAAAAATACAGAATGACTTGTGTATAAAAGAACTACGATAAACAAAAATAATAATCACAGTTTTATCTTTCAAACCGGAGAGCGGAATGAGTCGGTAATTTTTTGAATATATGTACCTGGATATATTTTTTTTTTCAGTTTTATTAAGTTTCTAGAAAATGATGTATGTAGTGTAATAATGAACGAAGAATTTTTCTTTACTTTTTTCAATTATGACCTCTCCCGTAACAAAATTCGTTTATGATGAATTGTCGTTGTATTCCCTCTCTTACTTCACATCCACATGTTCAATTTCGGTCCAACAGAAAAGTACAGCTTAATACTGCTTTGGCCCCTCCCCGCCGTATGGATCCACGCATGTGCATTGTCCTATTTTTATCTTACGTTTATAGACAACACATGTTTATGTCCTGATGGATTTCTACAAGTACTTGCATTAAAAAAAAAAAGCTTGCCATCGGCCGGCGTCAGCAATCATTTTTAGGTGGCAAGGAATTAACCAATATCTTTCGTGGAAGGGGGGAGGGGGTGGGGGGCTAAATAGTAGACGTGTCAGTACGACCATGAATGGAACATTCCTGCATATTAATTAGCGCGCCAAAGGAAGCTTGCACTAAAAGTAGGACTCACATGCAGGATCGGATAAAATAAAACAAGTATTAGCTTTTACAAAAAGCTTGCCGGCAGTTAGCTGACATTAAATGTTGTAAAATTCTTGTAAGAAAAAAAAGGAATTATTATTATTATAAACGATTTTTGTTCTTGTTGACCATCGCACATTTCCGGGCTTTTCCGTTTTTATATCCGATTCAAGCTACGGAAATTTCCGAGGATCTGCAATTGTTGTAGGACGTATCGGTACAAAGACTTTTCGATG
Organism: Pinctada fucata; assembly: GCA_028142955.1. Classification (NCBI taxonomy): domain Eukaryota; kingdom Metazoa; phylum Mollusca; class Bivalvia; order Pterioida; family Pteriidae; genus Pinctada; species Pinctada fucata. The sequence continues at coordinate 52,535,880 of AP027107.1, forward strand.
CATCTTTCGGAAGAAAATGCACTGATACGATATGACTTTCATTTGTCAAGTCATCTAGACTCTTGAGCCGACCTGATGAAAGTATCTTATGCACAGATTCAGAATAACCTTGACGAATATTTGCATATTTTTTAATTGTCCACCAATCATATTACCAAGAGTTATTTTATCCGTGGAAGTATGTCACGATTGATTACAGTATACCGGCAGTCATGACTGCCGGTAATAAAGAAAACGAACGAATTGTAAGAAAAAGAAATACGGAGAGAAGAAATATATCCATATACAAATACAAAAATCGTACGACTGAACTACTGAACCCATATATAGAACCGTTTTGTTCTCAAAGTCGGTCCCGGAATCCTCCAATTAGAAATTAACATGACGTTATCTTCGTTTGCAGTCGGCCGTTTCCGTCGACAGCTTGCTTGCTGTCATTAGAACTGGCAGATTGCTCGTATGCTACCTCTTCAAAGTATGTGCGGAAGTAAAAAAATCCCTATATATATAGTGTGTCCAGCCTCAGGAAGCCGACAATAAGTAACACGACATAAACAGAGTTACATCTTTTACAAAGCAGCAGTGATTCTCTTTCAGAAGACTTCATACGTCACACGATGTGAATTTCTGTGATTTGATTGGTTCGTGCTACAAATTATACAGAATCGGGGCTCTCTAGCGTGAAAAAAATCAGGTGATCTCTTAAAGCTATTCGCTTAAAAATGATGAAAAATCATTGTTTTCAACACTTTTTAGTGGTTTTGAAATTTATCAATAAACCATATATTTGTAAGTCTTCATACCTTGTGGTCCTTCTGTTGGTTCTGTTTCCTCTGGTTCTGGTTCCTCTATTGGTTCTTCCTCTATTGGTTCTGGTAATGGCATCGGTTCTGGGTTTTCAATATTTTGAAAATACAATGTATGTGTTAATGAATGAAAAATCAGCTCTGGTTCTACTTCTTTTATGTTTTTGAAATACATGTACTATATAATCTGTTATATACTTAATACAGAATTGTATGGAACTACAGTTTTTTGTTCAGAAAACTAAACCTTTATTGCTAAAGCTCCTTCTATTAAAGAGACTTGAGACATAAAATGCTAAAGGATTTTATGAATGTTCAATAACTTCTCATAATTATGTAAAAGCATATATGAACAAAATTTCAAACAGGTGCATAAGTAAATAATATGGTACAACTTGTATTTCCTTATACCTTCCTCTGGTTCTTCTACTGGTTCTGGCATAGGTTCTGGCATTGGTTCACCTTTAATATTTGATTATAACTTATATACAAACTGAAAATATTTTTGTGTCTTTGAAAATTTGACTTGCTTATACGACATATAAGAGATTTTAATTAATCAAACGCTCAATTGACAAAAAAAAAATCTACATGTATGTACACATGTCTAATCCTTTGCTTAAGAAAAAAGTTATTCTGCTTGAAAGTACGCTTAAGGCGTAAAATTGAACAGCAAAAGCATAAAGCGTAATATTAGGTCAAAAATCGTAAAAATTATGCCAAAATCATAAAGGTAGGCAGGTCTATCCAACACGTCTCTCAATTTTTAATGTATATAGGTGTATTACCATATTGTAACTAGACATTGTTTTTGAAAAAAAAAGATGTACCAGTGTTCTCCCCAGGCCGTTTTAGCGTGGCGGCCCCGCCACGCTATCGAGATTTACCGCCACACTATCGGGATTAGCACCACGCTATATTTTACGGCCGCCATGCTATATTTTTTCCCCTAAAAATTCGTGTATTAACTATTTTGTGTACCCCTTTGGGTTAATTGATTGATTTAACCGCCGCATTCCCAGTTAATTAGCCCCGGCTGTATACAATCCGAGGTGTTAAACGTCTGGTAGCCCCCCGCAAGCTTTATTTACCTGAGCTGAGAACGTGTCTGGCTTCTACGGCGCACGTCAATCTATCGGACATTTAAAATAACTGCGTTGTCAATGTCTATCGAGTGACCAACAAAAGATGACAATTCTATAACGTAGTTCATGAAAACGTTTTCATCTACATTTATAATCGCTAGATCGTGTTGACCGGCAAGTGTCATATAGTTACAGCGTGACAGTAAATTGGAAATAGAAATATGTTATAGCAGATGTCATTAAAATATGTTTTTAATCCGTCTTACTGCTCAACGTATTACCTGACCTCGCTGTCTTTGTCATACAAAATAATTGTCGCTTTTACGAGATAAGAAAGATGTGATCTTGCTCGCGCAAAATCATTTTACTTTGAATGAATAATGAGTCGGTATGTTCGTATTTTTTTTTAAATACGCTTGAATCAAGTTAATAAGAAGTTTAGACGGATGTGTGAAATTAATCATCAAAACACAACATGGTGCACGGACCATCGTTTTATTGATGAGTCTGAGCGCGATATAGAAGGCTTTGCATACTATATTTGACATATAAAATAGATCTTGATTTCTTGGGGGAGGGATGGGGGCAGGTTTGCTCAATATTGTGGGCAAAGTAGAACAATTGTCAGCTTTCTTTGCCAGAGATTACCACAAACATTTTTGAAATGGCTAGTAAGGAGAGGGGGGGAAAATGTTTTCATCTTTGGACCCAATTTTTCAAGTAGGAATTTGTATAAAGATAATTTTAAACCTTTTTTAAAAGGTGAAACCTTTCCCAGAACTAAAAATTCAGAACTCAAGGTTAGACTCCCTTTTCATAACACACTTAGATTCACTAATATCAGTGATTAGGAGGGACAGAGGACATGCACCATAGTCCCATTAATTTGCAAAATGGCCCATTGAAAACGTAGTACTTTTTTTTAAAGAAATGGCCCATTGATATTTTAGAAATTATGGAAAATGGCCCATTCACAGAATTTCCTTCCAACATGTCCAAATCAGTGTAATATGCTAAATTCTTATGGTCATGAGACAGTCTCAAGATAATTTTCTCAAAAGGCCCAAAACTAATTGAGTTTTAAAACTGTCATGAATCTCAGAACACATGAATGATCTCACTGTCTAAATTTTATTGATAATTGGTATGTAGATAAGAATGTAGTATTATTAACACATTTATTTCATTACCAAAATTATTTTGAACAGTGTAGTAATAAAGCAACAACACATGAAACAGTATGCAATGATGCAACGCGCAATGACGCATCCCAACGCAAGGTGCACTGCAAAGATTTGGCACCATGCTATCTGAAATTTCTGGGGAGAACACTGTGTACCCCTCCCCAACCTCTACAATTATAGTACCTTTCAAAGTTGCCTTCACTTTGCAATCTGGCCAAAATGACATATTACAAAATCTCCCTTTTTTTTCATGAAAACTCCTGTAGAATTTCCTTCCATCTCTCTTATTGGTCTGAATAATTATGGCAACTATGGACTTACCATATATAGATAAATATTTATTCCCTCCACATGACTTCTTTTTATTTCCATTACATTTCTCGTTACACTTTTTCTCCTCTACTTGTTTCTTTGGAAGATTATTGCCACAGTAACAGTACTTTCCTTTCTGGATTCAAATACAAACACAATGAATAAATACAAACACAATGTATAAATACAAACACAATGAATAAATACAAACACAATAAATAAATACAAGCACAAATAAAAAATACAAACACAATAAATAAATACAAACACAATGAATAAATACAAACACAATAAATAAACACGAACACAATAGATAAATACAAGCACAATGAGTTAATCTCCTGGATCAGACTTGCTTCATGTATAAATAAATTTTGTTTAGTAAAGAGCAAGTAAATTCATCATATCAAACCATGAAATTAGTCCAAGCTTACTGACGCATATTTAAGTTATTGCATTCCATGTGCCTATACTTTGCCCTTACCTTAACATGTACATGTATACGTATACACCCCCCTCCCATTACACATAATTTCTAAATTATGTGACAAAATTTTTTTTTTTTAAAACATTACATATATGACAGTACACCCTCTGTTCTAGAAGTATACCCAATTTTTCTAAACATTACATTAAAATGAAATTTAACTATATTTGTAAAGTTTCACAATATCCAAAAATCTAAGTCCCATTCAAGAGATATAGCCTGAACATGATGTGTGACAGACAAACAGATCGATGGATGGACACAAAGGCATAACAATGAATCTTCTTGTTGGGAGGAGATACATGTATAAGAGAAAGTTTAGAAAAAAAGGAAACCAAATCAATTACCATAATTCCTACAATAGGTTTGCCCTCATCCCTGCACATTTTCTTGCACTTTTTAAATGTATTTTTCTTCAATTTCTCCTTCTTTGCAGACTTTCCAAACTGGCCATTCTTAGGTTGTTTAAAGCATCCTAAATAACCAACTGAAAATGAAAGTAGAATGAGTATGTATACATATATTGTAAAAGCATTCAATGAAGTAACATACAAATTCTCTTGTTTTAAATCTGATCATTTCAGTACAAAACTAAATTTTTTTATACCATTCGTTTGATTTGATGACATAGGTGTAGGAAAAGTTGCAGAAATTAAAAGTGCCCTAGACAAAAAAATGAATAAAAATCCCACAAAACCTTAATTTTCATTATTTACTCTTTTTTCCTCTTCATGAACTTGAAGAAAGTTTATCAAAACAAAACGAAATTTTTATCAACGATGAAAATGGATATGGTGAAGTAAACAATTTGAACATAATAAGACCCAAAGACAAGTTCTTTAAATCTTAAGAAATAAATATCGGCCATTGTTTGTGTAGGTAAGTGATTTGTTACTCAAATTTTTTATCATTCTGAAGAATGTGATGTATATGATTGATACTTTAGCTTTGAGCTAATAGTTATTTTCCCTACATTTGAAAACACCTTCTCTACTATAGACATAAACACAACTTACACACGAGCCACATACAAGTCACACAGGAGTTTTAAAAGTCAAAGAATAAGGTTTGGTTAACTGGAAAATCCGCCCAGTTTCTGAAGTGGTTCAGATATCAATTATATTTCATATCAAATAAGCCAAATGTATAGTTGTTTGAAATATCAAATAAACATTTCAACTTAAAGCATTGCACTGAAATATATGGCTTCAAAAACACCAAAAATTCGTAAAAGGTTAAAAAATGTCAAGAAATAAACCAAATTTTGCACTGTTCAAGAACAGGTTTGTCGCCTGTCACATATTTGACCATATATACATTAGCTTGACCTTGAGCTATATTGGACATTGCATCTTGAAATGCTTCATTATCCCTGAAGAAGTAAGATACATATCAATCAAGCTTTAGCCATATATATGTGTAGTAGGGTAGGAAAAGATGTGCCCAGACTGGAGTTTGAACCCAGGACCTCTATACCTGCAGGTAAGCACTCTAACCACTGAGCTATCGGGGCCGATACACCCAGCTCTGCCACATATGAAAGTGTATTATCAATGAACATCCCCCCACCACCACCCTTCAATGAAATTTAGCAACGAAGTGACATATGGACTAAAAACCTGTAACATGTATGAAAGAACATACATGTACCTATTTCTTGAATCATACAAAGTATCAAAAACATTTCATTGAAAAGAGATAGGTTTTGGACCCTTAGTACTTCATGCATACCATGTTTCATCAAAGTCCTCCAAGCAAATTAAGAGGAGAAATAAAAAATGTGAAAAGGTAAAGGATAGACAGACGATCCGGTATGACACTTTAGATTAAACAGAAAATGATGAAAAAACATTGTTTTCAACACTTTTTAGTGGTTTTGAAATTTATCAGCAAATCAATATTTGTAAGTCTTCATACCTTGTGGTCCTTCTGTTGGTTCTGGTTCCTCTGGTTCTGGTTCCTCTATTGGTTCTGGTTCCTCTATTGGTTCTTCTTCCTCTATTGGTTCTGGTTTTTCAATATTTTGAAAATACAATGTATGTGTTAATGAATGAAAAATCAGCTCTTGTTCTAGTACTTTGATGTTTTTAAAATATATGTATATAATCTGTTATATACTTAATACAGAATTGTACAGAACTAAAGTTTTTTTGTTCAAAAAACTAAACCTTTATTAATAAATAGTGTTGTAACGATTATCGCCGACATCGGCGACATCATCGCTAATACCCTTCGATTTCGATTAATCGATTATGTTTTCAAGAATCGATTATAATCGGAAATATACAACTTAGAAAAGAATGACATAGTTCTCAGTCGAATACGCGTATAACAAGTACGAATAAAACGAAAGTAGATTGACGATCGTTACCACGAGTTAAAGTAACGGTCGTAGCGTAAATAATTCGAAAAGAATACACTTTCTAAGGCATAAAATGGGTGGAATTAGGATTCTCATTGAATTGAATAGTAATGACAAGTAATCCAATAGAAAACTTCAACGTCAGATGCGATACGTCAATATCTACTGTACTCGTCTAGAAAAAAAAAACCAATTTTTACGCCGAACTCCAGAGCTTTGTAGGAAGGACAAGGCCAGGTCAGTGATGTTTACAGTACTGTTAGCCTAAACTCCATGAAGATATTGTTTGATTCCACGTTGAATGAGCAAAAACCTTTCTCTTAGGTCGAATGGAACCCCCCCCCCCCCCAAACTCTGCATCTGCCGTTTAAAGTTGCCGACTATTACTATTACAATCACATATTCGTTTTGGCTCCATTTGACAAAATACTTCATTTACTAGACAGGATTTTATCATTCTGTGGTTGGACTTCTCTCTAGACATTTTACTATGTATATAAGCATAAAATTTAGTGAAGTTTTATCATTACTTGTCATATTCTTTTCTGTAAAAGCAAGTGAAATTTATTTCCGATTAAATCGAAATAATCAATTAAAATCCTCTCCGATTATAAACCGATAATCGATTATGAAATTTGTCCGATTTTACAACACTATTAATAAAGCTCCTTTTTTGAAGAGACCTGATACATACATGTAAAACACTGAAGGATTTTATGAATGTTCAGTAACTTCTCATATGTAAAAGCATATGAACAAAATTTCAAACAGGTGCATAAGTAAATAATATGGTACGTGTACAACTTTTCCCTCATACCTTCCTCTGGTTCTTCTACTGGTTCTGGCATAGGTTCTGGCATTGGTTCACCTTCAAGATTTGATTATAACTTATATACAAACTGAAAATATTTTTGTGATTGCATATCTTAATCTTTGAAAATTTGAAGTACTTGCTTATACGACATATAAGAGATTTTAATCAATCAAACGCTCAATTGACAAAAAAAACTACATGTATGTACACATGTCTAATCCTTTGCTTAAGAAAAAAGTCATTCTGCTTGGAAGTATGCTTAAGGCGTGAAATTGAACAGCAAGAGCATAAAGCGTAATATTACGTAAAAAATTTTAAAATTATGCCGAAATTCTAAAGGTAGGCAGGTCTATCTAACGTGTCTCTCAATTTTTAATAAATATAGGTGTAATACCATATTGTAACTAGACATTGTTTTTGAAAAGAAAGATGTACCCCTACCCATCCTCTACAAACATAGTACCTTTCAAAGTTGCATTCACTTTGCAATTCGGCCAAAATGATATATTGTAGGGTAATTATACGGAATCGGGGGTCTTAGTTTTTACCTGTACTACGTCACAACAAGGTGATTATTAGTTCAGTTGTATTGTTACCTTTGGATTGTACAGATGTGTTTGCCGTACCTCTAAAGTTATACAGCTCATAGATAGCTAAGTATCATTTAGCTAAATACTTGGCTAATATCGTATATTTAATAAATGCACTTCACAACATTACAAAATCTCCCTTTTTTTCAAGAAAACTCTTGTAGAATTTCCATTCATCTCCCTTATTGGTCTGAATAATTATGGCAACTATGGACTTACCATATATAGATAAATATTTACTCCCTCCACATGATTTCTTGTTATTTCCATTACATTTCTCGTTACACTTTTTCTCCTCTACTTGTTTCTTTGGAAGTTTAGTGCCACAGTAGCAGTATTTTCCTTTCTGGATTCAAATAAATACAAACACAATAAATAAATACAAACACAATAAATAAATACAAACACAATGAGTTAATCTCCTGGATCAGACTTGCTTCATGTATAAATAAATTTTGTGTAGTGAAGAGCAAGTACGTCCATCATATCAAATGTGCCTGAACTTAAATTGTGCTAGGCTCAACATACTTAGATTGCCCTTAGTTTAACATGTATATACCCCCCTCCCTCGATCCCATTACATATAAATTCTAAATCATGCGACACAATTTTTTTTTAAAGTTACACGTATGACAGACTTTCTCTTTGAAGAATACCGAATTTTCTTAACATCACAACCACAAATATGTTTTAAAAATTTTCACAATATCATTCAAGCGATACAGTCTGGACGCAATGTGTGACAAACAGAAGGATGGTGTTGAGAGGGGGGGGGGGGAACATAATGAGAAAGTTTAGAAAAAAAAACATAAAATGCAAGGTGCCGAGTTGCAAAAGATGAATGTAAGAATGAATATGCAGACTTAAAATATTCATGAATTGTATAACTTATGGTCTCGACAGATGGGAAATATTACTAGCACATTTCAGGTTGATACACTTTCATTTATAATTCAGAAACCACTTTCAATTACCTGAGTCCTATGAATTTGACCTTTGATCTTTTGATCCAAAAATCAATAGGGGTCACCCTTGAATCATGGGAAACATTTCAGGCATGTTTCAAGATTATAAGAGCAATACAGTCTAAAATAAGGTCCGGAAACCATTTTTAATCATCAGATTCCTGTGACCTTGACCTTTTTACCCAAAAATCAGTAGGGGCCATCCTTGATTTATGGGAAACATTTCTGGCAAGTTTCATTATCATAGGTGAATTACAGGCTCAAATATTGTGCGGAAACCATTTTCAATAATCAGCGTCCTACCACCTTGACCTTTGACCTTTTGATCCCAAAATAAATAGGGGTCATCCTTGACTCATGGTGAGTAAGTGTTTGAAGTTTCATTGCACTAGCATGTATCATACTCGACTTACAGTCCAGAAACCAATTGTTGACGCCCGCCCACCCGCCCAACAACCTGCCCGCCCATCTCACATCAACTTTGCAACTTGGCTAAAAATCAAATCAATTACCATAATTCCTACAATAGGTTTGCCCTCTTTCCTGCACATTTTCTTGCATTCTTTTAATGTATTTTTCTTCAGTTTCTCCTTCTTTGCAGACTTTCCAAACTGGCCATTCTTAGGTTGTTTAAAGCATCCTAAATAACCAACTGAAAATAGATATAAAATCAATTTGTAGGCATATTCTATATTGCATGATCAAATAGATTTCTCCTTCTCTTAGACGCCACCTAACTTAAAACATTGGTAATCACAGATTACAAAGCTCATCTCGTGGCAGCAAAATTCGATTTAAACATATTTCTAAGTACATGTATATTTGTTTTAAAAGGCAAAATCATTCAAGGGGAGAGGTCAAGGTCATTTTATGAAAGCTTAATCAAAGATACATCCAATATGCAAGTTTGGTACATTTAGCACTTATGCTTTGCTCAATATTGGTTTTAAAGGCAAAATCACTCAAGCAGAAAAAGTAGCTCAAGGTCATTTTATGAAAGTTTCATCAAACATACATCTAATATGCAAGTTTGGTACATGTAGCACTTATACTCAATATTGGCTTTTAAGGAATTAAGAAACACCTTGGTGGCAAAATGACCTCCCGTTTAATTTCTTTCAAACTTTTCATAAGTGTGAATTAAGTAAAAGTCTTTCAGTTCTTAACACAAGAGCCCCAGGTGGCACAACGCTCGTCTGATACTCATGCACACTCCTAACCTTCTAACATTGCATGATGATAGTGTCAGAGCCAGAACTTGAATCCACAACCCTGGGTCTATATGCACATAACTCTTTTTTTTTGAAATTTGAAAATACAAAATTTAGACATAAAATATATATCACAGCATTAAGCGACTTAACACAGTGAATGAGTGTGCAAAACGGAAAAGAATGAAAATGGAATAAAAAATTTGTTTTTGGTAAAAAAAAAATCAAAGGTATTAAGATGATTTAAAAGTGCATAAAAAGCTGAAATAATGGAAAAAATGAAAAAGGAAGAAAAAATCGGGGGAGCCAGTGATAACCCTTGGGTCCATGTGCACAGTAAACATTTCTATTCATATTTTAAAGAATTCATAAAAATTCCAAAAATGAAGATTATAGCAAGTAACGTATATGAAAACAAATATTTACTTAAATATGACAAACATGCACTAAACAAGGGCACAAAACTACACATTTATAGAGCTAGTCAAAGAAACAGTTCAAAAATGAGCATTTCTGACATAGTCTGAAAAGATGTCATAAACATGTATGACATAATCTGAAAAGATGTCATAAACACGTCAAAAATTTGACTTCAGAGTGGAACCAAAAATAACAACACTTGTTCAGACTTGTTCCGTCTATATCATCCAGATGCCTTCGGTTTATCAATATGTGCTTCTGTTCTGAAGAAGAAGTTTGTCAAACAAGGGTACCCACCCCCCTCCCCCCCCCCCCCATCCCCTCCCTGGTTACCTACTTTTGCCTGTGGTGGCGCCACCTAATGACAGAACCGGACAAAAAAAAACTTGTAGGGGACCATGAGTACTTCATTTCTACTAAGTTTCATTACAATCCCTCCAGTAGTTCTGGATAAGATGTTCAATATGTATGAAAATCCCCCCCCCTCTTCCTTTATTCACATAAGAAAAAAATCATGAAAAATTATGGAAATAAAATTTTCAACCAAAATCAATATGAAACCACTGAATGCCTTAAATATGACAAATATGCAGTAAATGAGGGCATAAAACCACATATTTTTGGAGTTATTCAAAGAAACAGTTCAAAAATGAGCATTTCTGACAAGTCCAAAAAGACATCAAAAATGCGTAATTAAATTTGACTATGAAGTAGAACCAAAAACAACAACACTTGTTAAGACATCCCTCTAGATCATCCAGATGCTTTCGGTTTGTTGATATGTGCTTTGGTTCTGAAGAAGTTTGTCAAAGGAGGGTACCCCCTAACCTACTTTTGCCTGTGTTGGCGCCATCTGTTGACGGATCTGGACAAAAAACAACAACACTTGTAGGAGGCTATGAGTACTTCATTCCTACCAAGTTTCATCAAAATCCTTTTAGTGGTTCTTGAGAAGAAGTCGAAAATGTGAAAAGTTAACGACAGACGGACGAACGGATGCCACGCTATGACAATAGCTCACTTGAGCTTCGCAAATATTTTTTAGACAGAAATAGTAATTGTGAAAGAACTGCCTAATTGTGGTTAATAAAAAACTTATACAACTATCTTTGAAAAAGTTATGAAAAATTGGTCCAAAAAAAATTTGGTCTCCAATCAGTATTTTTCAGAAATTGATATGCAAAAGTTATTTCCCCCTTGTACATTTCATTTGACTAAATATTCAAAGGGAGGCAAAATATTGCTTTATTTAATGTCAAAATAACATCCTTTTGTATTAATTGAAAGAGAAATTTAATCTGAATGGAAAAGTCATCAAGTTTCAAAAAGAGGTACTTTTTCTACTGAATATGTAGTCAAGATAATAGGCTATGTAAAATATTTTGAAATGCCAATGTGAATTCAGTTGCATGTACTTGTAAGTTTATGAGGTAATAACGCCATTAGATCGATGTCATTGCGTATGGATTAAACTGCAGTCTGCATATTGTTATAAATGATTTTAATTAATCTGCTTCAAGTAAAGCATGGATTGTATTGTATAAAGTTCAGTTATTGAAATACAATTAATGTGCTTTCAAACTATCCATGAAGTCGTTATCATTTACGCCAGGGGCGTAGTTATGGTGTTTTGAATGTGGATGTCTCAAGTTGGGGCTGATCTAAAATCTCGGCAGCTCTGGGTGACAGACATTTTTTTTATGAGGGATTACTTCCAAGACGCAAAAGACCGTCTGGGGGATACAATCAAAGGATGGTTCACCCTCATGTTGGTGGGTGTTGGGTCTATGACCAGTAGAGCTAAAAACTGCTAGAAAATCACAAATGTACCCCATATTTTTTCAGTGCATTTAAGAGTATTTTGAAATATTATCATTCCTGTATCGTTCCACTCTTCCTATAAATTCTTCAAAATTGGTTTCAGATTTATAAAATGAAAATGACTAATGCATTACCTTCAGGTTCAGGTTTTGGCTCATCTGCCTGAGGAGGTATTTCTGGTTCTGGTTCAGGGGCAGCCACAGGAGGAGACATTTCTGGTTCTGGTTCAGGGGCAGCCACAGGAGGAGACATTTCTGGTTCTTTATTCAGAAAAAAAAACAACTAGATTGCCATTTATACATACATCTTCTATAGGAATATAGCATAATACAGTTATTAATGTAATTAGGGCTTCAAGAGAAGATATTTTAAAATATATATATGTATCCCACATTTTAACAGTAATTATATGCAATATATTTCAAACTATTGATATAAGGATTATAAATCTTTCAAAATTCCTCAAAATTACAGCAACATAAATCTCAAAATCTTTTCTCTTTATACAAACACAACCCGCTAACTTGAATATTTGTATAAAAAGCTTCCTTTAATCATAAACTTTAACAAATGAAAAATTCAAATGTATCTAAATCTAAAGAATAAAATCACCTTCAGGTTCAGGAATAGGTTTTGGCATCGGTTCACGAAGATCTACAAGTATGGCTTATCATTAGCAAGTGATATAATTTTTATTATTGCATATCCTCTATAAAATCAGTTGAATACACAGAATATTCATGGTAGAAATGTAGAAACAAATCGGTACTGTAAATATGGTTATTTTCATGGAGGGGGGGGGGGGGAATTTCGTGATTATAATATCAAGACTTTTCACATGGGGGATATATTTGCGAAAATTTCTCTATTCGCTAAAATCGCTCAAATTACCCGCACGCAAAAATTTCCATGTTTACAGTAACCAAAGCTGTCCTCAGACGGTCCTTCATTCTGTACTACATGACATTATATAAAAAAGAAAATTCTATGTTATTTCTATGATTACACAAACATGATCCGCTAAAATTGTGTTTTCGTAGAAAAGCTTCCTTTAAAGATTCAAACAAGCAATTTTTTTTATTTCCCCAATGGCAAACCTTATCTTATGATACACACTCTGAGACTGTAAATGCTCAAAACAATATCTATGACAATAATGAAATGTCAGACATTAGAACTGGATATCAAGATAAACGAATCACAATTTATAACAGTATATTCAAGCTCAACCAAAACTCAAAATAATCCCAAACTAAACTAGAACTGCCCTAAAGGGACAAATTACATGTATACCCATTGCAGCTTAAATCTTTCAATAGATCCATTTGTGATGAGAAGGTCAATGGTTCACTCTGAATTTTCTTATAGGAGAGCTGATTGATATGATGTGAGTCTCCGTTTTCTGGGATGCAGAAGATATTCTGCTGATAGATTATCTCCAAAAAAGACAAACAATCAATGGCACATACTATGCTTCACTTATGACACAGTTATGGGAAAATATTAAACTTAAGCGCCGAGGAAAGCTCACAAGTTAAAAAGTGTGTTGTTCCATCACAAGTCTGTCATTGCCATGGCTGCCATTCATGATTGTGGCTTTAATTTGATTCAGCATCCGCCCTATTCACCTGATCTTGCTCCATCAGACTTTCATCTATTCCCAAAACTGAAAGCAGCTATTTCTGACATCCACTTTCAGTCCAGTCATACTTGCAGTGGATGGCTTTCTGACCAGTCACGATAGGAGTTTTATAAAAGTGGTACATGTATTGAGGCCCTTAAACACCATTGGCAAAAGTGTATATATACTGAAGGGGATTATGTAGAAAAATAATGTAAAATGTCTGATGAAATTCAAATTCTTCAATACAAGGCTCATAACATATAAATCAGCCCTTGTACACGGTCAGCATTCAAGATCAAGGCCATTAAGTCATTGAATCTGTAAATGTAAGGGTCTATAAACTACTCGCTTTTGCAGTTGTAGGTGGTCCGTGCTTACTTTTTAAGCTTGAAAAGACTTTGAAAATAAAAACTTTGATTTCAGAGAGGGTAAAAAAAAATAAAAAATAATAGAATTGTCGAACAAAAATCACTGTAATTCATTAATTTGGTTTGTCAGTATGTACTTAAGTAGGCATTTGTCAAAAGAGGGTATCTCCATACATTATACATTGTTTGTATATGCCTAATGTTGCTCCATCTTTTGCTTTGAACAAATAGGAACAAAAATTTACAGGGAAATCAATTTGAAAAATTAGTTTCATAACCCTATCAACAAATTGGTTACATGCCTCTAGTATGTAATATATACAAATAAGAGTCCTATGCTAGCAGGTGACTAAAAATATGACCGAAAGACACAATTTCGGTTGTATTTTTGGCCGGATTGCGAAGCAAAATCCGGTCTATGAAATGGCGAAGTCCGTCCGTCAGTGCGTCAACATTTTGGTTAAAGTGTTGCGTTTAAGTCTGTTGAGAGAAAACTGTTAGGAGGAGCAACTTGAAACTTGACATGGTGATAGACCATGATGAGACGAATCAAACACAGCAACAAAATTTGACCTTGTGACCTTGACCTTGAAGTTTGACCTACTTTTAAAAAAATTTAACCTTGGCCATAGCTTTTGAATGGTAAGTGATAGGGCTTTCATATTTCACTTGTGTATTTCTTGTGACACGGCCTTTCCATGGATACCAGAAAATTTTACCTTGTGACCTTGACCTTGGAATTTGACCTACTTTTGAAAAAAATTAACCTTGGCCATAGCTTTTGAATGGTAAGTGATAGGGCTTTCATATCTCACTTGTGTATTTCTTGTGACAAGGCCTTTCCATGGATACAAAAAATTTTGACCTTGTGACCTTGACCTTGGAGTTTGACCTACTTTTAGAAAACTTTAACCTTGGCCATAACTTTTGAATGGTAAATGATAGGGCTTTTATATTTCACATATGTATTCCTTGTCACAAGACCTCACCATGGATACCAAAAGTTTTGACCTTGTGACCTTGACCTTGGAGATTGAACTACTTTTAAAAATAATAAATCTGGGCTATATATCATGAACTATAGAGGCTGTGACTTTGAAATTTCACTTGCAGAATCTTTATGACCAGATCTTTAATTTGATATCATAAGTTTTGACCTAGTGACCTTGACCTTTGACCTAATTTTGAACTATAAGAGGTAGGGTTTTGATATTTCACATATAGATTCCTCATGACCAGAACTTTAATTTGATATCATGACTTTTGACCTAGTGACCTTGACATTGATCTTTGACCAACTTTTAAACTATAAGAGGTAGGGTTTTGATATTTCACATGTAGATTACTCATGACCAGACCTTTCATTTGATATCATGATTTTTGACCTAGTGACCTTGACATTGACCTTTGACCTACTTTTGAACTATAAGAGGTAGGGTTTTGATATTTTACATATATATTCCTCATGACCAGAACTTTAATTTGATATCATGACTTTTGACCAAGTGACCTTGACATTGACCTACTTTTGACCTACTTTTAAATTATAAGAGGTAGGATTTTGATATTTCAGTTGTAGAATCCTCATGACCACACCTTTCATTTGATATCATGACTTTTGATCAAATGACCTTGACATTGACCTACTTTTGAACTATAAGGGGTAGGGCTTTGATATTTTACATTTAGATTTCTTATGACCATAGCTTTTTTCATTGCGCAATAATATTAATGACCTTTGACCTTTCTGTCTGTGCAAAAATGTATACATAATCTAATACAAACACTTCTTAATCCGGCCTTACCGCCTTTAGCGGTTTATGGTTTATTTGTATATTGCGTTTGTGTTTTTCTGATACTGTAAATTGCTTTATTTTCGTCTGTACCAATTTTCGTCAATTTGTTCAAAATGACCATTTCGTCAGTACGTAAATTCGTCAATCAAGGGTCCCTAAGATATATACATTTGTCTGTTCAAATGCCAAATTAACCTTCAGGTATAGGCCGTATGGGTTTGTTTTCATTGTTTGTTTAACAATTATTGGTAAACAAACAATTAGAGACATGTATACCACCTAGCTTGTTGTGAAAACATATCATTTGGTAATTAAAAGTACATTATTTGCGACTTTGTATGCGTATTCAGTTTTCAGTGATTTATCATTTGCATGTCGTATTAACTCTTAAGATTCAATTTTTCCTTTCACACTATATTTTGTCAGGAGTATTTACATTCGTCGATACGTACTTACGTCAAGGGAAGCACTGACAAAAATTAGTACCTGACGAATAAAAACCAATTTACAGTATTTTCATTAATTCTTAACAATTTTCTTTTATTATAAGCATTTCAAATTTGGTTCCTTCCAATGCAAACTGTCATCCAATTAAAATGCATATAATTTAACGAAAATTGTAAAAAAAATCAATGAAAATATCAGAAAAATTTATTATATTTCATAAAACATACCAAAACAATTCCTTTTGCCATTTCTTATAGTACAGGTCTCATATTCTTTATTACAACCAATTTTTTCAGTTACTATTCCATTTTCAGTGACAGTTGCTCTTGATGAGCAGTTCTTTGACATAACACTTCCATGAACCTACAAGCACAAACAAAGAAAAATATTATCACATCCATATGAATGTACACCTACCAAAATGAAATTTGACAAAATTTACAGTGAATGATAGAAAAAATACCAATAACACATCAAAATGTTGACTTTGTAGTGAAATGGAAAAAAAAACTCCTCTTTTAGCTTCCTCCAGATGACTTATTCTGATGGGTCTGATTTTTAACTAACCGGTACATATTGCCCTTCAATGAATTCTCCACATTTTGACACACATTTTCCATTTTCTTCCATCATTCCTTCCCTACAGTGACATGCTTGTATGGGTGTACAGACTTGGAAGTCTTCGTCATCTCCACCAGACATACAGGTAGGGGGGCAGCTAGTATCAAATCTCATAACCTGGTCCTTTCCACACTGTGTCTCATCCACTGTATTTATGTTAACAGAACAAAGAGAACATTTTTTATATATATCTTACATAATCAGTGTAAAAAGATGTTTTTTGTTCTGTTATTGAAAAACATTTTTTTCTTGTTTATTCTTATATTGAGTGTAACAGGCTATATAGAAAATCATATTGTACAGATAAAAAACTTAAACAAGGTTATCAAGATGTTACAATTCAAATTATATATGTATTCAAAATTTAGAGAACCAGAAAAAAAATCATTTACATCATAAAAAGACAAACTGAATTAAGAAACTGTATAATTGATAAAGACCTCCACAGAATCTAGCAAGTTCTATTTGAACTTCATCATTCAGCTCTCCACATCGTTCCATAGCATTTGTCAAAGCACTGCATACTACCTCACGGGCTGCTTGGGGGTTATCAAAATTGTTACATACATCCATTAAGCAGGATGAGTACAACTCGTGTCTTTCAAATGGGGGCAATTCTCTAAGGCAATCTCTGAATGCAGGAATGTTACTTGACAGGAGCAGTCCTCCACAGTAATCAGGACCACGTGCCTTCTCACTCTGGGCCTTGGTACATTCCTTTGGATCAGGAGTATTCTTTTTACATCTACAATAAGGAAAGGCCATTGTAATTGGTATCTTGACTATTCTTCATGTGCCACTTGAACATAAACTACAAAGCACACTTCACGTGATACAGCAGAGCTCTTGTGAAATTTCAAATAGATAATCTCTGAATAAGCCAGATATTATACTATGAAAATATACCTGTGAACAACATGTATATAGAACCGAACAAAAGAATTTTTTTTTTTAATTTTCAGATTTTTCACGACTGAATTATACCGCAATTGTCTGAAAAAAGGATGCAAGAGTAAATAATCTGCAGGCAAAAAATTGGGCTGAAAATTGCAGAAAACGCCTTAATAATCTAGTAAAAAAAAAAATCAAAATTTTGCCCAGTATTGCTGTTATGTAGACATTTAGTTTAATAAACAAATAACTGATTTTCAGAAAATGGACAAAATGGACAAATTTATTGCTGAGGTTGCATGGTACACCATGGCTTATCTGAGAGAGACTGTGGAGGAGAACAAGTATCTGATCATTTCCATCGCATATAAAGGGAGAAAATCTAAAATCAAATTAGAATATGAATTTTTTGGAAACCAATTTTAATGGTGATGTCTGTAATCTATTATCATAAGATATACTAGAATATTCACAGTAGAAAAGTGTGGGTTTTTTTTCAATTCATCGATTGCTATCAATCATGCAGTAATGGGCAACACAAGATAGTTCCAATTGGTAAGACATTTCTTTTTTTTTGTATCAATTCTTATCTCCTACTTTCTTTATAACTGTTAACATAATTAAAATTTAGAAATTACAAGACAAAAACACAATACATGTAAGCCTTTTTACATAACTGCGGTCCTGTTGTTTTGGAAAGCAAAATAAGTACTTTTCCTGCAATATGACATCAAGGACAATCAATTTTAAGCTCACCTGAGCGAAGCTCAAGTGAGCTATTGTCATAGCATGGCGTCCGTCCATCCGTCGTCCATCCATCGTAAACTTTTCACATTTTCGACTTCTTCTCAAGAACCACTGAAAGGATTTCGATGAAACTTGGTAGGAATGAAGTACTCATGGTCCCCTACAAATGTTTTTGTTTTTCGTCCGGATCCTTCAAAAGGTGGTGCCATAAAAGGCAAAAGTAGGTCACTGGGGGTACCCTCTTTTGACAAACTTCTTCTTCAGAACCGAAGCACAAATCCACAAAGCGAAAGCATCTGGATGATCTAGATGGATGTCTTAACAAGTGTTGTTGTTTTTGGTTCCAGTTCGAAGTCAATTTTTTGAAGCGATTTTGGCATCTTTTTGGACTTTTTCAGAAATATTCATTTTTGAACTGTTTCTTTGAATAACTCTGTAAATGTTTGGTTGTGTGCCCTGATTTAGTGCGTGTTTGTAATATTTCAGTTACTATTTGCTTTGATATACATTACATTCTATAATCTTCTTTTTTGGAATTTTATGAATTTTTTAAAAATATGAATAGATATGTTTACTGTGCACATGGACCCAAGGGTGTGAGTTCAAGTCCCGGCACCGGCACCAAAATTTCTTTTTCTTCCATTTTCATTTTTTCAATTTTGTCACCTTTTTATGCACTTTTAAATCCTCTGAATACCTTTAATTTCATTTTTGACCAAAAAATGGTTTTCTTCCATATTCAATTTTTTCTGCTTTGCACACTCTTTCAATGTGTATTTGACATATTTTAAATCTCTTATTGCTGTGATATATATTTCATGCCTAAATTTTATATTTTTGAATTTTTTTGAATTTTAAAAAATGGTTTATGTGTATATAGTCCCAGGGTTGTTGGTTCAAATTCTGGCACTGACACTATCATAATGCAATATTAGTAAGTTAAGAGAGTGCATGGGTTGTGCCCCCTGGGGCTCTTGTTATCTGTGACATAACAAGAGTCAGTACTTGCCGTCCACAAAATGCTAGTCACGCAGTTATGTAAAAAAGGCATATTGGTATATTATTCACTTACGTATGTGGAGAGTCAGAATCATCAGGAACTTGATAACTGTTTCCTATAAGTCTATACTTCTTCTTTCCTTTATCACTGACGTCCTTTCCTTCCCTGGTACGGAAGTCATCCTGCTTCTTATTACAATCACCGCACAAACCTTCCATGTTAGGAGCGAAGCTTTCTGGTGCCCAGAGTACAAGATTGGATTTTCCATCCCATAAAAGGGTTACACCACATTTTGTTACTATTTTGACATATCTATTTCCCACGTTGAAGACTAGTATTCTCCAGTCATCAAAGTCCCCAGGTACCATATTACCGTCACCGTCTAGTTTCTGGGGTAGAGCCACAGCCAGATCATTTATCTGAAAAAAAATTTATATGATAACCTTGAAAACAATTCTACTACACACTTTTGACATAAAATACTATTTGGCAAATACAACATGTACAAGGGAGCTGACTGGTTCGTGGTGTTTTATGTCATGTGAAGATCGAGAAAAATCTACATAAAAATCATCCACTTGATTGGTATGGAGAAGGGTGCTGAAAACAAATGAAAAAACTTCAACACTTAATCTACATATTTGATGAATATGAGGTAGGGGATTATACACAGCTCTGTAGAAAATAAGTAAGTTTTTATACCAGAACTTTTCTATCCTTCATTAGCCTGATTGTAGCTCCATGCATCTTAAGGTCCACGAGTTGTGTGTAGGAGACATGCGTTTTTCCGTGACGTCTCTCATTCTTAACCTCCACATTGTAATAACAAGGATCCTCAGTGTCCAGTAAGCGTGATAGCAGGTATTTACAAGTACCCATGAAGTGTATTACTTGACCATCAAAAGTTTTGTAATGCGGGTCACCAGATGCTCGGCATTCACACATTTCTGTTTGAAAAGAAAAGCAAAGAATAGGCCGCTTGCCGAAATTCACAATGGCTGATAAAATAACGAAAAAGGTCCAAGGTAGGCAAATTTTGCACACTTTTTTCATTATTATGTTTCAATGGAATTGCGTCTTTAAACAGTGATGTCAAACGGTCTATTGTATAAGGCTGGCTAAACAATTAACATTTTTCTCGACCGGCTTGAATCAAATTTCTGTTGTCAAATGAAGATTTATATCTAATTTGCTTTTGGATTAGTCCATACTCTGAATTGCCAGTTGGATGATATACATGTAAAACTGGAGTAGCTCAAATAAGCAAACTTACTACTACAGGCAACTTTAGGATCACCATAGTGACCTTTAAGGCATTTACAGTTTCTTTTTCGCTTGTTGAAGTAAGCATTTGTTCCACACATTTCAGGGCATGAATCTGAAAGCAAAGTTGAATATGATTAAGTGCATCATATGTAAAAGTCTATTAATTTATAATAAAGCCATGAACTATTGCTTTTAGCTCAATAAAAAAAAAAAGCTGTAAGCAAAATAGTGCCTGAAAGAAAATTAAGCATGGCTAAAGTGTTTTGTTTTTGTGTTTTTAATAGGAAAGTATCTCAGGTTGTAAAATGAAGATTGACATTCTTACTAGATATTCGAACATGTTAAATCCAAATCTTGGCTTGATGGACTTTTATTTTTCATAAAATTTAACACTTGCTTATTATCATTCTTAAAATATTTTATTTTGGGTAAATATGCAATTACATTAGTCTATTAATAGACACTATTATCACCTTATCAAAAGTCCCTATTTGTATAATATCATTATTCTCCATCATGTCTGATAATCAAATAGGCATTTTTTCTTTATACTCAACATTGTATAAGACTATAAGAAAACTAAGAGCTTAAAACACTGAAAATTAACACTAAAATTTGGATATAAAAGAGCTTTTGAAAATATTCAGTTCAATATCAATAATCATATAAAAATCTATTGGACTTTTTCACAATTACTTAGCATCTGCCACAGTTTATTTAATTTGCTATATAACTCCACCTCAATTTTGATACATTAAATTCAAGATGCAAGTATAAATATTATTAGTATCTTTTTAAGCAGTGACAATATTTGAGCGGAAATAGAATCTTCGAGATGTTTCATTTAGTCTCATATGAAAACAAAATCTATCTCAGTTTCTAAAACAAGACTCATTCAAAGAGTCATTCTGAATCATTAAAATCCATTATTACTATGTTTGATGCCATTAATCAGTCATATTTTTCCCCTTGGAGTTTGAAAATTCTTACTTGTTTTTCTTTGGTAGCCAATTGTAAATGTTCCTCTACAGCCTTTCCTCACTACAAACTTGTTTCTTTTCCTTCCTTTAAGTAAAAAGAAAGTTTTGCCTTTCTCACACTTTGCCTTGGAATGCTGCTTTTTGAGCTGAATGGACACTATTCGATCAGCATTTTTCACCTTGCATGCCTGCCTTTTGAATCGCTGACTCGAACACTTTTTTTCAGTGAAGTCTATTTTAGCATCACAGTCATCTGTAAATTCATACAAAATGTAACTTTATAATTGTCACATCGACCTTGTCATTGTTTAATCAAATCAGGAAACGAATATACCATGGTTATATGACATCCATATTACTGCTGTTAATTAACTTTACCTATTTAAAACAAATGTGTCAGAGAAAGCACATATCCATTCATGCTGTTTAAGGGTTACACACCCTGATAGAGTACTTCCAGTTTTAATTTGCTTATTTTCATAATTTTCCACAAATACCAACCAGTTCATCATTGGTAATCTTTGGGGCAACGAAGTACATTATTGTATGGGATGAATAATCACTACTTTAAGTTGGAATAGCAGTATCAATTTTCCATCTCTCATCTTTATTATTGAAAATACATTAAAGGTTGAAAACATTAAAGCAAATTATACCCTCTATGATTCTTCCCTGTATACATGTAGTCTGTCATTTCTTGTGTTCTCTAGGTTCTATGATTCTTCCCTGTATAGTCTGTCATTTATTGTGTTCTCTAGGTTCTATGATTCTTCCCTATATAGTCTGTCATTTATTATGTTTTCTAGGTTCTATTGTGTTCTCTAGGTTCTATGAGTCTTCCCTGTATAGTCTGTCAATTATTGTGTTTTCTAGGCTCTATGATTCTTCCCTGTATAGTCTGTTATTTATTGTGTTCTCTAGGTTCTATGATTCTTCCCTGAATAGTCTGTCATTTATTGTGTTCTCTAGGTTCAATGATTCTTCCCTGTATAGTATGTCATTTATTGTATTCTCTAGGTTCTATTGTGTTCTCTAGGTTCTATGATTCTTCCCTGTATAGTCTGTCATTTATTGTGTTTTCTAGGTTCTATGATTCTTCCCTGTATAGTCTGTTATTTATTGTGTTCTCTAGGTTCTATGATTCTTCCCTGTATAGTCTGTCATTTATTGTGTTCCCTAGATTCTATTGTGTTCTCTAGGTTCTATGATTCTTCCCTGTATAGTCTGTCATTTATTGTGTTCTCTAGGTTCTATGATTCTTCCCTGTATAGTCTGTCATTTATTGTGTTCTCTAGGTTCTATGATTCTTCCCTGTATAGTCTGTCATTTATTGTGTTCTAAAGGTTCTATGATTCTTCCCTGTATAGTCTGACATTATTGTGTTCTCTAGGTTCTATGATTCTTCCCTGTAATTTCTGTCATTTATTGTGTTCTCTAGGTTCTATGATTCTTCCCTGTATAGTCTGTCATTTATTGTGTTCTCTAGGTTCTATGATTCTTCCCTGTATAATCTGTCATTTATTGTGTTCTCTAGGTTCTATTGTGTTCTCTAGGTTCTATGATTCTTCCCTGAATAGTCTGTCATTTATTGTGTTCTCTAGGTTCTATGATTCTTCCCAGTGTAGTCTGTCATTTATTGTGTTCTCTAGGTTCTAGTGTGTTCTCTAGGTTCTATGATTCTTCCCCGTATAGTCTGTCATTTATTGTGTTCTCTAGGTTCTACGATTCTTCCCTGTATAGTCTGTCATTTATTGTGTTCTCTAGGTTCTAGGATTCTTCCCTGTATAGTCTGTCATTTATTGTGTTCTCTAGGTTCTATGATTCTTCCCTGTATAGTCTGACATTTATTGTATTCTCTAGGTTCTAGGATTCTTCCCTGTATAGTCTGTCATTTCTTGTGTTCTCTAGGTTCTATGATTCTTCCCTGTATAGTCTGTCATTTATTGTGTTCTCTAGGTTCTATGATTCTTCCCTGTATAGTCTGTCATTTATTGTGTTCTCTAGCTTCTATGATTCTTCCCTGTATAGTCTGTCATTTATTGTGTTCTCTAGGTTCTATTGTGTTCTCTAGGTTCTATGATTCTTCCCCATAAAGTCTGTCATTTATTGTGTTCTCTAGGTTCTATGATTCTTCCCTGTATAGTCTGACATTTATTGTATTCTCTAGGTTCTATGATTCTTCCCTGTATAGTCCGTCATTTATTGTGTTCTCTAGGTTCTATGATTCTTCCCTGTATAGTCTGTCATTTATTGTAATCTCTAGGTTCTATGATTCTTCCCTGTATAGTCTGTCATTTATTGTGTTCTCTAGGTTCTATGATTCTTCCCTGTATAGTCTGTTATTTATTGTGTTCTCTAGGTTCTATGATTCTTCCCTGAATAGTCTGTCATTTATTGTGTTCTCTAGGTTCAATGATTCTTCCCTGTATAGTCTGTCATTTATTGTATTCTCTAGGTTCTATTGTGTTCTCTAGGTTCTATGATTCTTCCCTGTATAGTCTGTCATTTATTGTGTTCCCTAGATTCTATTGTGTTCTCTAGGTTCTATGATTCTTCCCTGTATAGTCTGTCATTTATTGTGTTCTCTAGGTTCTATGATTCTTCCCTGTATAGTCTGTCATTTATTGTGTTCTCTAGGTTCTATGATTCTTCCCTGTATAGTCTGTCATTTATTGTGTTCTAAAGGTTCTATGATTCTTCCCTGTATAGTCTGACATTATTGTGTTCTCTAGGTTCTATGATTCTTCCCTGTAATTTCTGTCATTTATTGTGTTCTCTAGGTTCTATGATTCTTCCCTGTATAGTCTGTCATTTATTGTGTTCTCTAGGTTCTATGATTCTTCCCTGTATAATCTGTCATTTATTGTGTTCTCTAGGTTCTATTGTGTTCTCTAGGTTCTATGATTCTTCCCTGAATAGTCTGTCATTTATTGTGTTCTCTAGGTTCTATGATTCTTCCCAGTGTAGTCTGTCATTTATTGTGTTCTCTAGGTTCTATTGTGTTCTCTAGGTTCTATGATTCTTCCCCGTATAGTCTGTCATTTATTGTGTTCTCTAGGTTCTACGATTCTTCCCTGTATAGTCTGTCATTTATTGTGTTCTCTAGGTTCTAGGATTCTTCCCTGTATAGTCTGTCATTTATTGTGTTCTCTAGGTTCTATGATTCTTCCCTGTATAGTCTGTCATTTATTGTGTTCTCTAGGTTCTATGATTCTTCCCTGTATAATCTGTCATTTATTGTGTTCTCTAGGTTCTATTGTGTTCTCTAGGTTCTATGATTCTTCCCTGAATAGTCTGTCATTTATTGTGTTCTCTAGGTTCTATGATTCTTCCCAGTGTAGTCTGTCATTTATTGTGTTCTCTAGGTTCTATTGTGTTCTCTAGGTTCTATGATTCTTCCCCGTATAGTCTGTCATTTATTGTGTTCTCTAGGTTCTATGATTCTTCCCTGTATAGTCTGTCATTTATTGTGTTCTCTAGGTTCTAGGATTCTTCCCTGTATAGTCTGTCATTTATTGTGTTCTCTAGGTTCTATGATTCTTCCCTGTATAGTCTGACATTTATTGTATTCTCTAGGTTCTAGGATTCTTCCCTGTATAGTCTGTCATTTCTTGTGTTCTCTAGGTTCTATGATTCTTCCCTGTATAGTCTGTCATTTATTGTGTTCTCTAGGTTCTATGATTCTTCCCTGTATAGTCTGTCATTTATTGTGTTCTCTAGCTTCTATGATTCTTCCCTGTATAGTCTGTCATTAATTGTAATCTCTAGGTTCTATGATTCTTCCCTGTATAGTCCGTCATTTATTGTGTTCTCTAGGTTCTATGATTCTTCCCTGTATAGTCTGTCATTTATTGTAATCTCTAGGTTCTATGATTCTTCTCTGTATAGTCTGTCTTTTATTGTGTTCTCTAGGTTCTATGATTCTTCCCTGTATAGTCCGTCATTTATTGTGTTCTCTAGGTTCTATGATTCTTCCCTGTATAGTCTGTCATTTATTGTGTTCTCTAGGTTCTATGATTCTTCCCTGTACAGTCTGTCATTTATTGTGTTCTCTAGGTTCTATGATTCTTCCCTGTATAGTCTGTCATTTATTGTGTTCTCTAGGTTCTATGATTCTTCCCTGTATAGTCTGTCATTTATTGTGTTTTCTAGGTTCTATGATTCTTCCCTGTATAGTCTGTTATTTATTGTGTTCTCTAGGTTCTATGATTCTTCCCTGTATAGTCTGTCATTTATTGTGTTCTCTAGGTTCTATGATTCTTCCCTGTATAGTCTGTCATTTATTGTGTTCTCTAGCTTCTATGATTCTTCCCTGTATAGTCTGTCATTTATTGTAATCTCTAGGTTCTATGATTCTTCCCTGTATAGTCCGTCATTTATTGTGTTCTCTAGGTTCTATGATTCTTCCCTGTATAGTCTGTCATTTATTGTAATCTCTAGGTTCTATGATTCTTCCCTGTATAGTCTGTCATTTATTGTGTTCTCTAGGTTCTATGATTCTTCCCTGTATAGTCCGTCATTTATTGTGTTCTCTAGGTTCTATGATTCTTCCCTGTATAGTCTGTCATTTATTGTGTTCTCTAGGTTCTATGATTCTTCCCTGTACAGTCTGTCATTTATTGTGTTCTCTAGGTTCTATGATTCTTCCCTGTATAGTCTGTCATTTATTGTGTTCTCTAGGTTCTATGATTCTTCCCTGTATAGTCTGTCATTTATTGTGTTTTCTAGGTTCTATGATTCTTCCCTTTATAGTCTGTTATTTATTGTGTTCTCTAGGTTCTATGATTCTTCCCTGTATAGTCTGTCATTTATTGTGTTCCCTAGATTCTATTGTGTTCTCTAGGTTCTATGATTCTTCCCTGTATAGTCTGTCATTTATTGTGTTCTCTAGGTTCTATGATTCTTCCCTGTATAGTCTGTCATTTATTGTGTTCTCTAGGTTCTATGATTCTTCCCTGTATAGTCTGTCATTTATTGTGTTCTAAAGGTTCTATGATTCTTCCCTGTATAGTCTGACATTATTGTGTTCTCTAGGTTCTATGATTCTTCCCTGTAATTTCTGTCATTTATTGTGTTCTCTAGGTTCTATGATTCTTCCCTGTATAGTCTGTCATTTATTGTGTTCTCTAGGTTCTATGATTCTTCCCTGTATAATCTGTCATTTATTGTGTTCTCTAGGTTCTATTGTGTTCTCTAGGTTCTATGATTCTTCCCTGAATAGTCTGTCATTTATTGTGTTCTCTAGGTTCTATGATTCTTCCCAGTGTAGTCTGTCATTTATTGTGTTCTCTAGGTTCTATTGTGTTCTCTAGGTTCTATGATTCTTCCCCGTATAGTCTGTCATTTATTGTGTTCTCTAGGTTCTACGATTCTTCCCTGTATAGTCTGTCATTTATTGTGTTCTCTAGGTTCTAGGATTCTTCCCTGTATAGTCTGTCATTTATTGTGTTCTCTAGGTTCTATGATTCTTCCCTGTATAGTCTGACATTTATTGTATTCTCTAGGTTCTAGGATTCTTCCCTGTATAGTCTGTCATTTCTTGTGTTCTCTAGGTTCTATGATTCTTCCCTGTATAGTCTGTCATTTATTGTGTTCTCTAGGTTCTATGATTCTTCCCTGTATAGTCTGTCATTTATTGTGTTCTCTAGCTTCTATGATTCTTCCCTGTATAGTCTGTCATTTATTGTGTTCTCTAGGTTCTATTGTGTTCTCTAGGTTCTATGATTCTTCCCCATAAAGTCTGTCATTTATTGTGTTCTCTAGGTTCTATGATTCTTCCCTGTATAGTCTGACATTTATTGTATTCTCTAGGTTCTATGATTCTTCCCTGTATAGTCCGTCATTTATTGTGTTCTCTAGGTTCTATGATTCTTCCCTGTATAGTCTGTCATTTATTGTAATCTCTAGGTTCTATGATTCTTCCCTGTATAGTCTGTCATTTATTGTGTTCTCTAGGTTCTATGATTCTTCCCTGTATAGTCTGTTATTTATTGTGTTCTCTAGGTTCTATGATTCTTCCCTGAATAGTCTGTCATTTATTGTGTTCTCTAGGTTCAATGATTCTTCCCTGTATAGTCTGTCATTTATTGTATTCTCTAGGTTCTATTGTGTTCTCTAGGTTCTATGATTCTTCCCTGTATAGTCTGTCATTTATTGTGTTCCCTAGATTCTATTGTGTTCTCTAGGTTCTATGATTCTTCCCTGTATAGTCTGTCATTTATTGTGTTCTCTAGGTTCTATGATTCTTCCCTGTATAGTCTGTCATTTATTGTGTTCTCTAGGTTCTATGATTCTTCCCTGTATAGTCTGTCATTTATTGTGTTCTCTAGGTTCTATGATTCTTCCCTGTATAATCTGTCATTTATTGTGTTCTCTAGGTTCTATTGTGTTCTCTAGGTTCTATGATTCTTCCCTGAATAGTCTGTCATTTATTGTGTTCTCTAGGTTCTATGATTCTTCCCAGTGTAGTCTGTCATTTATTGTGTTCTCTAGGTTCTATTGTGTTCTCTAGGTTCTATGATTCTTCCCCGTATAGTCTGTCATTTATTGTGTTCTCTAGGTTCTACGATTCTTCCCTGTATAGTCTGTCATTTATTGTGTTCTCTAGGTTCTAGGATTCTTCCCTGTATAGTCTGTCATTTATTGTGTTCTCTAGGTTCTATGATTCTTCCCTGTATAGTCTGTCATTTATTGTGTTCTCTAGGTTCTATGATTCTTCCCTGTATAATCTGTCATTTATTGTGTTCTCTAGGTTCTATTGTGTTCTCTAGGTTCTATGATTCTTCCCTGAATAGTCTGTCATTTATTGTGTTCTCTAGGTTCTATGATTCTTCCCAGTGTAGTCTGTCATTTATTGTGTTCTCTAGGTTCTATTGTGTTCTCTAGGTTCTATGATTCTTCCCCGTATAGTCTGTCATTTATTGTGTTCTCTAGGTTCTACGATTCTTCCCTGTATAGTCTGTCATTTATTGTGTTCTCTAGGTTCTAGGATTCTTCCCTGTATAGTCTGTCATTTATTGTGTTCTCTAGGTTCTATGATTCTTCCCTGTATAGTCTGACATTTATTGTATTCTCTAGGTTCTAGGATTCTTCCCTGTATAGTCTGTCATTTCTTGTGTTCTCTAGGTTCTATGATTCTTCCCTGTATAGTCTGTCATTTATTGTGTTCTCTAGGTTCTATGATTCTTCCCTGTATAGTCTGTCATTTATTGTGTTCTCTAGCTTCTATGATTCTTCCCTGTATAGTCTGTCATTTATTGTAATCTCTAGGTTCTATGATTCTTCCCTGTATAGTCCGTCATTTATTGTGTTCTCTAGGTTCTATGATTCTTCCCTGTATAGTCTGTCATTTATTGTAATCTCTAGGTTCTATGATTCTTCCCTGTATAGTCTGTCATTTATTGTGTTCTCTAGGTTCTATGATTCTTCCCTGTATAGTCCGTCATTTATTGTGTTCTCTAGGTTCTATGATTCTTCCCTGTATAGTCTGTCATTTATTGTGTTCTCTAGGTTCTATGATTCTTCCCTGTACAGTCTGTCATTTATTGTGTTCTCTAGGTTCTATGATTCTTCCCTGTATAGTCTGTCATTTATTGTGTTCTCTAGGTTCTATGATTCTTCCCTGTATAGTCTGTCATTTATTGTGTTCTCTAGGTTCTAGACAGAGACACACACCCTCACTAACAGCCACTCACACATGCTACGTCCTCTTGGAAACTTTGTTTCAATGGAAGAACAATTCAAGATGGGTATGTTTTCAGGTATATTATTTCCATCATTACGCTTTTTTTTTAAGATAAAAAGTAGATAGCCTCTTCAGCTTTAGTGGGCAATTCAGAGGGTCAAATATTTCAAAACAACTTACAACATGTATCTTTGAATTCTCTAGAATAAATCATCATAAAGCAATTCATACAATCTGTGTCACTCATTCTTTGAAAATGGGGAAACATAAATTGATTTCCATGATGGTAAAACTAGGGGGTATCATCATGCAATGAGGAAAGCGAGATAAATACCTGTGGGCTAAATAGACCCTTCCATGATAAGGTTCACTCAGATCATTATTGTCTTTTGAAAGTTTTCATGTGATGAAGAAAATGGAATGACATCATACTGCTCTAAACTGTGGCATGCACTGCTGTGCGATAACGTAATTTCATAGATGAGTGGCTAACATAGCGTACAAAGAGACAACAGGATCGGAGCAAACCTTATTGTGAAAAGGTCTATTGTAAATTGACACTTACATGTACAAGACCTTCCATCTCCCTTCATTCCGTGTTGACATTTACATTTGTTATCTCCGTCTACATTCGTACAGAAGCCAAACTCGGAGCAAGGTGCCAAATCCTTGATAGTCATTATCTTTGCTTTTCCGTTCTTAATCTTACATTTTTTCACCTCTCTGCAGTCATCTGTTGTGAACTGTGCACCAAGCTAGTCACATCAAGTAAAAGAAAACATTTTTTGCCTTGTTCACATGAATGCGCATTAAATCTAATTCGCATTAAATTTGAAGCGCATTATTTTAATGCGAATTAGATTCGCATTGCGTTAACATGGCAAATTCTAATGTGCAATAGATTTTGGTACAGTTGCACTGATAGCCATCATTTTCATATCATAAAGGGTAGAATTTATGCCAACTCATTGTATTTTCATATATTTTTTCATCATCATAAATTTTGAAGTTCTAGCAAGGATAAAGAATGATACATGACGTCATTATGAGATAAAATGACGTCACAGTACAGCTTTACTGTACGTAGGTGAAAACGCGTTTAACTGCATAATGAACTAGACAGTATTTTGGCCCCTTATTCCATGATTCGAGGTCAAAGGGTGGTTGAAATTGTCAAGTTGTGGTCTATGCATATCATAGAACTTAAAAACATCATATACGCATGCGCTAGATTGAATGCGAATTAGATTCACTTTGCGTTCACACGACAAAATCTAATGCGCATTAAATCTAATGCGAATTAAAGTAATGCGCATTAAATTTGTCGTGTGAACGCAACCAAAATCTGTTGCGCATTAAATCCGATGTAATGCGCATTAAACCTTCCATGTAAACAGGATATCAGACTGCAATTTAATTTATTCAAATAATAATTCTTTGTTTCATAAATGGATAATTTCAATAAATTAGCATATGAAAACACAAACGTAGTAATCAATTTTGAATCTTCTACACGTTGAAAATGTTATCGGCAGGATCAGTTCTACACTTATGAATAAAAATAAAGTTAACTTCCCACTACATCTGCAATGAATTGCTGAATCACCACACGATCAACATTGCACCTTTAGGCAGACTTTACATTATGATGTCATAACTAACCACCTGTAACACCATAGAAGGGAAATCTGAATATGACGTTATAATGTAAAATCCATCTGAAAGTGCCATGTCAGACATTTAGTTATCCCTCGATTCAGTCTATATTTGGACAATGTGCATATATAGAGATCGTCTTGTTCAATTTGGAGATTTATAGATAACATGGATGTTACTTTCAAAAGTGAGACAAAATAAGTGTGCGCAATGTTGTTGCTTTTTTGAAAAATTTTCAAAATTTGGGTTGTTGAAATCAAAGATTTCTTGCCCTCAGGAAAAACATCATGTAATTTCACAATCATTTCCATCAAACATTTACACTTAACATTAGTAGTGAGAGGAAGGAGTAATAATTCTGTTTGGAGATCGGTAATTTCAGTCCGCTCCATCACAAAATATTACGTATATACAGTGCATAAATACACTATTGATAGAATGATAGACGACTGAGCGTTGCTTTTTGGTTGTGAGGAAGAATTAGTTTTCATCACATTTTGTCAATACACTATTGATAAAAGGATAGATGATGGAATGTTGCTTTTTGGTTGTGATGAAGAATTTTTTTCATCACATTTTGTCATGAAATCGTACTTCTTACCGGATAATATTTTCCATCTTTATCTGTACATCCACATCCAGTATCCTTGTCGACACACTTATTACGAGCACCGAGTACAAAGCCGGGTTTACAGCCACAACCACTGGATGCCGGCAGTCTACATCTCTTTGGATTTGGATTCATACACGTAGGCTGACAACCAGACAGTGTGTTATAATACTGCTGGTTCTTACCACATTTTACCGCTTAAATACAAATCAAAAGCAAGTTATTTATAGTTCTTTCCTAATTTCAGTCTAAACATTTACTTCAGGAACATTTTGTACCTTTCAGTTATCAACCTTTCAAATTTGTGGGTATTTAAACTGCTTTTAAATTTTTTTAACTTTATACATATATTCCAAATCCTTCAAATAATACTTACGACAATTTGGATCCATCCAAGTGACATTAAATCCCAGATCATTACAAACTCCTCTTAAATTGTTGTGCATACTACATACAGCTTGTTGGAATAGATGATACTGTTCTTTAGAAAACAGGCAGTAGTCAAAAACACAGTCATCATACTCATTTGATTTGATATTCCTCTCAATTAGACATTCCTGGAATGGCCCAGGCACATTAGGACTTGTTATTCCGCATTTCTCCGGAGCAGCGGCATCTTGCCTTGTGCGTTGATCACATGTTGGTAAAGGTAAAATAATATCTGTGCACCTGTTTGATGTATAGGATAATCCTGTTAATACATGATGGAACAAATACCCCATAATACTCTGAAAGGGGTCAGGAGTGACAACGCCCAATATCAGCCCTATTTTTGAAAAAAGTTTTTAATTGAGTATTTATTTGTAATTTCATACCGTGTAAAATTGTGTTTTGATTATGAATTTTATTTAAAAAATTAGTACTTTTAAGCTCTATAAAAACACAAGAATTGGCAATATTTCACAAAAAAACTGTTAGAAAATATACAGATTATAAAATAAGCTTACTTTTCTTCATCTTTGATATCCGAGTCATCCACAACCTGCCAGCTGCTTCCAAACTTGTAGTCTTCATCCGGTTGTCCCGCTACGTTTTCTCCAAACTGAGTGATCCGATCATCTGCCGGATTACCGTTACAAGTACCACATATTCCAGAGAGTGAATTTCCCTCGGCATAGATTGATGGAATCATTATATTGAGTGTGTGAACGCCATCCCACTCCACAATACTTCCACAAGGATTGGTCCAGATACGCATGATACCCCCAGAACAACTGACAACTATAGAACGGTCAGGACTTGCATAGTTACAGGGATCTGTTTCAATTCCATCAACCTAGGAATGAGGTCAGTAAAAGGGACATATGATATGTTAACCTAATAGCTACGAGTCTTATATAGGTCATGACAAGCAATAACGATTCTCTTCAAAACTAGACTGATCAAGAGCAAGTATGTTGCCTGTTGCAATTTATCCTTATGTGTGACCTTGATCCATATTGAGTGCAAGTCATGTCATGCTGAACATCCCTACATTCAAGTAATTGAATTACAATACATATCATGCAAGTCTTTTACATGAAAGAGTCACAACTAGACAGACAAATGGACAGACAATGCCAGACAAAGTGAGCCCTTGCAGTGCAGGTTTCATCTTAACTGATAAAGACAAAATCAGTCAAACTGATGGATGCTCCCCTAACCCAACAATTTTGGTACCGGAAATCAATTTTCTGAGGATCAGACAGATGGATGGACAGACAGATAGACACGACAGCATCTATATGCTCCCCCCCCCCCCCCCCTGAAATTTTTCAGGAAGCATAAAAATAGTGTGTGTTGCTTACCCTCAGTTTCATGTCAGGTAAAAGTCTTAAGGTATGTCCCATGTAAGTGAAGTCAGCCTCCCGAGTGATTGTAACAGGGCGACTAGATCGGTGATTGTTCTTGACAGTGAGCTCTAGCTTACAAAGAGGGTGTGTTGAGCGAGCCATCACATATTTACAATTTCCCTGGAAATGAACTTTTGTTCCATCAAAGGTTGTATAATGGGGATCTCCTCGAGCTTGGCAGAAGCACATCTCTGAAAAAAGTAGTAATTTCATCAGACATAATACAAACCTTCACAAGAAACACAGCAAAATTATAATAACTACATATCTACTCTATTCTTATTTATCATGCAAGACATTTTCAACAAAACACTGATACTTGTAACATGATTTAAACTATTCAGTAAATAATGTACTATTTTTGAATTCATGATACCCAAAAAAAAGCACTAATTAATTTGCATTACAAATGAAAAATTCAAGACTAAAAAAATTGAGTGATTATCCATTAAAAAGCAGTTAAAGAAGTTGCAAATTTAAGGAAATAGAAGGGACAAATTTTAGTTGAAACTGGTAAAAATCACCACTTGACCTCCTTTTCACACACAAAAGCAGGCCTTAGATATGCAACTGAAGTGAATGTGTAACGGTAGAGTTTACCAAGAGTTTATAGGGTTTACCCAAACTGTCCAGGCCCCAAGTCTTGATGCCTTCCAGGCTTTTCACATATGTATATAATTCACAATTTTTCTTCCTTTTTTTTTAAATTCTTTGCGCACACCCTTGGCAGAATAGTCAGCTTTTTGACAGTGACCACAAAGTGGTAGAAGTACCAATGACTTGTACACAGCCAATTGTGCCTCACGTAAAATTCATGTGAAAAATTTTCACGTGAACTTCACATGACGCTTCATGTGAAATTCACGTGAACTCCACATGAATTTCATGTAAAATTGATTCAGGTGAAATTCATTCGACATTTTCACATAAATTTCATGTGAAGGTATGTTCATGTGAAATTCACGTGAATTTTTTTACATGAATGTGACGTGAAGGCATATTCACATGAAATTCACATGAATCTTTTAACATGAATTTCAAGTGAAGGTATGTTCATGTGATATTCATGTAAAACTTTCATTTGAATTTCATGTGAAGGTACATGAGATTCAGGTGAATTTTTTAAACATGATTTTCGTGTCATATGAATGATTTAACAAGAATTTCACGTAAATTTCACGTGAGGCAAAATTGGCTGTATAGGCTGTAAGTCCATGGGCTAGGCATAAGTTTTTGTACGCTGAAACGTCCACATCGTTTTCGCAAAACAAGGAAAAAGAAAGATCAAGAGAAAGAGCCTCCCTATGCAGTGCAAAAAGGTTTAGTAAGTCGATTGGAAAAAAAGCACGGCCTTCCCATATCTGTATATGGACGTACACGTTTGGGGGAAAAGCATTTTTCATCGAAAGTTTTCTTCATCTTATGATGGTTTATCGTTTGCTGACAACAAATCATACGCTTGATCCCTTCTTATTTCAGCTCTAATACGTAAGTATGCTTAATTTTTTTTCAAAATTTTCTCAGAGGCCCCCGAACCCCCACCGACTACAAGGGAAAACAACCGTCCAAACTCTAACTCGGCATTTCGAGTCTCGCGAATTCATCATATGCATAAGAAAATGCCTGGTGACCCCCCCCCCCTCCCTCAGCAGTTGAGAATCCTCGTCCACTCGCATAGAAAACACTCTAGCTACGCCCCTGAAAACATTGTATTACTAAGCTAGTACAATTTGTAATGATCTGTAAAATTTTATAAAATTCCTGTTTTAGAGATCATTTACTTTTTTACTTACTGGTGCATCCTTCTTCATACGGGTTCCC
Organism: Pinctada fucata; assembly: GCA_028142955.1. Lineage (NCBI taxonomy): Eukaryota > Metazoa > Mollusca > Bivalvia > Pterioida > Pteriidae > Pinctada > Pinctada fucata. Next base: position 52,571,280 of record AP027107.1, read on the forward strand.
AAAGAATCCGTCCATACATCGACATCCTCCATTTCTACTGCTGACCGCATTGGGCGAGCATTCTGAACATTAAAAAATAAACTTCATTTATTTTACAACGTTTAACAAACAAGTTACAAACTTATATTAATGTCTCCCGTTTGCTCAGTTGTTGGCGTGAGAGGGTCCTTGGAGCAGGAGGAAACCGGAGTACCCGAGAAAAAACTCCTAAAATAAAACTGCCATACCCTTTCACATAAGACCCATTTGCGTAGGTGAGAAGGGAGAGCTTACCAGTCCTGAAATAAACGAGTGTAGTTGTATCACTCTTTAATGTATGTATATTTTTTTATTTATGTTGATTTTGTATGGTGGATTCATAAATAAAATACACATTGGCCTATATATTAAGTATTATTCATGTACATCAATCATTTATCTAAGTTTTAGATTTGCATGTAGACAAATCCATTACTATAAACGTGGAAATTTTCACGTAGGGCTAACTTTCGTGCATTTCGCGATTTTATTATTATCGCGAAAATAACCCTGCATGTAAATTACAACCAGAGTCATGTCTATAAAACATTTATGTCCCCTTACTCCAATTTTGATTATAAAAACAACAGTTTTTTATATTTGGATTAATGAATGTATCATGGTCTTGACCTAAATTTTCATATGATATATCTGTATACCAAATGTCATTTCAATTTATGCATCCATTGCAGAAATAGTGAATGGAAACCTTTAATTTTGGGGACTTTTTTTAGTCAAGGGGCATAACTCTGTTAATTTTTTTTCTATTTTTGGACCTGTGTATGAACTTGATCTGGATTTTCATGTGATGTATCTTTAAACTAAATCTCAATCCATCGCAGAGATAATGAATGGAAACCCATAAATGATTATATTTTCCTACATTTGTATGTTCAAGAGGCATAACTCTGTGACCGGGCATTACTCTCTGACCAGACTAAATTTTGAACTTAACTTAGATTTTCATTTGATGTATCTGTATTCAAAATTTCATTTCAATACGTGAATCCATTCCACAGATATTGAACGGAAACACTTAAATTAGGGTATTTTCTAAGTCTAGGGGGCATACTCTGTCAATTTTTTTTTATCGGACCCAAATATGAACTTGACATAGATTTTCATTTGATAAATCTGCATATAAAATTTCATTTCAATATGTGATTCCATTCTAGAAATATTGTACGGAAACACTTAAATTTTGGTATTTTTCTAAATCTTAAGGGGCATAACTCTGTCAAATTTTTCTCGATCGGACCCAAATATTAAGTTGACCTAGATTTTCATTTGATGTATCTGTACATAAAATTTCATTTCAATATGTGAATCCATTCTAGAGATATTGGATGGAAACACTTAAATTTTGGTATTCTTCCAAGTCTAAGGGGCATAATTCTGTCAATTTTTTTTTTTTTTTTCGATCAGACCCAAATATGAACTTAACTTAGATTTTCATTTGATATTTCTGTATACCAAATCTCATTTCAATATGTGAATCCATTTCAGAGATAATGAGCAGAAACAGTTGTGGAGGACCAACCGACAGACCGACCGACCGACAGCGGCAAAGCAATATGTCCCCTCTTCTTCGAAGGGGGACATAAATACTCCTAATATTGCAAAAATTACACCCATGCAATTACTGCTAGCTGCTATGGTAATTTTCGCATAATTTCCTCCAGCGAAAACAACCACGTTTACAGTATCCGTTATCAGTTTGAACACATATGTAAACTAATAAGAATTTTAGGTAACTAATAAAGGTCATAAATTAAAGGAAAAATTCTAAAATAGCAGATTTCTAAAATAGCAACGAATTTCAGAAAAGCTCTAATAGTAGCACCGAGACAGAGAGCTAAATGGACTAGTGCGTTCACAGCTAAATTTCTATAACCAAATATAATAATGACATTGTACAAGTAATACTGATAACACATACTGGTTCCCAAAGTGTATTCGAAACGAATATTGTTCATCCTCTGAATGATACAGGGACTAAGGACTGAAATAACTACACGAACATTTGTAGTTTTGAGTTAAATTCAGAAATCACAAAATTGCTATTTTCTCAACTTTATTAAATATTTTAAACTTTACAACTTTCGATCAGTCTTATGTTAGTAGGACCACTTCGTTTTAACATTGGTTGCTAGAATAAACGACCTGAAGAGAGACAGTCATATCGGGTTAAAAAATAAAAGACCAAAAATAAATAGATATGACTAAAGGTATACAGTCATCTAGTCAGGTATGAGCGTCCTTCCAGAGATGAAAAAAGTGTCAGTACGAAGGAAATGTCTTGAATACAAAAATTCGTTCAGACTGACAAAGTTTGTAGCAATTTTTCATTGTCTGGTTTGACAAAATTACGGGAATGTCTGACAAGAGTTCTGTATTCACTTTTAAGAGGACCCGTTCTCGCATTAAAATCAACAAAAAAGTATATACACATATTACATTTTTATATATAAATAAGATATACCTGTTTTCTCGTAGACACATCCATAAACCAGCTCCAAGTATTTAAAGGTGCCAAAACATGGATCTCCAAACTTCTCATTGGACGCATGAAGATTACAAGATGACTTTCCTTGGCAGTCAGCACGTAGTATGGCCAGACTGTTCTCAGATCTACAGTTAAAGTCGGCCTCGTCCGGGTTACCACACGGTCTTCTCTTCGTTCGGCCGTAATTAGCAGAAACAATTCTGAGTGTCTTTCCGGACGGACAGGAAAGCTGAGCGTGTTCGTGCTCACACAGCATTTTTCTACAACCGTAGTTGATGTCCAGGTATTTGAAGGTCCCGACACACGGATCCCCAAAGACACCATTACTAGCTGTTAGCGAGCAGGAGTTTTTGCCGTGGCATTCTGCTTTGACGATACTCAAGCTATTACTGGCATGACAGTTTTTGTTTTCGTCGGCTGTGCTACGGCAGTGATCATCAGTGTGCGGTCCTGTTCTTCCATAATTAGCCGTAAATATCACAATTCTCTCTCCATTTGGACAGGAAAGGGTATCAGTTTTATGCTCGCATATGAGTTTGGTGTTTTCTGTATTACAAAAACGTCAAATTAGAATAAATTTGCATTAGGTAAAATCAACAATGAATTTTAACGGGATTTCTGTGTTATCATTATTGTTAAAATAGATATTGGTGTAGATGTGTTCACTCTCTTTACATGTTGGTAAATGTCTGAAAACACTATTTTGTTAGACTTAATAACTTTTAAAGCTTGCGTTTCGCACAATCCTAAAACAAAGGGACATTTTTTTTCTTGAAAAAAAAATGCAGCTTCAATTTTGTTTTCAGTAAGTGCGGTGTCGGAAATTTACTCGGACACAATATGGTTGAATGCGATTTCTTGCTCTACCTAAAAATGTTTGGTCATAAATGATATAAAAATTGACTTAAGGTTTAAATAAATATACAACCATTTAAAGCTGACTACACGTGTAAGTAAGAATGAATTATTTTAATCTAGATTCTAGGGTATCTTATCTGTATATGTCACAGAGAGAGAACTTTTATTTGATTTTTTTAACTTCAAGAAAGAAAATATTGTGTATACAAATGAATAAAAGAAATGCTGCAGAGGGAGGAAGGAGGAATCAAAATACAATTTTCAAATGAAATTGCTTTGATTCCAACTTACCAGCTAGCGTTGGATGAAGTAAGCTCACTATCACTGAAATCACTGCCAAATACGGAGACTGAAGTAACGGCCACCTCATCTTGTGGCGTGTACTTCCCACTTGTCTGCAAGAACATGTTACCTCCCGCCTTTTTTATATAATGCCTTGGTGTTACGTCACCAAAGAAAACGTCACGACACGTGGTTCATATTAAAAACCTCATTACCAAAGAAGACAAAAAATGTCTGTACAGATCGGGTCAAGGAGGGACCGCACACAAAAACATCTATTCGGCATTAGATTTGGTCAATTATTTTCATTTTATTGCTTTTATATGCATGTCAATGAGATGATTGTGCAGGAAAAGAATTTTTCTGCTATAGAGAACATAGAAATGCAGCCATGTCAAAAGGCAAGATGTTGTCTTACAGATATTGTTTTTCCTTAAGAAAATGATTGAAATTTGTTATGGTATATGGTTATCAATAAGGCAAGAGATTCATGTATATATATGTAATTATTATCTTTAGGATTGTATATAACAGTTGGTACCAGTTGGATGTTAATCAGGCGGAAACAGCCACCATTGTGCCCACAAAGCCGACGTCAAGTCCCGGGGAGTCTTACGGGCGTTCTAGTTGGCGGTATGTTTTTCGGTACAAAATCATCAAGAAATGATGGGCAAGTGTAGACGACCTGCAAAGCCCAATGAGAGAGTACTCGCTGCAGTCGATTGGTGCATTATGACAGGAAATGTTTGAAGCATAATCATACGATGGTCTAAAATCTGACGATAAAAAAAACAGCAACAAAAAGAAAAAAAAAACTAAAAAAAGACAAACAAGAACCATGTGAAAAAATATACTAAACTAAGAAATGAATCATTACTCTGTGCCTGATACATGTATTGGATTGGCGCTTCCACCTAAGACTCTGTGGTCGAAGCGCTAATCCAATTCATGTACCACAGTAAGTCAAATTCTGTTTCACATACGTACTTGTTACAGAGATCAAGTACTTTTTATAGGCATTCCAATACATGTAGTCTAGTATCATAATGTTAATTACACTCTATCTCTTCATAGTAGGTACATTACATTAGATTGTTTTTAAAATGAATCCTAAACCACTAAAGATAGTATTGCCGGATTTTAGCTGATGTATACCAAGTTACCACATCTATTTGAGGTATTGATTAAAGAAATCAAGGAGTGAAATGCTACAATTTTTGACCTTGATCTTGAGGTAGAAAATTCAGAATTTGTGTTTAAGTCACTAAGGGCAAAACTACAAAGAGTATCGATTTGTCTCATCATTGTCTACTACCATGCAAAGTTTCAAGTTGCTGCTTGACCAAAATGTTGACACAATGACGCACAGAATGACTGCATCATTTCATAGACCGGATTTTGCCTCGCAATCCGACAATGCAACGTTTGTTTTAATCTAAAGAAAACGAACATTTGAAATAAATGTGTTTAAACATTGTGTAAACATTGTGTTTAAACGTGTTTAAACATTGTGTAAAAAAACGACTGTTTAAGCAGAATTTAGAATGAAATAGCAAAAAATTTAATTTTACAAACAAAACCATTTTTTATACAAATCAAAACACATGGCTACAATACATGAAGAAAACATGAAAATAAGTAAACCTGATGGATGTTCCAGAAAGCACAGGAATAAAGAAATTTAAAATGCCTCAATAAATAGAAAATAGGAAAATCATAACGTTCATTTATGGCGACTTCTAATCTCTACTTAACCAAAATGCTTAGAAATGTAAAGACAAATTCTTCGATATACAGTAGCGCCCTTCACAAATTTCCAACATGTGGTTGAAAACCATTACATAAAGGACAGTAGCATTATAAAAAGTGAAGTCCAGTGTTTAAGAAAAGTAGGCAAGATGGGTACTTACAAACATAGGGTAATCAAAGATTACATAGCTCGCCTATACCGGTTTTTTTTGTCAGAAACCATGTTAAAGATTTTGAAAAGTAGGTCAAAGTCCAAGGTCAAGGTCACTAGGTCAAAGGTCATGGTATCAAATGAAAGTTCTCGTCACAAGGTATCTACATGTGAAATATCAAAGCCCTACCCCTTATTGTTCAAGAGATATAGCCCAGGTTAAAGTTTTGTCTACGGACGACGACGACGAGGGTATGGCATTAGCTCTCCGGACTTTTTCGTCCCGGCGAGCTAAAAATGGCAGGTAGTGTAAACAAATGCATGTATACAAGCAGAGTTCCCAACCAGCAGTGAAAAAGCCATCAAGTTGAACAGCTCAGCTATGGCCAAACTTAGTCTTGCTGTATAAAGTATCCAAGACCAAATTTAAACTCTTAATATTCTTTCTCCTCTATATAAAAAAAAATGAAATTTGCAAGTTGTCGGGGAGCGGGAGGGAGGCAACACCTCCAAACATTAGTCAACCAAACCTTATGCTTTTTAAAACAATTCAAAACCAAGCCATGTATTAAATTTCATCTTAGTGTCTCTCTAACCATTGCAAAAACAAATCCCGACAGCCGAAATCTGCCATTCGTCAAGGGCATGATTTCTTCAAAATTAGATCAACCTTGCCAAACTTAAACTTTGCTCTGTTACTAACCAGTACTTAGCTATATATAAAATTTCATCTGAATACATGTATATATGTTACAGAAAAACACATTGCAGAAAAAGTCCGGAAAACTGTGAATTGGCTTCCTGTGGACAGACAGACCGACAGGGACTTTCTATAATAGTCCCCTTCGAAATAAATGATATGGTCAAATAATAGTAAGTACAAGAAATCATAAATGATAAAAATGATTTTTCAAAAACCTTGTACTACCGTTTAGTGTCAATTTAAAGGATTACTGGAGATGTGGCCGTCTGTACAGATAATGGATACAGCTGTTTTGGCTTTATCCTATGACGTTAATAATGTATCTATAGATTTGTCGGTGAAATGGAAAATTCTAATCAATAAGGTAGATGTTTGTCATTTTTCTAGAACATGGGTAACGAAAAAAAAAAATGTCTGAAAGAATTCGTTTCTTGTTTGTGAAGCAACGGTACCCTTATAATCAATAACTATGAGAGAAGCATTTATGCCCTCTAAAAGCAACCAGCAACTATGAGTGGAGCAATGATACCCTCCAAATGCAACATTTATGAGTGCAGCACAGATGCCCTAGAAATGCAAAAACATTTAGTAAGAAAAAGCAACAGTACAAGTCTTTACAGATCCATTCATGGCAATTCCTCGTCAACACACCTTTTGTGTGTAGGCTATGTCAAATCACAAAGTCAAACCTTGGTACCCATAGGTCTTGTCACAAGAATATAGTTTGGGACAGAAATAAAACAAAATACAAATTAATGAAGCCGTTTTCGTTTAAAAGTCGCTAAATTCGTAAGTCTGCGTTGATTAATGAGGCCGTTTTCGTTTAAAAGTCGCTAAATTCGTAAGTCTGCGTTGATTAATGAAGCCGTTTTCGTTTAAAAGTCGCTAAATTCGTAAGTCTGCGTTGATTAATGAAGCCGTTTTCGTTTAAAAGTCGCTAAATTCGTAAGTCTGCGTTGATTAATGAAGCCGTTTTCGTTTAAAAGTCGCTAAATTCGTAAGTCTGCGTTGATTAATGAAGCCGTTTTCGTTTAAAAGTGGCGAAATTCGTAAGTCTGCGTTGATTAATGAAGCCGTTTTCGTTTAAAAGTCGCTAAATTCGTAAGTCTGCGTTGATTAATGAAGCCGTTTTCGTTTAAAAGTCGCTAAATTCGTAAGTCTGCGTTGATTAATGAAGCCGTTTTCGTTTAAAAGTCGCTAAATTCTTAAGTCTGCGTTGATTAATGAAGCCGTTTTCGTTTAAATGTCGCTAAATTCGTAAGTCTGCGTTGATTAATGAAGCCGTTTTCGTTTAAAAGTGGCGAAATTCGTAAGTCTGCGTTGATTAATGAAGCCGTTTTCGTTTAAAAGTCGCTAAATTCGTAAGTCTGCGTTGATTAATGAAGCCGTTTTCGTTTAAAAGTGGCTAAATTCGTAAGTCTGCGTTGATTAATGAAGCCGTTTTCGTTTAAATGTCGCTAAATTCGTAAGTCTGCGTTGATTAATGAAGCCGTTTTCGTTTAAATGTCGCTAAATTCGTAAGTCTGCGTTGATTAATGAAGCCGTTTTCGTTTAAAAGTCGCTAAATTCGTAAGTCTGCGTTGATTAATGAAGCCGTTTTCGTTTAAAAGTGGCGAAATTCGTAAGTCTGCGTTGATTAATGAAGCCGTTTTCGTTTAAAAGTCGCTAAATTCGTAAGTCTGCGTTGAATAGATTTTTTCTATATGTGAGGATGTGATAGTGTATACCCGACAAAAAAGTAACACATCATATTGTATGGTGATTTTTTTTTTCAATCGATCATAGAAAATTAATTAAAGATTTGATTATTGTTTCATTTTTTCAGTACACTTATAACCGAGGATGAAACACATTTCGATCTTTTTTTACATATCAAGCTGATACATGTATCTTGATTTTGGCTCCTGTTATTTCCGTTTATTCGGGTATGTTTTCCAATAAATGAGTTATTTTGTAATCCTGGTCCCTGTTGAAACCTTTTTATTCCTTCGGCCATTCTATCTGATCTCTAGCAGAATTATGTCGCATTTTGCAATGAAGAAATCAAATGAAATATTAAGAGTAGATTAGAAATAACGTAGAGAGCCGTTAAAATGCAAATAAAAAGATTACATATCATATTCCAATAATTACGTCTGTAAGTTGTGGTTGCCAAGAAAAGACCATATGGTAGCCGCAGTGGGGGAATTTGCTGATATGCGACACACGGATCGACAAAAAAAATATTAATCACTGATTTGATTGTCAAAAGTGTATTTGTTTAAGATATTTCATCAAATTTTGTTGTGCTTTCTGATGACGTCACTGAATTTTGAAAAAGCGAAATTTGTTAACTATCACCAAAGAAACATATCAAAATCCCTCACAGATCAATTTGGGTCTGTTTTCTAGCCTTACTTATTCTAAAAAGTGAACAGAATATTTAGAAGTAATTTTGCGACATTTCATTTTGACCGAGTCGGAATAAAAATATCATTCCAATGAATGCATGTATCGCCTGCGAAACATAGCGACACCAAGGAATCACTTTTAAAATATGGTGTGAGATCCAAGTGTGACAGACATACGGACAAAGTGATCCCTAAGTGTCGCTATGCTTCGCAGGCGACACAATAAACGATATCCTTATAAAAATCCTCGGAAAGGTAGTGAGTTACTGTACGTGATCTGATGAAGTTCGGTGGCCGGTCAGCGGCGTATTGTTTTTTTTTTTTCTATTATATTTGGCTTATACAACTGGACCTATGAGTGACCATGTGTGAGAATCGTCACCTTGTCGTGTTTATCCCAATACACGTGGTATGTTGTTTGTTTGTTCGCCCTTTGACAGCTGCTCGTGCCTTTACGGATTACAATTAATTGTATCATAATCCTGCAATTCATGGGGTTTCATATTGTACAATGTAATAAAGAAGTTAGAACTCCGGTTCATTTAGGAGTTATCATATACACATTGGATAAGTTCGGATGGATGAATCCACAAATGACACATCGAGTTCGTAGACTAGTAGATAAATTGCTTTTTATTGATGTGGACTGAAACTTGGTTAAACTTGACAGACCGACAAGGTCATTATGAGGGATAACTGAAACAAGATTAGACAGTTGGCTAAATCATGGTCCCTTATAGTTTGGATAAAACTAAATTGACGTTACATAATTTACCCCTTGAAATCGGTTTTTTTTTTTCATTAAAGTTTGCTTTTAATGACGATTTGTCATTTCTCAGAAAGTAACCATGATAATCTCTCTCGCATGTAAAGCTGTATTTTGTGATTACAAACCACTCTTGATTATTCCAGATTCGTAAACAGCAATTCCCTCATACCTAACACATTCCTATGCTTAATGGAGTCGATAAACACAACTTCGTTAGAGGATCATACCTAACACGTTTTAATGGAGTCGAAAAATACAATTTCGTTAGAGGATCCGAACGACCTGTGGTTTTGAGAATTTTTTATACGGCAGTTTTATAGGGGAAAACGAGTATTTCATGTTCAATGGCAGTCCAATTGTCTGATGCCATCATGGATCGCTTCCAACAATTACTACGACATTCAATGCTTTGCATCCGGTAGGTTTTCATGAAATTCTGTGCAGTGGTTGAAGAGAACAATCAAAAGGGCCTCAGCATTCATTACAGTATATAGTATTGAAAACATAAACCAGATCTGTCATACAAGGACGAGTTCCCTCTTCTACAGTGTTGGCGAAAATACTCCAATACTCCAGACTGTGGTCCCCAGACACAAGTAAGAACAAACTTCACCTTCATCCTTTACCTCTCTGTCATAAAGCAAAAGGAATTCCTCTTTGATCATATGCATTCAATTGATGAAGTTCCACTACGTGAAGTTCTACTTCATTGTACAGAAACTCGTGTTTTAACTACTATTTCAAGTGCAACATTGGCCTTTCTCCTTTAGAACCAAAAAACTCAAATTCAAGGAATTGTGGTCCCACACTTTTGGGTGTTTGTCTTTAAAGAAATGCTTACAAAAACCCCTCCCCCTATTCTTTTATATCTCACATATTAGGCTATTTCTTGTTTTTATTCTGTTTTGCGTCCTTTTGAAATTGAGAAACCTACCAGCCAGCCAGGGAGAAAAACAAACAAGCAAATAAAACAAAGTTGCAATTTCATATTATGTGACTGTGTGAAATCTGACAGAAACTTGTTTCATATGATCATCTTGACATATTTTAGTCAACAAAAGAATGATAAACAATGAGTCATTGCAGTACTTTTACATTTTTACATGAAATATGAAAATTATACAATTTTTCTTTAATTTTTGTAGAAAAAAAAACACATTTAATTTGCTAAAGATCTTTTTATTTTAATTTTGTTTTGTTTTATGACTTTGGGCTCAAAGCCTACCAGCACGAGGACGCAAAACAGAAAATAACAAAGAAATGGCCTTATCAAAATTCTAAATATAAAAAAAAAGGTTAAAAGGTCTAAACTTTTGTTACCAAGGGAAAGGGCTTGTGAAAAGGAATACACATGTGAAATATGAAAGTCCTGTCATTTAAATTACTATCCAAAAGTTATGGTCGAGGTTGGAAGTTTTAAAATGTGGGCCAACCTCCAAGGATGAAGTCACAAGGTCAGAATGTTGTTACCAACGGAAAGATCTTGTCACATGGAATACACGTGTGAAATATGAAAATCCTATCACATACCATTCAAAAGTTATGGCCAAGGTTAAAGCTTTGAAAAGTAGGTCAAACTCCAAGGTCAAGGTCACAATGTCAATAAAGCCTGTGTTTGTGAAACACGAATGCCCCTGGAGGCATTTTTGTTAGTACATGTATAAACACCATTTTCTGTTAAGTACATGTATGTGAAAGGTCAAGGTCAGGATCACCGAGTTAAAATTTTTGGTAAGAATTTAAAAATCTTGTAACAAGGAATAGACTTGTGAAATATGAAAGCCCTATCACTTACCATTCAAAAGTTATGCCCGATGTTGAAGTTTTTGAAAAGTGGGTCAAAGGTCAAGGTCACGAGGTCAAAAAGTTTGAAATCAATGGAAAGGTCTTGTCACAAGGAATACACATGTGAAAATGAAAGCCCTATCACTTACCATCCAAAAGTTATGCCCAATGTAAAAGTTTTTGAAAAGTAGGTCAAAGGTCAAGTTCAAGGTCAAAAATTTTGGTATCATTGGAAAGGTCTTGTCACAAGGAATACACATGTGAAATATGAAAGCCCTATCACTTACCATTCAAAAGTTATATCCAATTTTAAAGTTTTTCGGACAAACAGACAGATGGGCCAAAAACTATATGCCCTCAAATCTTTGATTCCAAGGGCATAAAAATGTTGGTATCCTTGGTAAGGTCTTGTCACAAGGAAAACATGTGAAATATGAAAGCCCTATCACTTACCATTCAAAAGTTATATCCAATTTTAAAGTTTTTGTGACTGACTTACAGAGAGATGGACAGACAAAGGGAGGGATGGACAGACGAATCGGTTTTAATGTCCGCACGCTTTCACGAAAGCAGGGGATACATAAAAAGAAAAGGGACGCACCTTTCATCTTATGCAATCAATGTCATGTATTATTTCTGTGGGTCTAAGAGAATAACATATTCAGTATTGTATTGCATGGAATATTGTTTTCCATACAAGAGAAATATGACCTTGATCTTTTGACTCCAAAATCTGAAGAAATCATACTTTGTTCATGGGCATTCAAATTTCTCTGTCTTAAGTATCATCCATAAATTGAGCTATTATGCAGTAATTAAGTTTGTCCCCAAAATCAATAGGGATCTTCCTTTTGTAAAGAGGAATCTATGTGTGTAGTTTCATCACTGCAGGTCAAGAGATTATTTGAATCATGATGCTATTAAAAGTTGTTTTCCTTACATGAAAAGTTTGACCTTTCAGCCCACAATTCAATAGGGTTTTCCTCCTGGATACTTTTGAGAAGTTTATCACTTCAAGTCAAATATTAATCCAGTTTAGATTGAGTAGCAAGTTTGTCTTGGACCTATGAACCCCATATAAACAGGACTCAGTCTTTACTCATTAAGCAGTTCATGAAAGAAATTTCATCACTGGTTGGTCAAGAATTATTTGAGTTATGGTTTGGAAATGCTGTAATAAATGCAAAGTTTGACCTTGAACCCTAATTGAATAAGGATCCTTCTTTCCTCATAGACAACCTACACATGAAGTTCCATTCCTTCAAGTGAAAAATACTAAAGTCATGAAGTGGAAAAACTTGTGTAGAATACATGTAATAGATTGATTGACAGCTGACCCTCCTTCTTCAACAGAGACGGTATAAACTGATGTAAATAAAGATAAATAATATACTGCTGGAATACTTTGAGTCATTAAATTGCTTTGAAATAAATGTGATTCTAAAAGAAGTCAAGGCTTCTGTCTAAGTATAGCAATTCATAAATTCAAATCAAATTCATTACACTCGTAAAGTTGAAAGGAGAATCTGGTGAAAGCTTTCTCCGAGATATCTTGTACAGCATAATGAGCATATAGCATAATAAGGATGAGGAATTGGACATATTTTATACCTTTGTGTATCAATGAAGATTAAAACCATTTTATTACTTCCATTTATTCCATTCATAAAAATGTGTATTAAATAGTTGAAATCTGATAGATTTCTAAGCACAAATACAAACAAATACACAAACACTTAGCACTATATCATTAACATTAAATAGATATACAAATACAGAAGGTTCATCTAACATATCCCTATTCCTCCCTCCCCTCAACTCTCTAATTTTCAATAATGGAAGAATGTATGTAACATTTGAACCACCCCCCCTAAAAAAAATTAGTTTTGATAAGAGAAAAAATTAAAGGTAATCTGAAATAAAATCTGAAAATATTTCAAGTTATTCCTTACTGTGACCTTAACCTTTGACCTAAAGACCCAAAATTCAATTGATGTCTTTCATCCCTGAATTATCCATCCATTTTAAATTATGAATATTTGGTTTGGATAAGTTGAAAAGGTTTTTCATACATCTGTGAGATACATACATGTACATATTAATGAAATAGTTATACTGTCCCTTTAATCTCCTGATGATGTTTCAATCTTTTTGGAAAGCAAATGATGATAGTTTGGTATTTGTATTTTCTGATAAAAGTTTCTTAGTATCACTTGCTACATCATCTTTTTTCTTTTTGATATTTCCCTCCTCTGAATCAGCGTCTCTTTTTCTTTTCTTATCGGATACTGTGTTGTTGTCCTGATTTTCTGTATTTTCTGATTTAAGCTGCCTGGCTTTCTGTAACCACACCTGAACAAACCACAAATTAATACGGTATATATTTTCAAGATATTATGCAGATCTGTTCGGCCAAAATAAAAGTGTTAATATTTTTTCAAGTAAGTTTTTCTTCTCTTGGGGCCCCTGTCAGAATTTCTGCACAAAAATTTATGACATAATGTATAATGAGCCAAGTTTTAATTTTAATATATAATATTTATGTACATGATGATGATGATGAATTTGTGATTCATCATTATCATTCCAGGTCATCAAACATCACTTCATACAGTAGATTCTTTTCACATTTTTTTTATATTGATATATTTGTTTCAAATCCCCAACAGTCAAATGGGTATAAAGACCTGAATTCATTTTTTTAATTTAAAGAAGCACTTCCCATTTAGAAAGTTATCTGACGTTTATGTAAATGCTTTTAAGACGTCATGAAAATCCTATGGAAAAGTTGTATTTGTACCATGTTCTGCATTTAATTGATTTCCACAGAATTTGATGAAATCATAATTATTTTACATCAGATCCCGTCCTGTATGGTAAGTGACTCTGTATATTGAAGAGACCAAATAACGTACCTCGACCCTACAGTCTTGACTTACCTAACACTACTTCAGGTCAATTCCCTAAGGGCAGCAATTTCTATCTCTGAATCAATCGCGAATCGCCAAATTCGAAATACGATTTGAGTTGAATGTTTTTGTAATTCATAAGCATTTAATGAAACACTTTATATTCTCTTCTTACTTCCTCTTCTAGCATCATAAATCAGGATTTGAGTACATGCTTTATCTCAAGTTAAGAGTTGAGTACATGCGTTTCTAAAGTGATGAAAATAATTTAATGCAATATTTTTCTGTAAAATTTCAGGTTTCAAACAGAAATAAATCTGTGAAGAAATGAGGGAAAATTACCCATATTTTTGAGCTTGACCTTAATTTTGGTGTAATAGCTGAATGAGCCCATATCCAAGAAATAAAATAATTTTCAATGGCTGTTTGGATATTTTAAATCACCTCTATGACCCATATTTGAACATAAACTTGACATGTACTTCTTCATAATAAGGCTACATGTATATCCGAATTAATTGATTGTCTGCAAGGGTTTATATTGAATGTTTGGAGACCATAAAATGTTGAATTTTTTTAACTTTTCATTTATTGATCCCTGATTATTCACTGCCAAGAAAGGTCTATAACCCCTCATATTGTGAAAATATAAATTCTATAAATGGTCAATAATACAACAAGTACCTGTCTGTCTTCCTTGCATAGCTGTCTGAACTTCTCCACCCCTAAATCTGCTAGATCCTCCTCTGACACATCAGGATGTTCCTCTATTAACTCTGCCTTGTTTTCCTCAAACCATAAATCAAATGCAGAAGCAGCTCTAAAAAATATTTTACGACATTACATGTAGCTGGTCTGTACTTCATGTAACTTGAATAGAATCTTAAACCAACGTTCTACAAATATCTTAGTTATTGTAAGGCCATGTAAAAATAAAAATTTGCTTCTCAGATAAATGGGTGTGTGGTGTCTGAGATACAACCAATCAAATTTATATGGCCTAAACTTAAGGGATAATTGCCTATTTCACATCTAAATCTAGAATCTAGGCCCATGAAAATTCAAGATTAGTCTGACATGTCCCCTGAAATACATCATGACCTTATCATAAGCAGATTTCATATTAGCATGCACCAAATTCATATCATTCAGTTATAGAACCATGTTGAATGAAAGAGCGTGAAAGAGGGATGGACAGATACACTGATATGATCACTAAATGATACCGTATAACCAGAAATTTTAGGGAGTATTAAATTTCGCGATTTTATAGTAAATTAGGGTGTCTTTATTTTCGCAAGTACAATATTTAGAGATTCCTAAATTACAAATAAACATGCACATATGATGTTACTGTTTTGTGCCTTTGGCTTTCATTGTTAAAGTTTGGTTTGTTCTGTGATAAGAGTACCCCTAATTCTCTTCTATTTACGTTTAATTGGGAAAAGAAAATAAAGCATGATGCATGTTCAATTTGAAAGAAATGTAAATGATATGCAAATATATGTCGTAACTAATCAAACACAATTTTTACGCAAGAATAATTTTTTTGCGATTCCGAATCACTCGCGAATACAGCTAAAATTAATATCTCACGAAAATTTATGTTTATACATAAGTATGCTGTAATTGTTTTAAAGTACATGTATGCTACAGGTGTTGAGTATGCTACAGGTGTTAAGTATGCTACAGGTGTTAAGTATGCTACAGGTGTTAAGTATGCTACAGGTGTTCAGTATGCTACAGGTGTTAAGTATGCTACAGGTGTTCAATATGCTACAGGTGTTCAGTATGCTACAGGTATTATGTATGACAGGTGTTAAGTATGCTACAGGTGTTAAGTATGCTACAGGTGTTAAGTATGCTACAGGTGTTCAGTATGCTACAGGTGTTAAGTATGCTACAGGTGTTAAGTGTGCTACAGGTGTTCAGTATGCTACAGGTGTTAAGTATGCTACAGGTGTTCAGTATGCTACAGGTATTATGTATGACAGGTGTTAAGTATGCTACAGGTATAAAGTATGCTACAGGTGTTAAGTATGCTACAGGTATTTTAAAAGTTGCTTACTTCTGTGTAGTGGGTGTACTTGGCTTCTCTTTTTCCTCATTGTTAGTCTCTGTATTCTTTGACTTCACAGGGAACAATTTTCCTTGTCCACTAGACTGAAATTACACAAAGATCATTATTAAAAATTTCCTTCATCTGTTTTCTAATGTATGAATCCCTTGCCACACAAAGAATAGTATTACATGAATAAAGCATTATTCAATAAAACTGTCACAATTCTTCCATTGTACCAGGCTACAAACCCGTTTCTACAGTACATGTCAATGTACATCTTTGTATACTGTATATGTTGCACATACCTTTTTACCTCCAAGTTTGACAGGTTTTGTGTTCCTTATTGGCTGTGTACCAGGGCTTGTCTGCTTTCTCTTGGACATACTGTCAAACACCTGAGTGCCCTTGGTGGACCCAGATACTGGCTTACTCGGTGTCTGAACCTAATGGTAAGAGATTACCATACATTTAAATGTTGTTCTCATTGAATGATGAAGCTTGATACATCTTCTTTTAAAATCTTCCTTTTAAAATAAGGATGCATGAAGGTAGGCTATCATTTTTTTTATTTGTAAAACATCTGGCATTTTTACTCTTTGTTTCTAACAATGCCTTGATGAGCGATATAATCATGCTCAATTAAATTTATGAATCGCAAAGCGATATAAGTCCCCTACCAGCATTAACCCATGTCCTGCAACTCTGCCTTGACCTTAACTTACAACAAAATATTAATGCCCACATGAAAAAAAGATCAATATGTGTATTAGAAAAGGTCTGGAAAACAGAAAATTTCATGAAATTTGCTAAGGGGCCATAACTTTTGTAAAACAAGTCGATCAAAACCCAATTTTTACTTAATCTGTATCATACTTTTGTGTATTCACATACCAAAAATCAGTTCAATTTATACAACAACAGCCAAGAAAAGTCAAGAAACCTGAGAATTTCATGAAATTTGCTAAGTCCAAGGGCCATTACTCTTGTTTAAATGGGTCAATCAAATTGAGACACAATCTTGATCTGTATCACAATGAGATATATTGACCGAAAATAATTTCTATATCTGTAATACCAAGGAAGAAAAGTCCAGAAAACTTAGAATTTCATAAAATTTGCTGAGTCCAAGGGCTTTAACTCTTGCAAAAATAGGTCAATCAGAAGCAAACATGAATTTGATCTGTATAACAAGAAGATGTATTCACATATAAAAAATTACTTTAATATCTACAATAACAGCCAAGGAAAGTCTGGAAAACTGAGAATTTCATGAAATTTGTTAAGTCCGGGGGCCATAACTCCTGTAAAAATGGGTCAATTGAAACCAAAGTCGAACTTGATCTGTATAACACTAAGATGTATTCACATATGAAAAATAATTTCAATATCTGCATTACCATGGAAAAAAAATCTGTAAAACTAAAATTTCATGAAATTTGCTAAGTCAAAGGGTCATAACTCTTGTAAAATTAGGTCAATCGGAATCAAACTCAAACTTGATCTGTATCACATTGAGATATACTCACATATTAAAAATGAGTTCAATATATGCAATTACAACGAAAAGAAGTCTAGAAAACTAAAGTGTGACGGACAGACACTACTATAAGTCCCCTCTGGTGTGCCGGTAGGGGACTAAAAACAGAAGGTATAATACATAGGACCAAAATTTTTTTTTAAAAATATGCATGTTAAAAGAATTTCATTTAAACAAATACTGTAAACGGGGAAATGATTGTGGTGGTTTTATTTTCGCTATGTTCGCGGTTTTCGAATTTTCCGCGAACATTAAACCCCCACAATGATTTTGTATAATAGACAAAACAAATAATAGAGACAAAGATGTTCATCTGCATTTGATGTATGAAAGCTTTTGTGCATGTACAACTGAATCGTTCAATTCTCTAAACTTGGTTTTCCTTTACGTTGGTTGAATAGTTCGTAATTATTGATATTCAACCGTTTCTGTGTAAGTATCCCTAGTTACTACGTGTTTGTCATTAATTACCACGTGAAACACTTAAAACTACATCAACAATCAAATAACACGTGTGCTTGTGCGACGAAATCTTTATAGATGTATCGAAAGTTTTTTTTTTTCTTCTGCAACTTTCGATACCGCGAAATTAAAACCACCGCAATTGGCTGCATTCAGAAAACCGCAAACTTTTACCACCGCGAAATTAAACCCGTTTACAGTACGTATGCTGCTCTCCTTCATCTAATTCACCAGTTTTAATTCTAATTTTTTTTTTTTTTTGGCTTTTCTTTCCACCGACTGAAAATGTCTTAAAATAAGAGACATTTTTATGTAAAAAAATATCAGAGTTTAAACAATTTCAAAATTGTTGGCTTAAGCAAATAAAAGAAAAACAGAAATACTTGTAAAGGCAAACATAAACAGATAAATTATTTGATTTTATTTAAGAGTTGGATAGAAACTCCCACCTTGAATGGATTTGACCTTCCTGATGAGGCAAATGACTGAGACGGTGTCTTTGGTTTGTCTGCCTTTGGTTTCAGGTTCAACATTGGACCTAAAGAAAATACATTTTAGAAATAGGAATATTATTCCTCCACTATAGGAACCCACAAAGACATACTGCATACAGCAGACTTTACTTGTACACCTATTTTGAGTCACGACCATGACCTTTGACATCTGACCTTTCCCAATAATCTCCTAGTGCTATGATTAATCTGGTTGTATGCACAATTTTGAAGGCAACTAAAACATGAAAAGAGCTCTTTTTTTTTTTTTTTTTTTTAAACACCACAGACATGTAAACAACATAACAAGGATATTTTTTTTGTATTAACACAGAACATACAACAGTATATGTTGGCCGACCCTTGGTCCTAGTGAGGCTCGAACCAGCAACCTTAGTCACTGGCCCGACACCCTAACCACTAGACCACAGCTCCGACAAAAGCTCTTTTTAAAGGACATCATATCATAAATTTATATCATTTCAAAGAACAATGAATAATCAACATAATTTCTCTCTACATGTATTGAAGATGTATAATCCATGTCAGTCTTAGCAGATACACTATACTAACCTGAGGGTGCATGGTCCTCCTCCTCATCCTCACCTTCCTCTGTTTCCATGGTAACATCAACTTCATCCTCAGCCCCCTGTTCACCATTAAAATATCCATACTGTTTAGATGTTGAATGGTAGTTGCTACGTCTGTAACACAATTCTAAATGTTAATCAAAGAACTTTTTTTTAAATATAATACATTTTGAATCAAGCAGAAAAATCACTTGCATGTACATGGTATATTCCTAGTAACTTCTCACCTTAGCCTTATATATGACATAGATGTACTTTAAACAGTCTTTTATTCGTGGCGTCTTAAGTTCGCGAACAAGAGTGAGGTGACTGGTTTGCAGCGTTACGCGAATCCAAGGACCTCACAAATAATATGAAAATAAAATGCTCGCGAATAAAAGATGGTTTACAGTATAACACACTAAAAAATGTTATGATCGCTGAGCGATATAAGTCCCCTACCGGCGGCATATACATGTATTTATGTCCTGCAACTCTGCCTATGAATTACTCTTCAATTAAACATAATTTAATTAAACTTACTGTCTGTGCAGCTCAGTTCTGAGGTTTTATCTGCTTTATCGATTCGAAAAAGAGGTCAAGCGTGATGAAAGTTGAACTTGCTCTGTAACTATGCAAGACTAAGCTGAGTATCAAATTTTACCTGAATATCACTATTTGTTGCAGAAAAAAGTCTGGAAAACTGACAAAACTGAATTGTGCAAGTCATCAAGGGGCATAACTCCTCGAAAAATAGGTCAAGCGTGACAAAAGTCGAACTTGCCCTGTAACTATCCAAGACTAAGCTGAGTATCAAATTTCACCTGAATATCTCTCTTTGTTGCAGCTGGAAAAAGTCCGGAAAACTGACAAAAATTGAATTTTCAAAGTCATCAAGGGACATAACTCTTGAAAAAAGGTTAAGGGTGACGACTGTCAAACTTGCTCTGTAACTATCCAAGACCAAGCTGTGTATTAAATTTTCACCTGAATATTTCTCTATATCGCAGACAAATGTCCGGAAAACTGACAAAAACTGAATTTTCCAAGTCATCAAGGGACATAACTCCTCGAAAAAAGGTTAAGGGTGACGACTGTCAAACTTGCTCTGTAACTATCCAAGACCAAGCTGTGTATTAAATTTCATCTGAATATCTCCATCCGTTGCAGAAAAAAGTCCGGAAAACTGACCAAAACAGAATTTTCCAAGTCATCAAGGGGCATAACTCCTCGAAAAATGAGTTAAGCGTGACGAAAGTCAAACTTGCTCTGTAACTTTCCAAGACCAAGCTATGTATCAAATTTCATCTGAATATCTCCATCCGTTGCAGAAAAAAGTCCGGAAAACTGACAAAAACTGAATTTTCAAAGTCATCAAGGGGCATAACTCCTCGAAAAATAGGTCAAGGGTGACGAAAGTCAAACGCTCTGTAACTATCCAAGACCAAGCTGTGTATCAAATTTCATCTGACTATCTCCATCTGTTGCAGAAGAAAGTCCGGAAAACTGACCAAAACAGAATTTTCCAAGTCATCAAGGGGGATAACTCCTTGAAAAATAGGTCAAGCGTGACGAAAGTCAAACTTGCTCTGTAACTATCCAAGACCAAGCTGTGTATCAAATGTCATCTGAATATCTCCATCCGTTGCAGAAAAAAGTCCGGAAAACTGACAAAAACTGAATTTTCAAAGTCATCAAGGGGCATAACTCCACGAAAAATAGGTTAAGCGTGACGAAAGTCAAACTTGCTCTGTAACTATCCAAGACCAAGCTGTGTATCAAATTTCATCTCAATATCTCCATCCGTTGCAGAAAAAAGTCCGGAAAACTGATATTCGGACAGACGGACAGACGGAGGGACAGACGGACAGACTGACGGACGGACGGACAGACAGACCAAGAGGAAACTAAGAGTCCTCTTTGGCGTTGCCGGTAGGGGACTAATAAATACAAGTTCTATGATTAACAGCTCTCACCGTGGTAGAAGCCTGAGGTCCTCCTCCTCCTCTTCCTCAGCCTCCTCCTCCATCTTCCTCTGAGCAAGTTCACTGATCCTCTCAGCCAGCTGTATGTGCTGTACACGACTAGCGTACTTTATGGCGAGCTGTAGGGTGTGTGGATCTGGCATCATCTCACATACCTCCAATGCACGGAATTCTCTGTCTGATCGAGCTGATAACTGGAAACAAGTAATTCAAAGCATGCATAAATTTAACAGAAATTCTTTATCTTCAATAATTTTCAAATGTAGCATGTACAAATTATGCAAAAAGATTAACAGTTATCCTCTGACAAGCCTTATCCTTTACATGTATATCCTATATTAAATCTACAAATCAAATAGCAAATAGTAGTAAATTGAAACAGGTAATCACAGATTACGAAGCTCACCTCGAGGCAGCAAAATTCAATTCAAACATATTTCTAAATACATGTATATTGGCTTTTAAAGGCAAAATCATTCAAGCGGAAAAAGTAGGTCAATTTCATTTTATGAAAGTTTGATCAAAGATACATCCAATATGCAAGTTTGGTACATGAAGCACTTATACTTTGCTCAATATTGGCTTTTAAAGGCAAAATCACTCAAGCAGAAAAAGTAGGTCAAGGCCATTTTATGAAAGTTTGATCAAAAATAAATCATATATGCAAGTTTGGTACATGTACATGTAGCACTTAAACTTTGCTCAATATTGGCTTTTAAAGGCAAAATCACTCAAGCGGAAAAAGTAGGTCAAGGTCATTACATGAAAGTTTGATCAATGATACATCCAATATGCAAGTTTGGTACATGTAGCACTCATACTTTGCTCAATAATGGCTTTTAAAGGCAAAATCATTCAAGCGGAAAAAGTAGGTCAAGGTCATTTTATGAAAGTTTGATCAAAGATACATCCAATATGCAAGTTTGGTACATGTAGCACTTATACTTTGCTCAATATTGGCTTTTAAAAGCAAAATCACTCAAGTGGAAAAAGTAGGTCAGATGTTGCATCCGATGCATGGATCCATCTCGGCATCCAAAGATGAATCACTTGTGCAAGTTTGGTTACTGTAGCATTACTACTTGGTCAGATACTGAGCTACCCCAATCTTCTTAACCAAGTCACTCAAGCGGAAAATGTAGGTCAGATGCAGCATCCGATGCATGGGTTCACCTCAGCATCCAAAGATGAATCACTTGTACAAGTTTGGTTACTGTAGCATCAGTACTTTGCCAAATACTGAGCTACCCCAAACTTCTTAACCGGACGCGGACACGGACGCGGATGAGGACGTGCGGGGGTATAGCATAAGCTCACTCAACTTCGTCGAGGTGAGCTGAAAATCAAATTCAAGGAATTGTGGTCCCCTGCTTTTGGGTGATTGTCTTTAAAGAAATGCTCACAGTCATCCCCCCCCCCATTCTTAAGTTACCATAATATATATCATATAGTATCAAAATTCTAAATATGAAAGATGAAGAAAAGGTCAAAGGGTACAAACTTTTGTTTTGTAACCAAGGGACATGGCTTATGAAAAGGTATCATCATTTAAATTACCATGCAAAACTTATGGTCGAAGTATAAGTTTTCTAACGTGGGTCAATCTCCAAGGACAAAGTCACAAGGTCAAAATGTTGTTACCAACAGAAAGGTCTTGCCATAAGGAATACACATAAGAAATGTGAAATCCCTATCACTTTCCGTTCAAAAGTAATGGTCAAGGTTAAAGTTTTTTGAAAAGTAGGTCAAACTCAAAGGTCAAGGTCACAAGGTAAAAAATTTTGGTATCCATGGAAAGGTCTTGTCACAAGGAATACTACACAAGATACAAACAGATATGAAAGTCCAACCACTTTTCTTTCAAACGTTATGGTCAAGGTTAAAATTTTTGATAAGTATGTCAAAGTCCAAGGTCAACGTCACAAATTTCGGTATCCATGAAAAGGTCTTGTCACATGAAATACACATGTGAAATATCAAAGCCCTATCACTTACCATTCAAAAGTTATGCACAAGGTGAAAGTTTTTGTGACTGACGGACAGATGAACCGGTTTTAATGTCCCCGCGCTTTCGCGAAAGCGGGGGACAATAAAGAACAGAGAATTTGAATTTTTTCATGCATGGATATGTTACATGTAGATACCAAAATACAATAATCTCAATTTCCAAGAAATAAGGTACTCCATCACACATATGCTGAAGTCCTAAATTTTAAATATGATCTTGACCTCAACCTTCACTATTAAGGTAGATTTGACTTTCACTAGTACTGTATGGAAGAAGGCTATTAATATTAAAATGTGACTTCCAAACAGACAGACGAACTGATATACATGTAGCAAGTGACATGACATAAAGGTCAAGATGCAGAATAATGAGCACATTTTAAATTATGATTCAACAATTATGTAATTTGAATAAATCTATATCTTACTGCAAACAATTTCATGAGAGCCTCCTGTGAAGGTTTGAGTACATCTGTCTTTGTTGATTCCAGATATTCATAGCCCACTTGTTTCCAGTGATCAAAATGATTGGCAAATAGACGGGAACGCCACAGGATCTCCTACAAAAACGAATCAAAATTTATAATAAGTTGTTTCATGCGCAGATCAAAATCTGCTCAATTTTCCTTTTCAAAAATTTTCAAATTTTTTTCCTTCAACACAAGGCAAGTGCAGACAATACAAGCAAAATGCTCATGCACTTTCTATTTGGTATAACATTTTTAATATACATTTGTATTTACACAAAAATTTGTTCCTATTGTTATAAACTTTTAAAATAACAATAGTACAGGAATCACAAAATCCTAGGCATATGATGATTATCTGAAAGTGTGAATTGAAATATTTCATACCAGAGTGTATGAGTTAGAAAGCATTGTCTTCCAATTCTTATAAATATTTTCCAAATGCAGTATCTTACTTCGTACTGACTTTTCTCCGTGGTCATTTCACACAGTGGGATCTGGAATTGTAGTATGCCCACTGCTGGTCGGGGTAGGGTGGGAGGATACCGAGAACCCTTACATGGTATACACCTAGAAAATATAGAATTGTTTGCTGTATGTAGTGGTTACAGTCAGTATCTTATTATTCATTGTGAAAAAGCCCATTTTTCATATCTTTGTTGATTTAATTCTCAATATGGTTATCTCATCTTTCTTGATTATCTAAACATCACAGAGTAAGAAAGTGTCTCAAAGCATTATGAATGTAAAAGTAAAATGTATACGTTCACAGATTAAGTGTGATCAGGAACTTCATATAATGCCTGAAAGATTAAGTTATTGGGTGTAAAAATTTCAGAAGCTTTGAATTTTAGAATAAATGAAATATTTGTGGAATCAACACAAATTATAAATGGGTATGTGTAATATGGCGTACCTAAGTTGTTGTGGGTTCTCATGTACTCCTACAATGAAGAAATTGTCTGATTTCCCTTTAGTCTGTAAAGAGAAATAAGAGATCAACTGTGATCAGAAGTCAACTTCTTATGAACATGTAAAAGTAGCTTATTTACATGTACTTCGAACTATATGAAATCGCAAGAGTAGAAATAAAATCAGAAAATACATACATGTGCTTTAGTATCAATGACTTGAATCCAGCTGGGACCAAACTTCCGATTACACATTCGTACCACGCCTTTGGAATCCATGTAGAAGGGAGTACCCTCAGCTGAAAATCTACAAATAAAAGTGACTCATTCACATTATCTTAATATTGATGTGAAGAAGAAAACTTTTTTAAACGTCTAGGACGTTCATTCACAGAATGGAATTTTTGAAATTCATGATCTTGTCTAACAAAGAGGAAGATTTTTAAAGAATACATCAAGAATTGTTACATACTCATGAAAAAATACTTTTTTCATGAACATAAAAGTACCACATTCTTCAGTACTACTACTTTAGCTCAGGGAGATACTTGGTCAAACTACAAATACATGTACCTATAATGCAGTAGTTTACATGTACATTTATCTTACAAGATTAATCATTTGATGAAGTAAAGAACATACCCGATCCATGAGAGTGTGGCTTTTACAGACAGGGGTAGAGGTTCATGACCAATCACATTTCTCGTCTTACCATCAACGTTCACCAATAAAACACCTAGACACTGCTCTCCAGGCAAAGCTGAAAAAATATAGTTCATTCACAAAAAATAAATAAAATTTTTGGATTTTATCAGATTTTGTTTCCATTAAAACTTTGCAAAATGTTCCACAATTGGCATTTGGCCTCATGAACAAGCACCGATTAAATTCTACGAAAAATTATCAATTTTGTAGCTTTGACAGAAATCTATCATTATAAAAGAGAAATTTTGGAGGTGTCGAAGTAAACATTCTATACATCAATGGACAGATAACTTTCATGTCCATACATGTACCATAAAATGAAAGACAGCTAAAAAAATCTATTCTTATCTCTCTGAAGAGAGTGCACAAGTATCATGCAAAATATACATACCCATCCCCCTATGGTAGACGACAATCAGCTGATTAGTATGTCCAGCCATACAAACCACTGGACCAGGTATTGAGAACATCTCTTTCTGTATTCCTCCTAGAGTAAGTAACCTGACATTACGACAACTTGTTGCTACGGCTATCCAGTCTTCTCCCATTGTTAATGCCTATGTCATAAATTATCTTTGTAAATGCATTTTTTTCAATTAAATTCTACTCATCAACACATCAATATTTCAACTTTTGTCATATTTGCTCTATATTTTCTTTAATTACAATTCTTTGCTCTTGGCAACAAATTTTTTTTTGTACGTGTTAAAATTGTAAACATGTGGTCTAACAGTAAATTTACTCACAAACCCATTTGAGACAAATACATTATGAAATCCCTTTCAGTTTACAAGAGAAGAATTCTTTAAAACAATAATTTTTTTAAGAAAATAGTTTTTATAATAAATCACCTGTATTTCCTCTTCATCTGGCATAGAT
The DNA here is from genome assembly GCA_028142955.1 of Pinctada fucata. Classification (NCBI taxonomy): domain Eukaryota; kingdom Metazoa; phylum Mollusca; class Bivalvia; order Pterioida; family Pteriidae; genus Pinctada; species Pinctada fucata. The sequence continues at coordinate 52,597,475 of AP027107.1, forward strand.
ACATTCCACTCTTTTGTTGTGTCCCAGGAACCAAAATGCATACACATCAGTTTGCTGTAAAATTGTAGAAAGAAGAAATCAAATTTAATTAAGATTTCAATTGTAAAAAAAAATCTGAAGTAGTTTTACTGTTGACACAAAACAACAACAAATTAATGAATTCATGTATTTTACAAATCCATAGGTACAAATTATCAGTCAATTTGCAGTATATTCTGCATTCATATAACCTGATAAATACATGTATTGACATTTATATTAAAAGACAAGAATTCTGAACGGTGTTATAAAATTTCCATAATACAGAAATCAGTTTCTTGTACATTTCATACAATTATATGTAAAACACAGCCTGTACAGAAATGCTACCAAGTGTAAATTCTTCTATATGAAATGAAGTAAGGATGCATGAATTGTATTTGGATACCATCTTTTGGATTCTATAGGCCTACATTCAATCTATGCAGGTATCTGACATACATGTAAAAGCATTGTGATGTCATAAAATTCCTTTGTAAATGTAATACATGTATTTGTAGCCAGGAATAGGGGAGAGGAATACCTCTAACTTGGATAACTTGTTTACAATCCCTTTAATGTCGTTATTAATAAAGAATATGTTTAATCTAAAATTTGTAGCCAAGTTTCCTTGATTTTATTCTGGTTTCCATAGAATTTAATGACATCATAATTACTTGACATCATTTACCTGCACAAATGGATGTAAGGCTTAACTCATTATTTCGAAAAGAGAGAATTTGTAGATTCTGACCTTGGGCTGTCATCCTCTGTCTCACAAGCTAGTACGACAGCCTCCGTTGACATGTCCGCCATGGAGTAGTTAGCAGTGTTGGTAATATGCATGGCATGATGTATAGATGTATCATGGAACTCTATATCTATAGAATTCTCGTCCTCAGTGTTAAACTGCTTAATGATCCCTACGGAATTCCACATCTGAATAGGAAATATGTGTAAAGGTGAAAATCAAATTCAGTATGATCAACAAAAATGTTCATGTAAATAAAAAAAGTAAGATAATCATGAAGGATTTATCAAGTGAATATCAAATGCAGCACGGTAAACACAAAATTATATGTAAATGACTTAGGCCATGTAAAATTAATTCTATGTTTCTCAGATAATTGGGTCTAAAAAAAGTGGCAAGGTAGGTAGGGTTTTTATTTTTTGTTTTTTTTTTCCATCAAGAGTGCTCTTATTATTCATGTAAGGCAAAGAAGTCATCTGTCCTGTTTACCCCCCCCCCCCATTATACATGTAAGGCAAAAAATCTTATGCCCCCCCCCCTCCAAAAAACATAGGTAATCACAGATTACAAAGCTCACCTCGTGACAGCAAAATTCAATTCAAACATATTTCTTAGTACATGTATATTGGCTTTTAAAGGCAAAACCACTCAAGCAGAAAAAGTAGGTCAAGGTCACTTTATGAAAGTTTGATCAAAGATACATCCAATATGCAAGTTTGGTACATGTAGCAGTTATACTTTGCTCAATATTGGCTTTATAGAGCAAAATCACTCAAGCGGAAAAAGTAGGTGAAGATCATTTTATGAAAAATTGATCAAAGATACATCCAATATGCAAGTTTGGTACATGTATCACTTATACTTTGCTCAATATTGGCTTTTAAAGGCAAAATCACTCAAGCGGAAAAAGTAGGTCAAGGTCATTTTATGAAAGTTTGATCAAAGATACATCCAATATGCAAGTTTGGAACATCTAGCACTTAAACTTTGCTCAATATTGGCTTTTAAAGGCAAAATCACTCTAGCGGAAAAAGTAGGTCAAGGTCATTTTATGAAAGTTTGATCAAAGATACATCCAATATGCAAGTTTGGTACATGTAGCACTTATACTTTGCTCAATATTGGCTTTTAAAAGCGAAATCACTCAAGTGGAAAAAGTAGGTCAGATGCTGCATCCGATGCATGGGTCCATCTCGGCATCCAAAGATGAATCACTTGTGCAAGTTTGGTTACTGTAGCATTAGTACTTTGTTAGATACTGAGCTACCCCAAACTTCTTATCCAAATCACTCAAGCGGAAAATGTAGGTCAGATGCTGCATCCGGTGCATGGGTTCACCTCAGCATCCAAAGATGAATCACTTATGCAAGTTTGGTTACTGTAGCATCAGTGCTTTGTCAGATACTGAGCTACCCCAAACTTCTTAACCAAGTCACTCAAGCGGAAAATGTAGGTCAGATGCTGCATCCAATGCATGGGTTCACCTCAGCATCCAAAGATGAATCACTTGTGCAAGTTTGGTTACTGTAGCATCAGTACTTTGTCAGATACTGAGCTACCCCAAACTTCTTAACCAAGTCACTCAAGCGAAAAATGTAGGTCAGATGCTGCATCCGATGCATGGGTTCACCTCAGCATCCAAAGATGAATCACTTGTGCCAGTTTGGTTACTGTAGCATTAGTACTTTGTCAGATACTGAGCTACCCCAAACTTCTTAACCAAGTCACTCAAGCGGAAAATGTAGGTCAGATGCTGCATCCGATGCATGGGTTCACCTCAGCATCCAAAGATGAATCACTTGTGCAAGTTTGGTTACTGTAGCATCGGTACTTTGTCAGATACTGAGCTACCCCAAACTTCTTAACCAAGTCACTCAAGCAGAAAATGTAGGTCAGATGCTGCATACGATGCATGGGTTCACCTCAGCATCCAAAGATGAATCACTTGTGCCAGTTTGGTTACTGTAGCATTAGTACTTTGTCAGATACTGAGCTACCCCAAACTTCTTAACCAAGTCACTCAAGCGGAAAATGTAGGTCAGATGCTGCATCCGATGCATGGGTTCACCTCAGCATCCAAAGATGAATCACTTGTGCCAGTTTGGTTACTGTAGCATTAGTACTTTGTCAGATACTGAGCTACCCCAAACTTCTTAACCGGACGCGGACGCGGACGCGGACGCGGACACGGGGGGTTATAGCATAAGCTCACTCAACTTCGTCGAGGTGAGCTAAAAATGTACGGCTTTCTCCTGTAAAAAAGTTGATTTTTTTAAAGGAAAAATAACCTATTCCTTCTGAGAACGGGGAGACGAATGGAATGGAAGAAGCTAAATCTATTCAAAATTTGATATTCGAAGTATGACATGTTTTGATTGCCGTGAGTATTTAGTAGACTCGACGGCTGTTATTTGCCCACATCTTGTTTAAACCCAGTTCAAATTGAATACAACCCCTCACTTCCTCGGATGGATCCGTTCATATGGTAAATAAAAATTTGGCCGATAGCGTATATCTTCGGAAGTCAAGTCTGGATGAAGCAGAATCTTTAGAAATCGAATGAAGTGTTCAGCATTAACCACCGTCTGATAAAATAATGTACACAGCCCGGGTACAATATACATTCTTTTATTCATAGATTTAAGGATTTAACTACGTTTCTCTTGCGTTCGTCGACGGTCCTTGTTTATACTTTTTACAACGTGAACGTCATTATTAATAGATTCAGAAGTATTACAATGGACACTTGCTATTGTTCGGCATAGGTATTTACATATGCTGTGGAGATCAATAAAGTGTAATACTCAATGTATTAAACTCGCGAATAGCCAGCTGTCCAAGTGTCTGCGACATAGGTATTTACATATGCTGTGGAGATCAATAAAGTGTAATACTCAATGTATTAAACTCACGAATAGCCAGCCGTCCAAGTGTCCGCGACACGTGTCGGCACGTTGTTAGTATATCCTATACAATTCCCTTTAAACGACACGTGGATAAAGTCTTTACCCGTAATGTAAATACGGAACGCGCCGTGATTTATACGGGCCTTTAAAAGTATTTATTCATTGGGTACAGTTTTGACGATTTTACAGGACAATAAACATGTTCAATGAAATAAATGGATATTTCGTTTTTAATCGACGATCGAGGATGAGACACGGCGGATATTTTTTTCTGAAGTTGCAATAAAAACGTCTCGTCGGCGGCAAATTATAGCGCGCGGCGGTGTCTGAGAAACATAGATTTTATTTTACATGGCCTTATAGTACTTTAAGGAAAATTCAGTTTTCTGATCTGATATATTCTTCCCTCTTATTGCAGATATTAAATAATTTTTGTTACATGTACGTGAATACACCCAAGTTTGATGCAGATCAACTTTAAGTTTTCTTTCAGTTCACCTATTTTTTCGCCCTTATACTCGGTCAATTTCAATAAATTTCAATTTTTCGGGGTGTTCTTCAATTTCATTGCATAATTTGAATTGATTTTGATATCTGAATACGTCTGTCATATAGGTCAAAATTTTGGCAATTGCATTTGAAATTTTCAGTTTTCCAGATCAAGTTTAAACTCATGTTAAATTGATTCATGCCGGTAGGCGACTTAGCTCAGCGATTCATAATTTTATTCCTTTGTAAAATATCAAATCCTCAAGTTTTGCAATTAATTACAATACTAATTTGGCATATTGCATCGTAATGATTTAAGCTGCAATATCCATTGCTACTTACCATGTATCTAGATGTTAGATGAACAGGGGAGGATCCAGGTTGGAACGGGGGTTGTAGTGGGGGAGGTCTGAACACATCTCTAGGTATTATAGGTTGTGGCTGTATTTGAAGGGCCTCGGCCAAGCTATTTGTATCGTCATCTGATCCATCCTTCCGAGAATCTAAGTCTAATCATTGAAACAGATATATTAGCAAATTACATTACAGTTTAAAATACTTAAAATCACACATGCAAAAATAATAAATGAAAGTTAGTTTTTGTCAGTAAAATGTTGCCAAAAATTGTCAATGGTCATTAGGTCAAGGTCACAAGGTTAAAGGTAATAGTATCAAGTGAAAGTTTATATCACTGGGAATCTACATGTAAAATGTCAAAGCCTTATCTCTTATAGATATAGCCAAGGTATATTTATTAAAAAAGAGGTCAAAGTTTGAGGTCAAGGTCGCTATTTCAAAAGTCATGGTATCAAATGAAAACTTGTGCCACAAGGAATCTACACATACATAACACAGCCTCGTAGTATTTATATTAAGAGACATAGCCCAAAATGAAGTTTTTGAGAAGTGGGTCAAAGTTCTGTCAGTATCTGTACTGTTACGTCGCAGTATCCCGTACGGGCTTTAATTCAACGGTGGAGGGCACTTAGTCGCGCTGCTTTTGGATCATGTTTTTGAACTCTTCGATTTGGTTCCAGTTCGATGCTGTACGGATGAAGAAAGAGTTCCTGTGTTGGTCTGTTTTTGAATTTGGAATTTCCACGGATCTTGAATTGTTCCTTGATCTAAAGTTGACGATGTTGCTGCTTTCGTAGACCTCAAATGTTTTTGGTTTAATATTTCATTTATTTCGTTGAAATCTGATATAAGATTCTGTTGGAATTGCTGGTATCTGCCCCTCAACCACATTGTAGAAGAATATTAACCTTTGTTGTTTCCTCCGTTCTTTGTAGTGATGGTAAATCAAGCTCTTTAACATTTTGGTCATCGTTCCTTCTTCTCGAGGTTTGTAATTTTTTGTGATGAATCTGGCCCCTCTTCTTTGTATTGATTCTAATTTAGTTATTTCCTGTTTCGTGTAGGGGTCCCATATTATGGCTCCGTACTCCATAATTGTTCTCACAAGAGCCACGTATGTTGTAGGTTCCTACGCTAGAAGCCGAGTGTTGAACTTAAAGGTCAAGGTCACTAGGTCAAATGTTGCAACAAAATTTGAAAGGTCTTGTCATGGGCAACCTGTATGTATAATATTATGTTCCTTCCGCATATAGTTCCTTAGATTTTGCTTCAACCATAAACTTTAACCAAAATCTTAAAATAGAACAAATTCAATGGTCAAGATAACAAGGTCAAATGTCATAGCATAAATTAAAAGGTCTTTTCATAGGCTACCTACATATATGATATTATGTATCTGCTACATACAGTTCCTTAGAATTTGCTTCAACCAGAAACTTTAACCAAAATCTTTAAATTGTCAATCCATCGACCAGAATTGCTTTGCAATCTGGGAAACAGGCTTAAATTGTTCAAACAAGAGTTGTCAGAAGATTACAAAGCTAACCAAAAATAAAACACCACTATAGACGGTATGACCGGATTGCAAAGTAAGTTTTTGTCACCAACTGGGTCAAGGTCACTAAGTCAAATATTACAGCATACATTAAGAGGTCTTGTCAGAGGCAACCTTCATGTATAATATAAAGTTTCTACTGTATACAGTTCCTTAGATTTTGCTTAAGCCAGGAACTTTAACCGAAGTCTTTAACTAGGTCAAAGTTCAAGGTCATGGTCACTGGGTCCAATGTTACGGCATAAATTGAAAGGTCTCATCATGGGTAACCTACATGTATAATATAAAGTTTCTACTGCATACAGTTCCTTAGATTTTGCTTAAACCAGGAACTTTAACCAAAATCTTTAACTAGGTCAAAGTCCAAGGTCAAGGTCACTAGGTCAAATTTTACGGCATAAATTGAAAGGTCTTATCATGGGCAACCTAAATGTATAGTATAAGGTTTCTACTGCATACAGTTCCTTAGATTTTGCTTAAACCAGAAACTTTAACCAAAATCTTTAACTAGGTTAAAGTCCAAGTCAAGGTCACTAGGTCAAAAGTTATGGCATAAATTGAAAGATCTCGTCATGGGCAACATACATGTATAATATAAAGTTTCTACTGCATACAGTTCCATAGATTTTGCTTAAACCAGGAACTTTAACCAAAATCTTTAACTAGGTCAAAGTCCAAGGTCAATGTCACTAGGTCAAATGTTACGGCATAAATTGAAAGGTCTTGTCATGGGCAACCTTCATGTATAATATAAAGTTTCTACTGCATACAGTTCCTTAGATTTTGCCTCAACCAGAAACTTTAACCAAAATGTTGACGGCAGACGGACAGACGGACGGACGGACAGACGGACATCGTCAATCTATAGACCGGAATTGCTTTGCAATCCGGCCAATGAATGTCTCAAGGTCACTAAATCAAAGAAGTTTTCATATGAAGTATATGTACATGTATATCAAAGCCCTCTACATACGTAGTTGTAGAAGAGATATATTTGTAATTCCCATACTACAATGTACTTGTTTATAAATTTACAAATGTTGATTAGTAAAGTGAAAAGAGTTTAATCTTATGAAATAAGGACTTGTGCAAAATTTAGTAGAGTATAGGGCAAGTATAAAGGCCTTGTTACATGATGCGATTAGTTGCATGCAACTACATGTAATTGCAGAGCTTTTACGGTCTGAATGAGTTGCAGCGACTCGCACTGTTACACGTTGCAACTAATTGCATATACATGTGTTTTGTGCTAAATTCATACCTTCTCCGCCGAAAGTCTATGAATAAAATGTGTTATCAACAGACAATACAGCATGTATTTACAATTTTCATCACAATTACATTCACATAACTTTCTCGACGAAGAGAGGGCAGAAAATCATAACTTCATACTAAAAAATCTTGCAGTAAGTGGATTGTGATCCTTTGTGAGTAAAGTCGCCATTTTACTGTCAATGTAATTGGTATGACCAAAATTCGCCAAGTAAGGGTTGAAATTGTAAGGAATTCCCAGCATTTTGATTGGTTGACGCTAAAAGCTGCATGCGATTAATCACAAGGAAAAGAACATGTTCTAATCTGAAAAAAGTTGCATGAAACTTTTTAAAGTTGCATGCGATTAGTTTTAAGCTATCTTACACGACACGATTTGTCACTTGCAACTAATTGCAAGTGATCAGTTGCATCATGTAACAAGGCCTTAAGTGTAAACTGCACACACAAAAACTGAATTATTACCATCCAAATCATCCAGGGGCTGTAATTGTTTGGAGGGTGTTGAGTCATTACTATCATCATCAATGATTGGTAGAACTTTTTTGTTAGAATCCCCCTCATTGGTTGCTTGGATTAAGTCGTCATCATCATCATCAAATATACCCATGGTCTCCTGGGCTCTCTCATCCATTGTATCAGACTAAATATGACAAGTTAATATAAAGACTTTAAAATAAAAGAAAGTACCCAAATTAACATCAAACTAAATATATCATGATCATATGTCCTCGTTCATTTCTTACTTATTTTAAAGACTGTCCAAAATATTTACCAAGAACTTAAACATGCCTTACATATTTTACAAACAAGCAAAATGATTGTCAATTTGTATTTTCATATCTTACTGGCAAAAACTGTAATGAATATCATTTCACAAACTAACAAAGCAAATGTTTTCCTTTGAAACTACTGCATGTATTCTTATTTCACTTAAAATTTTTGAGAATACTTCAGAAATAAAGCAACTTAATTTTCAGTCTTCACAGAATAGTTTGTACAGACAACATCATAAACGTACATGTAAAATATTATTATAAAATACATGTATTATGATTGTTCGTACTTACTGTTGTGTTCAGTGTCACCTCCTCTAATAACCCGAGTTGTCCCTGGTGATTAAAAATAACATTAAATAATAACCCGAGTTGTCCCTGGTGATTAAAAATAACATTAAATAATAACCCGAGTTGTCCCTGGTGATTAAAAATAACATTAAATAATAACCCCAGTTGTCCCTGGTGATTAAAAATAACATTAAATAATAACCCGGGTTGTCCCTGGTGATTAAAAATAACATTAAATAATAGCCCCAGTTGTCCCTGGTGATTAAAAATAACATTAAATAATAACCCGGGTTGTCCCTGGTGATTAAAAATAACATTAAATAATAGCCTGAGTTGTCCCTGGTGATTAAAAATAACATTACATAATAACCCGGGTTGTCCCTGGTGATTAAAAATAACATTAAATAATAACCCGGGTTGTCCCTGGTGATTAAAAATAACATTAAATAATAACCCCAGTTGTCCCTGGTGATTAAAATAACATTAAATAATAACCCGGGTTGTCCCTGGTGATTAAAAATAACATTAAATAATAACCCGAGTTGTCCCTGGTGATTAAAAATAACATTAAATAATAACCCGAGTTGTCCCTGGTGATTAAAGATAGCATTAATTATTGTATGACTGGAAAATATGTCCATCGCTGATTGGCTGAAAACATGTCTGGAGCTTCTAAATATATTGCTATAACCACCTCCAGATAGCTAAATTTAGAACAACTCTCATATTTTCCCCTGTATCTTTCTAAAATTAGTATTGTAGTTATGACGTTATAATAGTAGCAGCGTATGTGTATATTTCGCGCCATCAGAGAATACCTATTCATTACTTACAGCAATGGATGCTATCAAGCTGATCGTTGTATTTCATGATCATACAATAAAACAATTAATTATCTTGTGTTCAGTAGATATAGCAGTATAGCAACCCTCAGCAGATGTTATTCACCTCGGCCTGCGGCCTCGGTGAATAATATATCCTTCAGGTGGCTATACTGCTATATCTACCTCACACAAGGTTATTAATTGTATATTATTGTATGACTGGAAAATATGTCCATCGCTGATTGGCTGAAAACATGTCTGGAGCTTTTAAATATATTGCTATAACCACCTCCAGATAGCTAAATTTAGAACAACTCTCATATTTTCCCCTGCATCTTTCTAAAATTAGTATTGTAGTTATGACGTTATAATAGTAACAGCGTAGGTGTATATTTTGCGCCATCAGAAAATACCTTTTCATTACTTACAGCAATGGATGCTATCAAGCTGATCGTTGTATTTCATGATCATACAATAAAACAATTAATTACCTTGTGTTCAGTAGATATAGCAGTATAGCAACCCTCAGCAGATGTTATTCACCTCGGCCTGCGGCCTCGGTGAATAATATATCCTTCGGGTGGCTATACTGCTATATCTACCTCACACAAGGTTATTAATTGTATAATAACAACCCGAATTGTCCCTGGTGATTAAAAATAACAGTAAATAATAACCCGAGTTGACCCTGGTGATTAAAAATAACATTAAATAATAACCCGAGTTGTCCCTGGTGATTAAAAATAACATTAAATAATAAACCGAGTTGTCCCTGATGATTAAAAATAACAGTAAATAATAACCGGAGTTGTCCCTGGTGATTAAAAATAACATTAAATAATAACCCGAGTTGTCCCTGGTGATTGAAAATAACATTAAATCAAAACCAGAAATCCTTTGCTTGTACAGGGAATGGGGGGGGCTTCGTTAGAAATTGTTTGGGTCAAGCAGGACTCTAAATTTAAATCATTTACATACACTTTTCAATAAATTAAGATGGAAGTTTGTTCATATACATGTACATGTATGTTATGTACAAATTAATCTATAGATAAGGCCATGTAAAAATAGATAGTTGTTTCTCAGATAATTGGCTCTAAAAAAAGTGGTAAGAAAGGTAGGGTTTTCATCTTTTGTTTTTTTTTTCAATCAAGGGTACTTCCATAATTTATGTGAAGCAAACTGTTATATATATATATATATATATTCAGGTTTTTTTTTGGGGGGGGGGGGGGGGGGGTTTGGTATTTGAGGAGGATTTTTATATTTAACATTTTATTCATTTAGTAAAATGGGAAATAGTTGTTTTCTATCCAAATGAATTGCAAATCAACTCAACAACTTTCTTATCCTTGATAAAAATAAATCTTGTGCCTTGCCATAACCCCCCTCCTCCCCCGCCCTATTTTCCTTCTAAGAAAATTATCTTTGAACCGTATATTAAGTCAAAATGATTGTACACTGAAATTTATGGCAGTCTCTTGCTACTCTCCTTTACATAAGTTTACTTTTTAAATCTTCCTGAGAACATGGAAAAGTTTTCCGTCATGTATGCCACGTTTTAAATGCTGCGAGGAGCGTCATGTAAGAGACTCGACGTGTGTTTTTGTTTATAATAAACAAAGTTCGAATTAAATCCTAGTGTCTCGATTGGCATGTCCACGCTATACTACCCCTCGCACGTTCGCTGGGTCCATTTACATTGTATTAGGTCAAAATCTCTGCATATAGTCTTCAGACGCCAAGTCTAGATGAAGCGAAATCTAATTGCATTAGAAATAGAACGAAGTGTTTTCTTTTATCTGTAAATGTAAGGATCTTTAAACTACGTTGCTCGTGTGGTCATCGGCGGTCCGTGTTTACTTTTAACACCGTCAACGTCAATCATTATCAATAGACTCGGCAACATCACAATGTCAATACCTGATAGATTTTGTCCAGTATTAAAATTTACGTTACTGTCGTATGCTCTAGAGACCAATAAAGATTAAATCACTGAAAGTATACTAAATGTTTTAAACATGCAAATCGGCCATCGACACATTTCAGTATGTCGCAATACAAATATTTAATTGAAGGTGCGTAAATAAAGTCGTCTTAACGTAACCGTAAATACGGAACGTGCAGTGATGAAATATTTATCAGGTACCGTTTTGATAATTTAACTTCGTTTTTAAGTAACGATCGAAAATGACACTCGGCGGGTATTTTTTTCTGCATTTGCAATAAAAACATCTTGTCGGCTGCAAATTATAGCGCGCGGCGGTATCTGAGAAACAGCCAATCATTTTTTTATGGCCTAACATTTAAAACAGCATACGTAAATCTTAACATACTTTGTGATTAATACATGTACTTACCTCTTTATCACAGAATGCTATTTCATGGTTGTCCTTTGGATTCCATGCCAATGACATGATGGAGAAACCTCTCTCATGCTTAAATCTAAACACAAGAAGGTTCAAACAGTTAAATCATTGATTCAATTCATAGCTCTCATTAGTTTTACACAGAAAGGAAGAAACTGAAGGTAAAAGGTAAAGGTAAAGTTAGGGTTTACAGTCTCGTTCGCATGTACTTACTTTTCTACACATTTCTTGGAGTTAAGATTGAAGATAAGTATATGTCCATCATAACATCCTGCTGCCAGGTGTTTGCCGTCAGGAGATATCTCTAACACAGAGCATACCTGTAAGAATAAAATACACTATAATGTATCAAAAATTACTCTCATAATTTTAATTAAACACTTTTTAAAAAAGACAAAATCTAAATTTATGCTGCTTTTGAAGCAAGTTACACAAACAGTAACAGTATAATCAAAGATACATGTAGAAACTAAAATCTTAATAAAACAAATTAAGTGTAAACATTAGATAACAAATTCTTTACATTATATCCATGTCTGCAAGTTAAAAGTAGGACTGTTAAATCAGATAAAATTTTCAATCAATTATCAGACACAATCGAGAAGTACTTTCGATTGATAATCGCGACAGTTAAAGTATTTCAAATTTTCATACTTTTGACCTTTTTAGCCTTAATTCAGAAGGACACTATCTTTATTTCCATATGACTGAGACACAATTTAAAAATCTTGATTTGCCTGGTTATAGATATACAAGTACACGTTACTCTTCTTACATGTACGCCCTAGTGTCAGTAGCCACGTCTCCCATTCTGATATATTTCTGGTGACATTTTGCATAGAAGACTATTAACTCCGATTAATTGATTCACAAAAATAGGTCAATTTCTTGGCGCGATAGGCACACGATAGCACCGCGAATGCAACAAGAATACCGTGTAACCAGACATTTTTGCGAGATACTTATTTTCGCTATATTTGCGAGTGATTTTGAAACGCGAAAATATATTCCCATGAAAAAATTGTGTTTGATAAGGTATATCATAGATCTGTATATCAGTTACATTTTGTTCTTTTTGTACATGTGCCATTCTCTACGTTTTTGATTCTGAAAGTATTCTTATGATAGAACTAGCTAAAAATTTAATAATGAAAGGTTCTAAACAATAACATCATACGTTCATATTTGTTTGTGATTTAGGATTCGCAAAAAAATGTACTCGCAAAAATAAAGGCATCCTATTTTACCAAAAAATCAAGAAAATTTCTGGTTATACGGTATGCTACGCGTCGGCTACGATAGTGTGGCAAGGATAGAGGAGAATGCGACACAGAAGAGAATGAGAAGCGAATGTAGGAGATTGAGACACGACTTTAACAAGATAGAGCTGCAATCATGACAATAATGTGACAAGAGCAAAACCAAAATCATTTGACACATCCAGGAGCATCAATGCCCTTTGTTGACTTTGACCTCTATCCAGGTTGTTTTCTCTTGAAAGGCATAGTCAAATTTTTCAAAATATTGATCCGAACACTTTACATCACTTCTTAGATAATTATTCTTGTCACTGTCGTGTGTGCATGTAACACTATCATTGAAATATCGTGTCATTATCATGTTAAGATCTTGGCTGATTTGCGTTGGTTTTTTCATTTGCGTCACATTCTTGGCGCATTCGCATCACATTTGTGTCAGATTCTTTCTTGTCAGGGCTCTATTGTAGCTAATTCTCTTCCACCTTGGGAACAAGAATGCACGCGAATATAATGAGAACGCGCTGCAATTGGAGGAGAATGCAACACGAATACGCTGCAAGCGAATGTTTTAAATAGTTTGAAACATTCGTTTCGATGCCCGCCCATCCGCGGCAAACAGAGGAGATTGCAGGCAAATATGTCACGATGAGACAAGAATGCCTGTTATTGAGAGGAGAATATGCTACAATGAAACAAAATCACCTAATCATAGCTCTATCGCCTCTGCATTCGCGACAGTGGAAGCCCGGCTTTAGCAAATCACCTTTTCACAGATTTTTCAGTTACAAAATGTCTTAACTATTTGAGCACATGTATACTTACATCTGTAAATTGAGGATCTTTCAGCGTCCCTGCTTTATTCCATGTGTCCCTCTCATAAATGTGTATTTCTTTATCTACTGGTACATACAAATTCTGACAAAAAATACATAGTCCACTTGTATACATTTGGAAAGATAATATACTACTAATTCTGACATTTGGCAAGCAAAAAGGGATTATATCAAATTATTTTCTATGAAAGACTTAACCAGACTTGTCAGAATGACAACATAGCTCGCCGGTGGCAACCATATGTAAATTGCAACAACAACAATAAAAAAGGTCTTATCACAAGGAATGCACATGTGAAATATCAAAGCCCTATCACTAACCATTCAAAAAATATGGCCAAGGTTAAAGTTTTTCAAAAGTAGGTCAATCATCTCCAAGGTCAAGGTCACAAGGTCAAAAATTTTGGTATCCATGGAAAGGTCTTGTCACAAGGAATACACATGTGAAATATCAAAGCCCTATCACTTACCATTCCAAAAATATGGCCAAGGTTAAAGTTTTTCAAAAGTAGGTCAATCATCTCCAAGGTCAAGGTCACAAGGTCAAAAATTTTGGTATCCATGGAAACGTCTTGTCACAAGGAATACACATGTGAAATATCAAAGCCCTATCACTTACCATTCCAAAAATATGACCAAGGTTAAAGTTTTTCAAAAGTAGGTCAATCTCCAAGGTCGAGGTCACAAGGTCAAAAATTTTGGTATCCATGGAAAGGTCTTGTCACAAGGAATACACATGTGAAATATCAAAGCCCTATCACTTACCATTCCAAAAATATGGCCAAGGTTAAAGTTTTTCAAAAGTAGGTCAATCTCCAAGGTCAAGGTCACAAGGTCAAAAATTTTGGTATCCATGGAAAGGTCTTGTCACAAGGAATACACATGTGAAATATCAAAGCCCTATCACTTACCATTCCAAAAATATGGCCAAGGTTAAAGTTTTTCAAAAGTAGGTCAATCTCCAAGGTCAAGGTCACAAGGTCAAAAATTTTGGTATCCATGGAAAGGTCTTGTCACAAGGAATACACATGTGAAATATCAAAGCCCTATCACTTACCATTCCAAAAATATGGCCAAGGTTAAAGTTTTTCAAAAGAAGGTCAATCTCCAAGGTCAAGGTCACAAGGTCAAAAATTTTGGTATCCATGGAAAGGTCTTGTCACAAGGAATGCACATGTGAAATATGAAAGCCCAATCTGTACTGGTTTAAAAGTTATAAGCAAGGTTAAAGTTTTTGTGCACGCGCACGCAGACGCAGACGCCGACGCCGGGGGTATGACAATAGCTCTCCGGACATTCGTCCCGGCGAGCTAAAAAGAATCAGTTTATCAGTTTGCAGAATATTCTTTTTTAATCATTATAAAAAAATTAAAGTTTGTATTGTTTTCACTACATTGGCAAACATGAAATATGCACATGTAAATGTAAGATGTTAGAATAAACCATCATGTGTATCCTGCTATCTTCTGAGGAGTGAAGAGTAAGAAAGAAGTTCAATTATTGAAGTTAAACATACACAATCTTATTATTAAATGTTACGAGGTACACATCTATAATGAAGGGAGGGATGCAAAATTACTTGTATTGGACATTCTTTTGTTGAATGATACGGACAACTTGTGATACCATATCATTATTATCCAAATAAAAATGTAAATGACCTTTTTACTCATTAAATCTATTCTGAGTCACATACATGTACACTGTATCTACAGATATTTCACCTCACATTAATATGAGTATTACATACTTTTCCATTTTGTTTTTCCCAACATAATCTACACCAAGTCTTTGATAAACTGAAAGATAAAATTGGAGTTAAATTTCATGTTTTAAAGACAACTTTGAAAACAAATTGACATTTGTACAAAATTACTTTGAAATAAATAATGTTGATCATGTTGAAAATAGAAAATTTCCTGGGAGAATAAGGGATAATTATTTGATTTAATAGTAGAAACTTAAATTTGAATATTGTTCTAATTTGTAGCATCGCAATGAAAATATCGCCAAATTTTTGTGATTTCTACTGTCTGGCTGTCTGCTTAAAGTGGAAGAAAAGCTATTGTCTAGCACGTGTACCTGACATCACTACATTTTGGTATGAGTGTTAGACTTTTGACTTGTGTCTGATCCCCTATACTCCATACTCTTACTGTCCCATCACAGCTTGAAGATGCCTGTATGAAACATTAATTACAAGTTAGTGTAAATCAATAAACAAAATGAACACATACATGTACATGTACTTAAAATACTTTTTATATTAATCTTTTTCAGGAACTTCACATATCTTGAATGGTGTTAAAACCTAACAAATTCACAATATAGTACAAAATGCTGTATCAGTCTTCAAAGCTCTATTTAAATTTTACAAGCCTGCATACATACATACTTGTATATAAGAGAAATAATAAATGTTTATTCACCACATATTTTTCCTGTGGATCCAGGGCTACACTTAAGACTGGAGCCTCATGTCCTCTGAGAGTCTCGTGTTTACAGGTGTCAACATCAACCACTCTGATGGTGAAATCACTGTTAAAAAACAACATCTGTTATTGTTACAATATGCCTTCATTAGCAACTACCTTAAAAACTTGTCTCCCTCTCTCCCAACCTTCATGGATTACAAAGTGACCTTGGCCTTTGTATCATGACCTTTTACACATAATCCTTCCCAACAAACATGTTCCAATTCAAAGATATTCAAGTAGCCTGGACTAGATAAGAGCATTATTTTATCACAAAAGTATAAAGAAAATCGAAGGCTCCATACCCTGCAACCAGAAAGCACACTTCTGTAGAAGATACTCTTAAAGACTGTGCATCAAACAAGCATGTTATGATGATGAACTCTCATCAGTGGCATTTTGTACAAGGTAACCTTAATCTCTGTCATTGTTTGATCAAAAGCAAAAATATTCAAACATACGAGAATTGAATTTAATATATCCCGCCTCTGGACAGGCGTACCGTCCGAAGACATGAGCTGTATGTTGGAATTTGACCTGTGCAACGGACCCAACCAAAGCAGTGAGGGATCTTAAATGTGCCTGTGCCAATCCGATACATTGATGATGAGATGTATGGTTTTTGAGACTTAATAGGACCTGACAAATAGGTAAAACAATATAAATTCTCTCCCTGCTACATAAATGAAATGTTCATAAAATATACAATTATGAACATCTCCACTTTACATGCAGTATTAGAAGTAAAATAATTCCAGTTTGGCATTGTCTATGTTGTGGAGGACTCAAAAAATATTTCCTGTCAAATAAATGTTTTATAAATGATGTAACATCTACCTTGATTTAAAAGCTCCTATTCTATAATTTTAAAGGCCTATTTACAAGGTGTGGTTTACCATGCATGCACTGACCACGTATGGTTTGGAAGCAAAGTAAGCACTCTATTTACACTGTGTGTTTTTCTGTACGTGCATTAGATAAAAACATATAGAGAATAAGTGTCTTAATTTGTGTTTTGTTACGGGTATACAACACACAGCAAGTGCATTTATCGTACATGTAATGCGCGTTAGCGCATTTCATGCGATAAATGCACTTGCTGTGTGTTGTATACCCGTAACAAAACACAAATTATGACATTTATTCTATATATATGCACCACAGCTGTCTATTTCATTCTTGTTTTCTGAAATCGCGTTTTCTAGGTAAAAGGGTGGCGTTAAAATTCAGGTCACCGCGGGCGCAGTTTGCAGGTTAGAACAGCCGTCGCGGCATGCTTCTTTAGATCTTATGCATTGTGACGTCACGAGTGTTAATACACGAATTGCAGCACGTTTTTGTCAATAGTAACATCTCAGGGAATTACATTGGTTGTGCATATATAGTGTAATCAAAGATTACAAAGCTCATCTTTTGGCAGCATTCTATAATGGCAGGAGTCAAAGAATACACAGTTTTGAATTTGAAAACCTGTCCTACTGAGAACCAACAAAAATGATACCACACAAAAACAAAATAGAAAAGGGAAGTAGAGTATTTCATTTATTGACCCAAATTTTGCCTCAATGGGTGTACTCTATTGATACCCAAATCTCCTTAACATATGCACTCAAGTGGAAAATGTAGGTCAAGACTTACATTTGAACGTAAATTCGTGATCTACTCTTAAAGACGCCTCATCTGTGCAGGTTTGAACTTCCTAGCACTTATAATAGAGAAATAAAACTTCTTGCCATTGATTCCCAAATCTTCCTAACATGTGAACTCAAGTGGAAAATATAGGTCATGTCCTACATTTGAACGTAGATTCGTGATCTACTCTTAAAGACGCATCATCTGTGCAAGTTTGAGCTTCCTAGCACTTATATTAGAGAAATAAAACTTCTTAACATTGATTCCCAAATCTTCCTAACATGTGCACTCAAGTGGAAAATATAGGTCATGACCTACATTTGAATGCAGATTTGTGATCTACTCCTAAAGACGTATCATCTGTGCAAGTTTGAACTTCCTAGCACTTGTAATAGAGAAATAAAACTTCTTAACAATAACATACTACTGCGGATGCGGACGCCAACGACAGAGTGATAGCATAAGCTCCGTGAGGTGAGCTAATGATGACCAAAATTATCTTATATACATGTATTTGCTTTTATTTCATGTCTACTAACTTGTAGGCATTCTAGTTCTATCCATTCACTAATTATTTGATGTTTGGGGAGTTTTTGTCCTCCTGAGAAGTACCGAAACATAGGTAATCACAGATTACAAAGCTCACCTCGTGACAGCAAAATTCAATTCAAACATATTTTTTTAGTACATGTATATTGGCTTGTAAAGGCAAAACCACTCAAGCAGAAAAAGTAGGTCAAGGTCATTTTATGAAAGTTTGATCAAAGATACATCCAATATGCAAGTTTGGTACATGTAGCAGTTATACTTTGCTCAATATTGGCTTTATAGAGCAAAATCACTCAAGCAGAAAAAGTAGGTCAAGGTCATTTTATGAAAGATTGATCAAAGATACATCCAATATGCAAGTTTGGTACATGTATCACTTATACTTTGCTCAATATTGGCTTTTAAAGGCAAAATCACTCAAGCGGAAAAAGTAGGTCGAGGTCATTTTATGAAAGTTTGATCAAAGATACATCCAATATGCAAGTTTGGTACATGTAGCAGTTATACTTTGCTCAATATTGGCTTTATAGAGCAAAATCACTCAAGCGGAAAAAGTAGGTCAAGGTCATTTTATGAAAGATTGATCAAAGATACATCCAATATGCAAGTTTGGTACTTGTATCACTTATACTTTGCTCAATATTGGCTTTTAAAGGCAAAATCACTCAAGCGGAAAAAGTAAGTCAAGGTCATTTTATGAAAGTTTGATCAAAGATACATCTAATATGCAAGTTTGGAACATCTAGCACTTATACTTTGCTCAATATTGGCTTTTAAAGGCAAAATCACTCAAGCGGAAAAAGTAGGTCAAGGTCATTTTATGAAAGTTTGATCAAAGATACATCCAATATGCAAGTTTGGTACATGTAGCACTTATACTTTGCTCAATATTGGCTTTTAAAAGCGAAATCACTCAAGTGGAAAAAGTAGGTCAGATGCTGCATCTGATGCATGGGTCCATCTCGGCATCCAAAGATGAATCACTTGTGCAAGTTTGGTTACTGTAGCATTAGTACTTTGTAAGATACTGAGCTACCCCAAACTTCTTATCCAAATCACTCAAGCAGAAAATGTAGATCAGATGCTGAATCCGATGCATGGGTTCATCTCGGCATCCAAAGATGAATCACTTGTGCCAGTTTGGTTACTGTAGCATTAGTACTTTGTCAGATACTGAGCTACCCCAAACTTCTTAACCAAGTCACTCAAGCGGAAAATGTAGGTCAGATGCTGCATTTGATGCATGGGTTCACCTCAGCATCCAAAGATGAATCACTTGTGCAAGTTTGGTTACTGTAGCATCAGTACTTTGTCAGATACTGAGCTACCCCAAACTTCTTAACCAAGTCACTCAAGCGGAAAATGTAGGTCAGATGCTGCATCTGATGCATGGGTTCACCTCAGCATCCAAAGATAAATCACTTGTGCAAGTTTGGTTACTGTAGCATCAGTACTTTGTCAGATACTGAGCTACCCCAAACTTCTTAACCGAGTCACTCAAGCGGAAAATGTAGGTCAGATGCTGCATACGATGCATGGGCTCACCTCAGCATCCAAAGATGAATCACTTGTGCCAGTTTGGTTACTGTAGCATCAGTACTTTGTCAGATACTGAGCTACCCCAAACTTCTTAACCGAGTGACTCAAGCGGAAAATGTAGGTCAGATGCTGCATACGATGCATGGGCTCACCTCAGCATCCAAAGATGAATAACTTGTGCCAGTTTGGTTACTGTAGCATTAGTACTTTGTCAGATACTGAGCTACCCCAAACTTCTTAACCAAGTCACTCAAGCGGAAAATGTAGGTCAGATGCTGCATCCGATGCATGGGTTCACCTCAGCATCCAAAGATGAATCACTTGTGCAAGTTTGGTTACTGTAGCATTAGTACTTTGTCAGATACTGAGCTACCCCAAACTTCTTAACCGGACGCGGACACGGACGCGGACACGGACGCGGACGCGGACGAGGACGAGGACGCAGACGCGTGGGGTTATAGCATAAGCTCACTCAACTTCGTCGAGGTGAGCTAAAAAGGACACCAATTAAACCTGTATTTTTGGTAAGTTAGATAAAAATTATTTACACAAAAATCTACTTCCTTTAGATTTTGCTAAACAAACTTACAGTGACCTGACTTGTGACCCTGTAGAAGGATCAAATTGTTTTGCTTTATCATGCGGAATTAGAGCAAGTTCTAATCGGCGTGCATTGCAGAGCCCCTATTTACACGGCGTGTTTTGCCATACGTGGTCAGTGCATGCGCGGAAAACCACGCCGTGAAATTGGGGCTTAATTCAAATTATTAGTAAACCTTTCAAGAGAGTTGCGTACAGATTGTCTGTAACTACCAATAAGAATCTGAGTAAAGTGAAGAAAATAAACACCGGTATGTATAAAGAAACTATTAACTTTGCATACATTATAGCTACAATTGTTGCACTTGCACAAATGGTAAAGAAAATAACAACAAACCTCGAGCCAGCCACAAGTCTCTTTCCAGATTTGTTAAGGCACATGTGATTGACGGGTGAAGTGAACCGTGTCAGTATTCCATCAGGAGCACCATCAGGAAAAGTATGTGCTTGAATTGTACTAATATCAGTTGCTGTGTAAAATCTGCCATTCTATAGAGTAGAAATTACATATACGGAAGGATTTATTATTATTCTTCAAAGAATTCTTTCTTACAAAACTAATTGATCCAAAAATGGTTGCAATCATTTTAAAGCTACTTGCATGCAATTCCAAACACAATAGATGTATCAGTTACTACTGCAGAATACTTAAAAACAAATTTTATTCAGACTGGGTTTTTTCTTTCTTTCTTGTACATCATAATAAGTACATTTGGATGGATCCTACATTGTTTGAATAGTGAACGTGGTTGTTTTTAACCTTTTTGTGCTCTTTATAATTAGTACATTTATATATATATTACATGTACATACATATGTATCAACATGCATTTTGTACAATTCAAAACAGATAAAATAAATGTAGCATAACTGATGCCATGAAAAACGCATTAATTCTAAATCTGTTTAACAAGACCATAGCACACAAAAATGCACATACTTTGTGGAGCACACAGAACGCCTTATCTCCGGCCCTGTGTGAGATGGCGTCATCATCGTCTATACCGTCCCAGACTCTGACATCTCCATCTGAACCACATGTAAGAAGGTACCTGAAATCAACAATCAAATATAAAGATTCAAAATAAGACAAGGCTACAGGGTAGGATGCATGTTGTTTGACAATTGAGTCTGCTTCTGCCTAATAAAGGCCACCATCAAAATACAAGTAATTCATGTTGAACAAAAACAAGTTAAAAGTAATGTTTATAAAACATTAATGTCCCCTTACTCCAATTTTGATTATGAAAGCAACAGTTTTTAAATTTGGATTAATGAATCTATCATGTTCTTGACCTAGATTTTCTTATGATATATCTGTATACCAAATTTCATTTCAATGTATGCATCCATTGCAGAAATAATGAATGGAAACCTTTAATTTTGGGAACTTTTTTTTAGCTCACCTGAGCCAAAGGCTCAAGTGAGCTATTGTCATAGTGTTGCATCTGTCGTCCGGCGTCTGGTGTCATTGTAAACTTTTCACATTTTTAACTTCTTCTCCAGAATGGATGAAGGGATTTTTATGAAACTTGGTAGGTATGAAGTACTCATGGTCCCCTACAAGTGTTGTGTTGTTGTTTTTCGTCCAGATCCGTCAACAGGTGGCGCCACCACAGCCAAAAGTAGGTCAAGGGGGGGGGGGGGGGGTACCCTCCTTTGACAAACTTCTTCTTTCTTCAGATTCTTCAGAACCGAAGCATGTATTGACAAACCAAAAGCATCAGGATGATCTAGAGAGATGTCTCATGAAGTGTTGTTATTTTTGGTTCCACTTCGAAGTCAAATTTTTTACGCGTTTTTGACATCTTTTTGGACTTAGTCAGAGATGGACATCTTTTTGGACTAAGTCAGAGATGCACATTTTTGCACTATTTCTTTAAATAACTCAATAAGTGTATGATTTTACACACTCATTTACTGCATATTTATCATATTTAACTTACTTAATGCTTTGATATGTATTTTACGCTTAATTTTTAATTTTTTATATTTTTTATGAATTTTTTTCTTATGTAAAAAGGAAGGGGGGGGGTTGATTTTCATACATTTTCTGCTTCTTTTCTATAATCACTCTTCAGATTGTTATGAAATTTTGTAGGTATGAGGTACTCATGGTTCCCTACAAGTGAAAGAATTTTATCCAGATATCCACTTTTGTATTTTTAAGGAATGTTTTTAAGATTGTACATAGGTATAATGTATGTTTTCCATGCCCAATGGACCCATGGGGAGTAGGTTCAAACCCCGGCGGGACCCCAACAAAATTTTTTTTTCCCTTTTTATACTACTGTTCAGAAAAAGCTCAAAGACACTCCAGAATGAGAAACCTCCGATTGACTACTTTTTTTTCCAAAATTTTCTCATGTTTCAATCGAACTCAATACAATGATCGCTAACAAAGTGCGAGCAGTTGATTGGAAAGAACTTCCAATATCTGTATGTAGGGTATAAGAATATAGGGAATTTCATGTTCACATCTAAAGTTTTTTTCATCTTAGATACAGTTCATCGTCTGCTGACACCGAATCATATGCTTTATCTAATCTAAATTCAGCTAAAATACACCCCAGAGGTAAGCATTTGCTTACTTTTTTTTTCAAAATTTTCTCAGGGGAGCCCCCAAACCACATTCAATAGGAGGGGTAACATTTTCACTTGACTCTTTGGGTCTCGCAAGTCATCCCCCATAAAAATGTTGGTGCCCCCGGATAGTTTAAGTTCTGGATTCAACCAATATTTAGACTTCCATATCAAAAACACCCTGGCTACGCCCCTGCGAGCCAAACAGGACAAATTATTTCATTCAAAAATATTTATTTAAACCAGACTCACACTATATGTTGCCACTTTGGTCCTTTCTTCGTCACATAAATTTAGTGGAAAAAAATAGTCTGGATGTTCGAGAAGAAAAGGAGAAAATATGCTCCAGATTGCACCATTTAATTCCATTTTTTCACAAAATTTCTGGGGAGGCCCCCCGGACCCCCACCTACAGGAGGGGGCAACCCTCTCCCATACCCTCCCCCGCTCAGCACTTCCTGCCTCGAATTGACCGTTAAGGTCGACACAAAACCCCCCCTCTCCCACTCTGGATCCGCGCCTACAAAAATATGTACTTAGACGACCTATAGTACAACATGTAACAAAACGTCTTTGTAGTTTGTACCATGTGATTGTCATACGATATATATTTACAAAGCGTAATGTTGATATAAGGAGGTGGTTTTTACTGTGACAGACGGAGTTCATGATGTGGTACGTTCCGATTCAGAAAGGCGTGCCATTGGGTTCTTGGATTTTAACTCAAGAGGTTGGTTCTTGCTATAAAAACATATACCATATTTAGTCTTGATACATCAAAATGATCTTTTCAATATATTCTAGCTTTCCAATAAAACTAGTGACATAAATATGATGTCATTATACGTTGCGTGATCATCAAAGTTTCTACTGTATAGTGATTACGGAATGAACTAGACGAAGCCGAATCGTCGTGAGCATTTCCCAAGGGAAGTCTCTACCTTTATAGTGCTTCGCCGGCAGATTGAAATGTGACTCCAAGCCGTACGGACGTACTTCTTAGCTAGTTAAGGTGTTAGCTGTATTTAAGGTGTTAGCTTTAAGGTCCATCAACTGTACCAACTGCAGGCTGCAGACTACAACGTTGGTAAGTCGAGGTTTATTTTACTTTACTACGTAGGCGGAATTGTGCGACGTGGCAGAATTGCAGGAAACGCTCTGCATATATTCCTTCACAAACCAACAATCAAATTTTCTGGCCAAACTTTGATAATGATTGCTCGAAGTGGCAGACAATGCCACTTAGAGCAAATTCAAGTCAGGCCTTACCAAAAATACCCAAGCCAAGGCCCCTCTGTAGTGCTCTTGGCGGTTGCTTAGCCCTACTACTGTGCTGATGACGTTGACAATACATGAGAATATAGTTTGTGAGGATTGACATTAAACTCTTTATTACTTTCCAGATTCTTCATAGCAAACATATGTGGGCCCATCGCTATGAGCGTATCTCATTGATTTACTTATCACCATTTCACTGCGAAAGTGATGTCTGTATTTTGGCGCCAAATGCAGTCTCGCACAAACGGAGTTGATAAAAAGAAAGTAAGAAATATTTTATCGTTTTGTAAAAAACCAATCATTTTCAGTTATATATTTGCTATAATTTGATAAGTTTCATACAATGGTAAATTTAAAGAGTCTGATTGATGCTGTATTGATTGCAGCATGATTGTAAATAGCAAACATATGACGTCATCCGCCCACACCTTCATTTCCTGCTCATTCATAAATTTTGGTGGATGTGTGAACAAAACAAAGAAGTATGATGGTTAACAGACATCTGTTATAATTTGACAAATCTCTTAGATACAACGATGTCTAAAACTGAGAAAGGTATGTGCATGTTTTATTCTACTTGTTAACATGTTGTTCAAACAACTTGAACTTCAAAATCATCTACATGTACATCATCTTGATCATACATGCACGTACAATGTACACAGAGGTATATTCTGACCTTGTACATTTAACATTAATTTATAATGATTGCAGATCTACATAATTATATTTTGACATTATATAGGTTTATAAGACTATAGCTCTCTCGAGTCAAGTTACTCGGTCTTACTCTCCAATATAAAATTTGATTTGAAGAAGGATCAAACAAACTCACGGCTTATTCATAGGGCAAAGTGAAAAATCCAGAGACACCCCCCCCCCCCCTCCGCCCTGTAAACATGGCGGAAATTTGGTCATGTAACCAGTCCGACATCAAGAATAAGCCTCTAAGCTAATTTGGCCCCTGTCAATTTTCTTTATAAGTTTATATAAAGAGTGGGAAACTAATAGAGCAGTTGCATTTAATTTACTTTACCACTACTTTTACCTCACCTCTACGCCTCAGTGGTCACTGTGGTTAGGGGTTACATAATCTTGCTCTCGAGTATTGACTACTACAGTTAACTTTTAAAGCTGACCTTCCCTGACGTTTTACGGGTACATTTCAAATCATAGATATAAAACTTATGGGTACATTTTATGTAAATTTCCCCTTTTAAGACGAAGAAACATGAAGCGTTGTAATTTTTGCTATATAAATAAATAATCTTTCCGACTGCATGTCCGTCCGTCTGATGATTATACTTTCATATTTGAATGGTCAAAAAGTGACAGTTCAGCTTTAAAAGGTAACTGTAGTTGGATTGCCTCAGGACAGGATTGTGTATTGAACAATGATAAGCCAAAGCTGTGAAATATTCTGTTTTACGTGTGCGGGCTGGTACCTTTAGAGAGAAAATACCAGATAAAAAAGCATAAACTCGCACACAATTCGAGATTGACAAAGGTATCCTGGTTAACCGAAAAAAAGTTCCACTACGGCTTTATTACTCGAATCGAAATACGGCTCAAATGGATCTATTTTAACCCCGCCATAGCTTTAAAAGCATTCCCGTCCCCTGACCTGTGCAGGGGATATGTGCATTAAATACCGCATGTCAGAATAATACATCTTATTGACAACAATACATCAAATTGTATGTTTGTTTTTGCCTAGCTGGAGGGTGCCTTTTTTAAACACCTGGGTGGAAAACAAATATTAAATACCACGGCCTAATCTCTAACCACAGTGACCACTGAAGCGTAGAGGTGAGGTAAAAGTAGAAGTAAAGTAAAATAAATGCAACTGCTCTAATAACACTATAGGCGTTGTTTTTGTAGTTCATATCCTCCGCCTCTTTATGGGCACAGTAAACTACTAACTACTATGTACAAGTACCCTCCACTGTGTATAATGCAATGCATGCTATGAATGTTGGGAGGGTGTATTATTGCACTGCAGTGGATATCGGTCCATATTTCCAACGGCCTTTTATGTGCCATCACACGAGACTGTCACCTCAGCCGCAGCTGCAGAGGGGCCAGTCAGACCATTTTAATTCCCTCTGAACCAGAGAACAGGTGGGCGCGAGACGATAAATCACCTCTGAGAAAGTTCGCCCCTGATGGGATTCGAACCCAGGACCTCCGGTATGGATGTCCGTCATTCTACCAACTGAGCTATGCAACCCACATGTATGTTAATTAAAATGAAGGCAAAATTTAAGGTATCATTAGATTCTATAAGATTTTAGTAAGATTTTCATATTATAAGTATCAAACAGGAAGGAGTCACAACATAGGTGATTTCTGACAAGGGGCTCAGAATGGGGACGTGTGAAATTTGGATCTTCATGATGTATTGTGGATTTCTCAAAAAACCAATTGGCAAAACCCTAAATAAATTTCATATATAATTGAAACAGATATGGCCTTCAAATCAGCATAAATCAGTCGATTTCATGAAATCGACCACTACTAGATTTGTAGACCGGATGCTGTCAATGGGAGAAAGTTCTGAATTGATTCTGTCAGATTCCACAATACAATAGATCAATCCACAGTGAATTATCCTTATGAAAGAAACGTTTTCATGACAAGTGAAAAACATGTGACCAGAGAAAAGGCATTCTTATGTCCTTGCTGCTTGCACTTTATCCGCTCCACAAAAATAGGACATGTCGTCATGACAATGCTTTGGCATCGCATTTCTGAATTTAAATATTGCAGATTAAATTAATATCTACATGATATTTTTTCTTTAACAATTTTTATTTCTTTATAACCAATTAGTAAGTGATACATTGAACTCTATCAGTCTTTGCCTTCAAAATCCCTAATGACATTACTGGATCCTTGGATCCATTGCAACAAAGAAACAAAGAAATATACGATTAAAACAATGCCGCGGAGGGGTGCCAGTGGGCTAAAAGTTTTTCACCATCCAGCCAACCAAGCTGTTTCATTGCGGATATACCACTTTGTTTATTTTTTTACCAAAGAAACTTTATAAATGCAACAAAGAAATTAATGAGCAACAACAACAAAATTGATAAAATTGTGCGTACTTGTAGTCACAAAATTTAATGGAACTTTTTAGAAGTTTCCCCAAATTTCCCCCAAATTCTTATAATCTGAATTCTCCGCTTTTCCCGCGAATATACAGAAAGGCTTTTGATTGGTCAAGTAGTAAAAATACTAATATGTGTTAAAATGGAATTTTCCTACGGATCAAACAATTTATGAATGAATATGAAGAGTGTTTCATCTTGAGTTGTCTTGTGTAAATGTTCCTATTTTCTAACTTTTCAGAATGATCAAGACATATTTTAAAGGTTCTTTTTTTTTTGCGTATTTCATGCATACCGGTAGATCTTAAGAGTAAAAAATTTTAACCTATTTCTAAAAAAATTATTGCGAGATTATGTTGATATCGACCAAGCTTATTGGGAAAGCTAATAATTGTTTTAATGTTAGGAATTTTTCTGGAACAATGGTCAAAATGGGACCAAAGTCCATTTGATTGACATGTCAAAAATTCTCTACTTTCACTTTCGTTTTCAGTGTGAAAATATATCGGAAAGGTATATATCATTTAGTTCCAATGAAATCTACAAGAAATTATCTTTCTTTAGATAGATATCACTTTCTACATAAGCCATTTATTTTAGTCATTAATTTGCATCAACTTTTGGGTGTAGCTACACTAGTTTTTGAGGTCAAACCTTTATGCTATTGTAACCTAGATCATAGATAGATATCCATTTGGCAACTTGGTCATACCCAACATATATATACACCGGAAAAAACTACTGAGGTGATGTGAAAATTGTCTTTAAACCCCTGTTTGCGTATATACTGTATTGAATATTAATGATTAAGAAAATATTGATGTTTTTTCCTCATACAGGTATGTTTATTTGATATTGCCTCATGAGGTAATTAAGGTCGGGCCCTGCAAATCCGATTCTTCTATGTCTTTCTCTCAAACTTTGAGTGGCATTTTAAATCATAAAAATATTGAGATTCCACAGACTTGATATAGTGTTTCCAATATACATTTTGACTTTTATGAACTTCCTACAGTACTTTTATGGAGTCGCTGATTTCTGCCCTTATCTCATAATGGCAAAAGGTACAAAATCCATTTTCAAATTATTTCTATAGTACATGTATATTTATTTTTCAAAATTGAAACAGAACATCCTTAGTATTTTATCGTATAACCTGAGAAAAGAAAATAGTGCCTTACCCAAGTAAAGGGGTAGGGCCACGAGACCCCTAAATCGGCCCTTGATTTTTCTCTTAAAATAAATTTCATGAAGAATACTTGATATCTCT
Source organism: Pinctada fucata (assembly GCA_028142955.1). Classification (NCBI taxonomy): domain Eukaryota; kingdom Metazoa; phylum Mollusca; class Bivalvia; order Pterioida; family Pteriidae; genus Pinctada; species Pinctada fucata. The sequence goes on from AP027107.1 coordinate 52,626,210, forward strand.
CATGAAAATACACGAATGTTTACCGCTTTTCATGAAAAGAATAATATCACCAAACAATGTGCCATTTTACTGTAATGACGTCATGACGTGACGTCATTTTGACGTTATTGACAAAATATGGCGAAAATTGCTGGGAATTTTCTCTTTTGTTGTAAAATTCAATGTGGCCGCATGCGTTAACTGAGATAAAACATTTATGACAAAAGGATATAATGATAATCTTTCACATATAAATTTTCCATCATAGTTAATGCATGCGGCCATTGCTTATTTAAGAGAAATATTGAGTTTTTGCATCAATTTCGCCGAATATGACCTATTTTGGTGTTTTCAAAGGGCTAAAAGGTGTTGATAAAAGCAATGTTTACAAAAAGTAGATTCGTGATTTAGAAGAGAATGTTTCAAAATGTCAAATAACAGTTAAAAATTCTATGAAGTACAATGTTCAAAATTTATCCAAATTAGGGCCAATATCGGGCTTCGTGGCCCTACCCCTTTCAAGAAAATGGCACTTGATTGTTGAAGTTTTGACGATATCTGCAGAGCAATGAATTAGAGTTATCTTCCTTTTTCACAAAATGTATAGGGAAAAATCCAATATTTTTAACCAGGGGGAGACCCTCCCCCCTTCACATCCATGTTTGTCACTATTATCTATTAATATACACTTTGTAAAACATGCTGTTATCTAACAATAATATTAAGGTGGCGGTGAAGACCCCACAGCCTGTTTCGCTTGCATGAAAGAAGACTAGGCATCAATTTCTAATTTGGTTACCATAGCAACCGTTTTACAGACTTAATTTTCTTGTCAAAAAATAAGAATTCTCTACAAATTCAAACTGTTATTTCACAAATTAGTATTCATGTATACAACCCCAGGAATTATACATTTAAAACATGCCCCCAATAGGAGAAATTGGAGCAAAAAATAGGCCAAAAAAGTCACTTTTTCACCCAAAATAGCAAGTAAACAAAAAATTCTGTGAATATCTGCTACTATACATTTACAAGAAAAAATCTTCTTCTTTCCATACATAACAAATTTATATGATGTTTATTGGTTTGTTTTCTCGGTATTTTCCATGAAATAATAAAAGCTAAAGTGAGGGCCAAACAAGGAAAAGACCGAAACCTCTGCCAAAGCCAGTCAGAACAAGGAAAGGGAGGAAACCTCTGGCTACCCATGTAATTTTAAAAGAGCATAATATTATGTGCATTGATTAACATGTTATATCATTCGGTACCAGCATTGATCTAAATGTACTCACTTGAGTTGTCTTTCTTTGTGATCTGTCAGACCATATGAATTTCTCTGTCACACATGTATTAATTTTCGAGCCAGTAGGTCAAAGGTCAAGGTCACTGTTAGGAAAAATACACTTGAAAACATGATTTCCAGATGATAACTCAAGAACCCTTTCATCTATCCAAACCAAGTTTATTCATATGCTCACTTATCAGGAGAGGAAGACACCTATTGATTTTGGGGTCTATGGGTCAAAGGTCAAGGTCACTGTTAAGAAAAATACACTTAAAGTCATGGTTTCCAGATGATGTCTTGACTACTATACCTATGCAACTTTAACCCCTGTAGTGAATTAAGATTTTCTAAAATTCTGGTTTCATGTTGAACTTAAAAAGGAATACACAGACACTCTATTCCTTCTATTTTGATTATATCTGTGAAGTGTGTGTGTGTGTGTGGGGGGGGGGGGGGGGGGGGAGGCAACAAGGTAAAAATCAAAGGTGATTATGATTAAGAAGCAAATTCACAGAATTGTGGTCCCACACTTTTGGTTGTGTGTCACAAAAGTAGTCAAGAAATTTTGTTATGAAGAGAAAAGTCTTGGCACAAGAAATATATATGTAGGTTTAACATTTAAAAGTCACTTTCCATTCAAAAGCTATAGCGGTATTAAACAAGGTTAAATTTCTTTCAAAAGGTGGTCAAGGTAACAAGGTCAAAATTTAAGGCACCAACAGATGTAATTTAGTGTCACAAGTAATACAAATGTACCCTTGTTAAAAGAAAGTTTTATCACTTACGGTTCAAAAGTTATGCCCAAGGTTAATGTACATTTATTTCAAAAGTAGGTCAAATTCAAAGATCAAGGTCACAAGGTCAAAATTGTTGGTATCAACAAAATATTATCGTCACAGGGAATACCCAAGTGAGATTTGAAATTCTCATTTCTTATCATTTAAAAGTTAGGTCCATGCTTAAAGTTTTTCACAGATTGGTCAAACTCAAAGGTCAAGGTCATATTGTCAAACATTTTACATTGAAATTTTTAATGGTTGTTCTCACCAGTACTACACATAGAATTTAATTGTATTTCATAAAGAAAAATGTCGATGTTTGAAACGCACACCCCGTAGATTATATCACACAATGAAAAATGCTGAAAATGTATTAAGATGTTACTATTAGTAAACATTTAATAGTAAATAAAGATGGGGATAGAGAAGAAAATATGTTCCTCTAGAGCATGACAAACTATACATAATGAAAACACAGGTTGTCAGCATGTCGTATTGTGAGACAATAATGTCCAGACCACATAGGGAGACGGGGATTTGTATTTGTAAAGGTGCACTGAAATGACCAACCGATCATTTAGGACAACTATTCTTCTTATGTACACTGCTTTACTAAGTAATACTACGGCTTAATTTTACCCACATCAATGTTTGTTCTATTTATTAAAGTTCAAAGAGAGCGTTCTTTTTCATTCATTAAATGTCAGAAAGAGTCTCAGCGAGAGGGAAGGAGACTTTTCAATGAAATAACGTTTATACATTATAGATTGGGCTCCTGGAGGCTTTATGACTTGAGGAAATTAAAAACTCAGACCCATTATCTATGCCTTTGTGCAGAAATCATGCACAGATGGGCTTGTTAGTCTGGGATGAAGAAAGTATGCTCTAACACAGGAAACGGTATGTAGATGGTGAATTACTTAGTGTGTGTTTTTGTGGTGCGACTCGGTAACATCTGGACGGGCTTTTATCCTTCATTAATGTACATTTTGTACATGATGTAGGTGGAAGTTTGGTAGTGGAAGGAAGTGATTGCGAGTAAATATCATTAACTCAGTTTCAGGGGGGGGGGGGGGGGGAGTTCAAACATATGTAGCTCATAGGAAAGTGTTGATATAATATGTCTACATATCATGATAAAATTGGGGTAATCAGACTTAATGTCCTTATTCTGGTAGATACACTTAGCTGGAGAAAACAAAAAATCATAAAATCACATTGGCATTCTGTATTGTAGTGTCAACATAGAATAAAAATTATTTTTAATAGCCAAAATAAATATTCACAAAATATTTTATTTTGACAGTTTGGTTGCACTTACTATTTTGTTTTTATATTTATTTATTCCAGAACGAAAATAAAAGTTTGTACATATTGAAAAAAAGGTAGGAATTGAAAGATCGCATGGATATGCGTATGCGCTTAAAAAGATCGATATTCGCATATCCATGCGATCTTTCCGCCTATGGGTCCCCTGTACATGAACATTCGTGATACATACTTGTATTTAAATCAATTTCCGAATTTTGTGATCATGTGGTTATCTTGTCTCAAAATCATCTTCTTTATCGCAGCTTAGGCCTTAGAACTTAAGCATTTTACCCAATGTCACTTATCTCTTTTAGACAAATGATGAATTTGACCTAGATCTTTATACTGTTTTATTTTTCTTTCAAGAAACTGAGATCCACAAGTTCACTGTACTTTTATGATTAAAGTAAAATGAATGAGGACTCACACCAGTGTTAATTATACACCGATTTGACTTTTTTTTTTATTCATAAATTGTAAAAGTCTAAAGGGTTGAGTCATTCTAAACGAGTCGGTCTAAGATCTTTCACGACGATGCCGTAGGATATTTTCTTGGAAATGTCATATACAATGTCATAACATACATAGCACTTAAGATTTTCGAAGAAATTGTTAAAAGTACCACTGTCCTTGTAAGAGAATGTTATTCCGTCATTTCTGCTCGATAAAAACTTACATGAACAACATCCAACATCCGAAACATTTTTGTTTGCATTGTAAATGTTCCACATCAACATCAACGGAGAGGGGGACATGTATTTTGCAATCTATTACTTGTTTTGTCCATTAAGGTAGGGGTATTCACCCTACGTCTCCTTCAGGAGACTTGGTCTCACTTCGGAATGTTGTTCATTCCGGGGTTCGCAACCGTTTCGATGGGAATTCTCACGATTTTGCTTTGCCTTCTCGACATTGAGACTGAATAACGGTTAGATAGTAGATACTTCGTTGGTGTTTATCTGAATGTATTCACTGATTATATTTTAATTTGAGAGTTGTTCCAAGTATATTTAATGATGAGGTTCGAAGTTAGATGACGTCATCTTATCAGTTATCATCATTTAGAAGACGACAAAACAAAACTCTCATGTACTTTGTTTTTGGTGTTATACAAATGTGTGACGAGTACTCAGAAAAGTGCACTGCTCGTTATATCTGATTCATTATAATATGATATCCTAAGCAGCTTGTATATTACACAGCTGTACAGTATAAACAGCAGATTAATGAACGTTCATAGGGTATAATGTACTTTTGGACATGAACGTTAAGAACAAACTAGACTAGTAAGTACATCTTGGCTTAGTACAATACTACAAATGAAATTTGTACGCAGGGATAAAATAACTCACTCGATAATCGCATTTGCTTTTCTTTAAGGAATTATATGAAAACTCAAAATGACAAGCTTTGAAGAAAGTTCTTGCGGAAAATAAAGGCGTGATTCCTCTCCCTGTCCGGTTATCTGTTTAGATCTTTAGAGGACCAGACTTGGTAACTCGTGTCATATTTCATATATGTATTCCTTGTGACAAGACCTTTCCATTGATACCAAATATTTTTACCTCGTGATCTTGACCCTTTGACCATTAATTGACCTTTGAAAAAACCTTTCACATTGACCACAACTTTTTAACGGTAGATGATAGAGCTTTCTGACATAATTCACAGTGAAATTCCTTGTGACAAGACATTTCCATTGGTACTAACATTCTTTACCTTGTTACCTTGACCTTTGACATACTTTCGAAAAACTTTAACATTGACCATAACTTTTGAATGGTATTAAAGTGATAGAACTACTGACACAAAGATGCCGACGGAGGCATTGTGTTCTGCAAACAATTTTTTTTTATTGATTTGGGGACAGGACAGTCTTGCACTTAACATTATCGAGGTGAACGATGTTATTATTTTGTAGAGTGCATTTTCTATTATGCACTTGCATCTTAATCATAATAAATTTGTCTCGTAGATCTATATACATAGACGAAAGCAATTATTCTTAATGGGAAAATATATAGCACACCGCAACATTATTCAGAGTGGAAAGGAGTGGTGCTTATGATGCAGTTCCCGGTAATCAATACAAAATAATTATTTATAATGGAACGAGTAAGAGACTATCATGGGTAGAGAATAATTCAAAACACTCATCTTCGACTCTTCAATAAAATCGGAGAAAATATCAGAATAAAAATGTATGAATCGCCATCAGATCCACCTTAATTTCATATACCAATCCTAGTGTAGTTCCACTGTGTACGTCCTGATTTCTATGAGGAAAATCAATGTTCTGCCGCTGTGTCAAGGCTTACTGTGGCCTGAGACATTGTAGGATAAACCATATATAGTCATTTTAATATCACCTTATACAGCGTCAGGAGGATTCTATGGCTTGTTAGATGGACGAGGACTTTTTGTATTTGTTTATCAGCATGCCAGTGAGACTATATTGAGACGGACCTATTACAGTGCAGATGTTGGTTTTTGCTTTTGTTTGTTTGTTTTTTGGTCCCTTTGGGAAATGTGTGTCAAAGATGAGTGAATATGGGAAACAAGATGGTTTTTGTTAGGAACAATATGGTAAACTTTAGGTGGGCAGATTACCATATTATTGTTCTTGGAATGAGATTATTACTATAACTTATAGCATATGGAATTTTTATTAAACGATATGATCCATCTCATTATACGCCTGCCGCTCTGTGGAACCGGAAGTAAAACATCATATCTGTGATTTCTTCCAGCTGGTAAAGTCTTCAGGGGATTTATTACCGGACTAGTCTGACTTTCCTTTATTTTGACGGAAGTCGAGCTTCCTGTCAGATAAAAAAAATATATGTTCTGTTTTAAATAACACTTTCTATCGGTAATTTGTTGCAGTGGAAGGAAGGTAAAACTTATGTAATGGTTGTTTAAAAATGAAAAATGGAGGTATGATTAATGTAATGTTTCCCTTTTTAAAATGAAAAAAAAAAGACTTTTCGTAGAAAACAGTAATCATTATGGTGTTTGACTTGGAATACAAAAGAAATTCTACATCGTGTACGGAGAGAATAAAACGTCATCAAAATTGGGTTTGACAGAGCGGTTTAGCTATTAAAAAATAATACAAATGATGTACTGTTTGTCAATCGTCTGATATATTTCATTCCCCACCATCGGATTTCGTCCGTCCGTTCTGTGAAGAGAAAAAAATGCTCACTACAATCGATTTATTCGAGGCAAAGTGGCAATGAATACTTAGGTGTATTTTGATCGCCAAAGAGATGATATTATGTATTTTGATAGAAAGGTTGATACATTATCAACTTTACAATATCGAATGTTTTATGTTTTTTAATTTGTATTTACAGATGAGGAGATTGTCCACCTCGCATCAAACGAGGAAGGAGATCCAGGGGAAGTAGACGACACACCTAACAACCAACGTATTAGTAGTACTAGCTTAGAACTGCCAACCAGACCCAAAACAACACCGACAAAACCCATAAACAACCTAACAAAGAAAAACAACGAAATAGACAGGGAGGAGTGTGGTGCAAATATGGCCGCTCAGAAACTGACCCCCATACAGAACTTACCCAGAAACAACAACAGAGTGTTCAAATCTCCTGTACGGCCATTCTTCTGTTGTGGTAGCCAGTTATCACTGAACAGTGTGTCAGAGTTCATAGAATTAGAACAGAGTACATCAGACAAGGAGGAGACGGAGTTTACAGACCTATCAGACTGTGATGAAGTGACAGACTTAATGGCAAATTTAGCCATGCATAACAGAGACAGAGTGAAATCTGGAGCCAAGTGTCGCACAGGGGGATGTAATCTCAAGAAGACGAATGGCCAGGGTAAAGGCAATGTCAGGAGGAAGTTCTGGACGCTGAGGTTTAAGGCAAAACTGTCAGTACCAAAGAGGTTTAGAAGTAAGTTTGTGATTTTCTACAATAGATGTATTGATGTACGCTCAGCTTCTAACTCACCCTTTCATAAACTTGGACAGAACTTATGACAAATGATATATGCCATTTTATCGTTTACACTGTGACATAACATGGTGACAATAGGTGTTTTTGCTACTTTTCAAAATTTATAAATTTAATGACAGTATTTGTTGAGTTTTGTGGAGGGTTCAATTTTGTTGTTATAACACAATTTCTCTATTTAGTGAGTGAATCCTTCTCTCCATGGATACCAAAAGTTTGACCTTGTGACCTTGACCTTGGAGTTTGTCCTACTTTAGAAAAAAATCTTTAACTGTGGTTGTAACTTTTGAATGGCTTGTGTATTCCTTTAGAGAAGACCTTTCCATGGATACCAAAGTTATTGACCTTGTGACCTTTACCTTTGAGTTTGAACTACTTTTGAAAAACATTAACCTTGGCCATAACTTTTGAATAATTAGTGATAGGGCTTCCATATTTCACATGTGTATTCCTTGTTACAAGACCTTTCCATGGATACCAAATTTTACCTTGACCGTTGACCTTAAAAAAAATTCAGCAGTTTTACTGATAAAGATGCCAATGGGGACATTCATGTTTCACAAACACATTTTTTTTTTTGTAATTTAAAATGAGATGTTTGGGAGTCACTGAAGCCATAGTGCTTTTATCCGTCTTTTCCTACTTCTTCAAGCTAGTTAAGTAAATTGATTACACTTACAGGATTTTAAGCATAATTATCAAAGCACATAAAATCTGGACATTTTTTAAAAATGACCCATATATAATGATGACATCATGATAAGGATTGAAAAACAAGAACAACCTCTCTAATGTGTGTCTGTCATATGTTGATAAAATAAGATAAATCAATTACAGTGGGAGGGAAAGGTAAACATGTAATCCTGTTTTGATTGAAAATGGTATACCACTCTAATTGTCTATTAGTAAAAAAAATTATCAGAGCATTTCTTTTGTTAAAAGTCATAAATTCTTTAAACATATTTCAATATAGTTTATTTTTCCATTATATTTCTATAAAATCATGCTTAAAAGTCTTTCTATTTTGACAAATAGGTGAGGATGAGGCAGCTCTGCAAGAGCCTTGTGTGTGTACAACAGCAGGTGATGGTGCTAACGCAAGCCAGGATTACACAAGTGCAATAGGGATCGGTGCCAATCGAGACCAGCAACACGGTGCCCATGCTTCACAAAATATTGGTGCTCGGTCACTTGCAGCTGACCATGGTCAGAGGCTACAGGAATTCTTTCTGCTGGCCCCTGTTAACTTTGATGAACTTTATCCGACAGAGGACATTGATGAGCGGAGGATTGCCCAAAGGAGGCGAGAAATGGAGGAAGGTATTGAGATGTCCGACATATGGGTGCCACAAAGTGTCCAGATAGGGGGAGCCACTGGTCCACATGACCTGTCATTAGAGGATGAAGATTACGATGACACGTTTCTTTCATTTCAAACTCAAAATCACCGAGACAGCAGTGCTACTGATTACGAGGAGTCTCTGTATGGAGAGTGCTCCTTTCCCATACCTTGTAACGTTTTCTCCAGAAACTCTTACGTACCCCAAAGAGCGCATTCCACTGTAGACTATATTCATTGTCTTGTGCCAGACATTCTTCAAATAACCAAATGTAGTTACTATTGGGGTGTTATGGATAGGTACCAAGCAGAGAAGTTGCTGGACAAAAAACCAGAGGGTACTTTCCTGTTACGTGACAGTGCCCAGGACGACTACCTCTTTTCTGTAAGCTTTCGGAGGTATGGTCGATCACTTCATGCTCGCATAGAGCAGTGGAACCACAAGTTCAGTTTTGACTCCCATGACCCTGGTGTGTTTGCGTCAGACACAGTGTGTGGACTTATAGAGCATTACAAAGACCCGTCCTGTTGTATGTTCTTTGAGCCCATGCTGACTCTTCCTCTACACAGAAATATGCCATTCAGTCTACAGCATCTGTGCCGTGCTACAATTAGTAACTATGTTAATTATGACAGCATTAATCAGTTACCTCTGCCAAAAACGCTGAGAGAATTTATGAGATATTATCACTACAAACAGAAAATCAGGGTGCGGAGACATGATGGGAATTTGGTTTAAGGGTACTTTTTCAATTAAAACAAGAATTTTTCTTGAATAAACAAATATGGAATACTAGATATTTACAAGGGTTCATATAATATCAAAATGTTTAGATAAAGAAAAGCCATTACTTGCACAACATTTTACCTTTATTGAAATCAATTTGAATAAATTTTAATTCCATTGGAACTTTGACAAATATCGAGCCACTAGAAGTCAGCAACATTTAAAAAAAAATTATATACAAAATTCCTACTTCCTCTTTTTCTTCTTAGTCTATAGAGAACAACACTATCTAATCACATAAATCATTAGAATAGACAATGTATACCTCTAAGGTTATTTAGATAAAATGCAATCTTCCATCTGATGGAAGGCTAAATATATGGGAGAGTGAGCAAGGTGTTTTAGATATCACATGTAAAAATGATAAACCAATCCATTCGTGTTGATTAGTGATATAAAGTGAATACATATTTTATTATTTTAGTCCATTAATCGATATATATTGTACAACTTCAAATTGCCATTTTTAGCTCACCTCGACAAAGTTGAGTGAGCTAATATGCTGTACCCCCGCACGTCCCCGTCTGCGTCCGGTTAAGAAGTTTGGGGTAGCTCAGTATTTGGCAAAGTACTGATGCTACAGTAACCAAACTTGCACAAGTTATTCATCTGTGGATGCCGAGGTGAACACATGCATCGGATGCTGCATCTGACCTACATTTTCTGCTTGAGTGACTTGGTTAAGAATTTTGGAGTAGCTCAGAGTGACTTGGTCAAGAAGTTTGGGGTAGCTCAGAGTGACTTGGTTAAGAAGTTTGGGGTAGCTCAGTATCTTACAAAGTACTGATGCTACAGTAACCAAACTTGCACAAGTGATTCATCATGGATGCCTAGATGGACCCTTGCGTTTTTTCCACTTGAGTGATTTTTGCTTTTAAAAGCCAATTTTGAGCAAAGTATAAGTGCTACCTGTACCAAACTTGCATATTGGATGTATCTTTGATCAACTTTCATAAAATGACCTTGACCTACTTTTTCCACTTGAGTGATTTTGCCTTTATAAGCTAATATTGAGCAAAGTTAATGTACCAAACTTGCATATTGGATGTATCTTTGATCAAACTTTCATAAAATGACCTTGACCTACTTTTTCCACTTGAGTGATTTTGCTTTTAAAAGCCAATATATTGAACAAAGTATAAGTGCAACACGTACCAAACTTGCATATCGGATGTATCTTTGATCAAATTTTCATAAAATGACCATGACCTACTTTTTCTTCTTGAATGATTTTTCCTTTAAGAGCCAGTATACATGTACTTAGAAATACGTTGAATTGAATTTTGCTGCCACAATTCATAATCTATGATTACCTATGTTTATATGTATATAAGGAGAAATGCTAAATGACTTCTGTTTTGTCACCATTGGTGCTGTATACAAACTTGAAAACAAAGTTTCTTCTTACACAGTTGCCAATGTACAACATTATGTGAAAATGGTGAATATGTATTTTTATGCCTGTGAAATTATCATTTAAGTTTTCAAAATTTACTGTTATGAATTAGGTTGCTCTTAATCTGGCCTCAAAGTTATATAGTCATTTTTACCTACATGGTGTATTATTTACTGTACAAATACTTTTAAACTATTGATCATGTAGTGAAATCTTTTGATCATAAGTCAGGAACATATTCTGTGAATATATTTGGAAACGAGAGTATTAAGTTTTGCATAAAATTATTCATACTAATTTTTGCTTTTTAAACAATTGAAAAAGACTTGTTTGGTCATTCATAGAGATGGTACTATTTGAGGGCATAAACCATGTAGTGTAAATGTGTTAGTTATATATTATATAATTTCAGGAATTATTTTCATGGTTTCCTACATGGCAACAAAACATTTGTTACAGTATAACTGGAAATTTTCATGAGTATTGAATTTCCCAATTTTATGGTAAAATAGAGTGTCTTTATTTCGGCGTGTACAATTTTTCGCCATTCCTAAATTACAAACAAATATGAACACATGATGTTACTATTTTCTACCTTTCTTTATTGAATTTTTAGTTAGTTCTATCATAAGAATTAACCCAAATCACTTCTCTTAATGTTTAATCAAAGAAAAGTGAAGAATGACACATGTACAATAAGAACAAAATGTAACTGATATACATACACCTTATCAAACACAATTTTTGTGATTCCAAATTACTCGCAAGGATAGTGAAAATTTTAGTATCTCGTGAAAATTTCTGGTTATACGATATTTAAAGTAATTTGCCATGTCAAACATTCCAAAAGTACTTGCAGGCATTTTACATTATTGGTGCACTTCAAATGTTTGATCATTCTCAAATATTGGTATTAATTTCCAACAGATACATGTATAAAGTATCCGTCATGCTGAAGTGTAGATATATATATGCCCCTATATGGAAGGTAATTGTTTTGGGGATCAAGGTATTGTACTTTACATTGTGAAACTTGTGCTACTTTGAAATTCATTACATTGAGGCATTAGGGGTATAGTTCTCTACTCCCGGTCGTTTTGATAACAGAAAAATTTTTAAATACCACGAAGATGCATTACTTCAGCAATGTTCTTGACCGTAAATTTCATGGCGAGTTGAATAAAACAGAAAAAAATATATAAGATGTGGCAGTATATAATTTCTACCTTTTCGATGATATTATTATTATACCCCTGATTCCTAAAATGTCTGTTGAATAACTTGCCCAAAATGCTTAAAGCATTATATACATATTTGCTATTTAAAAATAACATTGACTAAAGAAATAGCATTCATTTACATTCTTATCTTTATAAATGTATTTTTGTTTAGGCATAGGGATAATACTATGATTACATTTAATGGCCCTATTAAGCCCTTTATTCATTTACATCCCCCTCCTTAAAGAAGTTTTGACAGTACAATTCATTACACCTTTATTCTAACTTTTTATGAAGAAAATTGAGAAATTTGTGCAATACACATTTTTAGAAATCATCCAATTTGCAAATGTCATTTTTGACCAAGAATGGTATATTTGATATGCCAGCCATTATTCCTTACATGTTTAGCAGTTCTATACCAAAGGGCATGGTATGTGTATTGAATTCTTTATACTATTCCATCACATAATGATCTCATTACAATGAGAGTTATTCCTCTTACAATACATTCAAAAACTTGATGTTTGTAGAAAAAAAAACAGTTCATGTCCTGCAATGATGCATTTATTAATTTATGCTTCTTTTTATAGTTTATAATCCTAAAATATTGTTTTTAGCTCACCTCGACGAAGTTGAGTGAGCTTATGCTATAACCCCACGCGTCCGCGTCCGCGTCCGCGTCCGTGTCCGCGTCCGTGTCCGCGTCCGCGTCCGGTTAAGAAGTTTGGGGTAGCTCAGTATCTGACAAAGTGCTAATGCTACAGTAACCAAACTTGCACAAATGATTCATCTTTGGATGCTGAGGTGAACCCATGCATCGGATGCAGCATCTGACCTACATTTTCCGCTTGAGTGACTTGGTTAAGAAGTTTGGGGTAGCTCAGTATCTGACAAAGTGCTAATGCTACAGTTACCAAACTGGCACAAGTGATTCATCTTTGGATGCTGAGGTGAACCCATGCATCGTATGCAGCATCTGACCTACATTTTCCGCTTGAGTGACTTGGTTAAGAAGTTTGGGGTAGCTCAGTATCTGACAAAGTACTGATGCTACAGTAACCAAACTTGCACAAGTGATTCATCTTTGGATGCTGAGGTGAACCCATGCATCAGATGCAGCATCTGACCTACATTTTCCGCTTGAGTGACTTGGTTAAGAAGTTTGGGGTAGCTCAGTATCTGACAAAGTACTGATGCTACAGTAACCAAACTTGCACAAGTGATTCATCTTTTGATGCTGAGGTGAACCCATGCATCGTATGCAGCATCTGACCTACATTTTCCGCTTGAGTGACTTGGTTAAGAAGTTTGGGGTAGCTCAGTATCTGACAAAGTACTGATGCTACAGTAACCAAACTTGCACAAGTGATTCATCTTTGGATGCTGAGGTGAACCCATGCATCGTATGCAGCATCTGACCTACATTTTCCGCTTGAGTGACTTGGTTAAGAAGTTTGGGGTAGCTCAGTATCTGACAAAGTACTGATGCTACAGTAACCAAACTTGCACAAGTGATTCATCTTTGGATGCTGAGGTGAACCCATGCATCCGATGCAGCATCTGATCTACATTTTCCGCTTGAGTGATTTGGATAAGAAGTTTGGGGTAGCTCAGTATCTGACAAAGTACTAATGCTACAGTAACCAAACTTGCACAAGTGATTCATCTTTGGATGCCGAGATGGACCCATGCATCGGATGCAGCATCTGACCTACTTTTTCCACTTGAGTGATTTCGCTTTTAAAAGCCAATATTGAGCAAAGTATAAGTGCTACATGTACCAAACTTGCATATTGGATGTATCTTTGATCAAACTTTCATAAAATGACCTTGACCTACTTTTTCCGCTTGAGTGATTTTGCCTTTAAAAGCCAATATTGAGCAAAGTATAAGTGATAGATGTTCCAAACTTGCATATTAGATGTATCTTTGATCAAACTTTCATAAAATGACCTCGACCTACTTTTTCCGCTTGAGTGATTTTGCCTTTAAAAGCCAATATTGAGCAAAGTATAAGTGATACATGTACCAAACTTGCATATTGGATGTATCTTTGATCAATCTTTCATAAAATGACCTTGACCTACTTTTTCCGCTTGAGTGATTTTGCTCTATAAAGCCAATATTGAGCAAAGTATAACTGCTACATGTACCAAACTTGCATATTGGATGTATCTTTGATCAATCTTTCATAAAATGACCTCGACCTACTTTTTCCGCTTGAATGATTTTGCCTTTAAAAGCCAATATTTAGCAAAGTATAAGTGCTAGATGTTCCAAACTTGCATATTGGATGTATCTTTGATCAATCTTTCATAAAATGACCTTGACCTACTTTTTCCGCTTGAGTGATTTTGCTCTATAAAGCCAATATTGAGCAAAGTATAACTGCTACATGTACCAAACTTGCATATTGGATGTATCTTTGATCAAACTTTCATAAAATGACCTTGACCTACTTTTTCTGCTTGAGTGGTTTTGCCTTTAAAAGCGAATATACATGTACTAAGAAATATATATGAATTGAATTTTGCTGTCATGAGGTGAGCTTCGTAATCTGTGATTACCTATGTTTGAATTATAGATTCTACTTTCAATTGGAGCTTGAAAGTTCTTGAGTTTTTCTGAGATATATTATTATGTAGAATTGACAGCATTTATTATTTATTGTCACACTACCAAAAAGATGTGAATTTTGTGTGGTACTGCTATTTAGTCTTACATGTACACGTCGTCCATTGTCTGCTATGTTGACAAATTTATTGAAATTTTGGGATAATTTTTTCCATCTGATCCTAAGTTCAATTCTTTGCAACTCGTTAAAAATACATGTTTGTATTGAAAATGTAATCCACCAGAGGAGATACACATTCACAATTGACTATATTTGATTATATTTATTACTACATGTTTTTTGTTCACCATGACCGTATGTTTATGACTGTTGATGGTAGTTGCTTATGTGGTGTTTTCTGCTGACCAAGCTTTTACGCTAGTATGAGAATGCTAACTGTTGTATTCTGTGCTATAGTAGCAGTGAAACTTCTTCCCTCAAATTTAAATATGAGAATTTGAGAAAGTTTTGAAATTCCTTCATGTTTGTTGCAAATCAATCATAACTTTGAAATTGAAAGTTTTTGATAGTTACTAAACATATAGTAGTGCTATTTGCCTCGTATTTTAGTATAATTTACCTACCAAACCTGATTAACGCTTTTAAGTAGCTATTCGCCTGTGATTTGTTAATATTTTGTTAGTTACAGCATTGTTTTAAACTAAATTATTGAAGAACAATCAATATACGTATTTTCTTGAAGACATTTGTTCGAGTTATAAACAACATTAAATGTTAAAAAAGATATTTTATTTATTATGATTTTATCAGTTATTTGTTCATTGCCTTCAATCCACAAATATCAATGTGTTTTCAACCTGCCCTTACTCTATACGAAAATTTAGGTCACACAGAAAAAGAGGCAACAGAAAACTTAGAGCTAGAATACATCGTACCCTCCGATATCTACTTATAAAAGCATGCAACGGTGGCAGACACGAACTGCTTCATGCTCTCTAGTCAGTTCCAGCAGTTCCATTGAAATCTATCTGGGATGAAGAAGAGGTTGCATTCTTAAGAAATACTGATTGATTCAGACTTAATATCATTGATGCATTCGCACAGAATAAACTTTATCCTGCTATCAAATCATCTCTCCTGTAAGACAATTTATAAAAATTCCATATATTAACAAAGGTTTCGATCTTCTAAACATCTCTAATATTTTTTGGGGGATCATCACGAACAAAGTACTATTCCTCAATATTTTGAGAATTTAGAACCTCCTCTTATTTGTTACAAATATAATGAGATAAAGAAGATCCTGACGACAATCTCAACAGCACTCACAATAGAGCACCAAATTGAACATTGACGGACCCCTAGCAAGCTACAGGTGGGACCAGGTGTCTGAGAGGAGTAATCATCCCCTGTTTGGCTAGCCGCACCTGCCGTCGATGTTAACGCACAAAAATGAAAACAATCCATACAAAAAATGCATTGTCTAAGTTTATGTCTATATAGAAAGTGCTATGTCAGGGAGAAACATTTTAAACGCATACGAACAAACCCCTTGCGGGAAACTTTTTTACGAGCTCTACATGCCAAAGGACATAAGCGTGACACAAATGAGATAAAGAAGATCCTGACGACAATCTCAACAGCACTCACAATAAAGCACCAAACTGAGCATCGGCGGACCGCTAGCAAGCTAGAGGTGGGACCAGGTGCCCAGGTGGAGTAAGCATCCCCTGTTTGGCTATAAGGAACCTATATTCGAAATTTCGACTTTTCAATTATCCAGGACAGGCAGCTCGGCAGTCTTCTCAAAAAAGGACCTAAGTATAGAATCCCATCCAAGATAGATTTCATTAAATGTTACGAAGTACCAAGGGAAGCCTTAGATAACTATACCAAACAATGGTGTAAATCGGAAGGAGTCGAATCACATTATCTGCATGACTGGAAAAACCTCATTTTGGATATTACTGATATTCGAGTAGATAACTTCCACAAAAAATCCTCATCTTTTTGAAACATATTTCAAATCCAAATTACGTAATTTACATGAAAAATATATTTTATCGCCTACAGATAAAGCAGCCAACAACACCATAATCATTTAAAAACGTTACTACATATTAAATTTAGGTTCGGAATTTTCGTCTACAAATAGCAATGAAAGTGTCCCTAACATTTTGAGTAAACATAACAGTGCAATTTCTTCATTGAACATCCCTATTTCTAAATTGGATCTTCCTACAATATACTGCATGTGATTGACAAAATGATATCTAGAAATTTTCAAGCCAATACGATTTCTTCATACGGACTTTTCAAATATGTACACCACACTTCCTCACGTCAAAAGTAATGATCGATTGTCCAAACACATTGAATGGTGCTGTGATCGAGAGGGGAAAACTTTAATTTGTTCATCTGAATCAAAGGGTTTATTCGGCTACAGAATACAAATCATGGACATGTAGTGACTTGTGTTTTGCTTTGTCCTTCCTCTTGGACAACATTTATGTAAGATTTGGTGAGAATCTCTACAAGCAAGTTGTAGGGATCCCTATGGGTTCCAATTGTGCGCCTCTTGTTGCAGATTTATTTCTGTACAAGTATGAAAAAGAATTTATCCAAAATCTTCAAAAGCAAAGAAAGCATGATGGTGTGAAATGTTTCATTGGTACTTCTAGGTACCTGGATGATATTGTTACTTTCGACAATCCTCTTTTTGAAATGTATCAACATGTTATTTATCCACAAGAATTGATTCTAAACAAGGTAAACGTTACAAACACAGAAACTCTATTTTTGGACCTAAATATCATAATTGTAAATGGGGAGATTCATACGAGTGTGTATGATAAAAGAGATGATAGTAAATTTTCCCTGGCTTGACGATGATGTTCCTGGATTACCGTCATAGGGTATCTACATTTCACAGCTCATCCGGTATGTAAAAGCATGTACTGATGTTTTGGATGTTCATAGTAGAAATTTACAAATTACGAAAAAAAAAAAAGAAACTTTTAGGTCAAGGTTTTCGCGTTCATAAACTAGAAAAGACTTTCTGGAAATTTTACAAAAATAATTCTTTGAAATTCGGACCCAAACAAGCAACAGAGTATATTACTTTGGGTATTTCACAACCTGCATTTTATGGTGACATAATTAACAAAATAAGAAGGATCAAAGGTAGATAGAATTACCATCGAAAATGTGTTAGAATTATCAAATGCCTTTTATACCGTTCATATAATCCCTCTGTCACCAGACGAACACTTGACTTGGTACTTGATCAATCTACAGCCTTGTACAAGCGCATTTTTAAGAATTGCACTCTGACTGATTGTGTCGACAGGACTCCATGACGGACCCTGTCCAAACTTGTTTAGGGATGAAAGGACCCCGACCACCCGTCCTCTCTGAATCTCGGACTCCTCGGGTGATAACATGCATGAGCTCGCTACAGCCGACAGAGCACGGACTGTATTTCATACGCCGCATGTTTTTATATCCATTTACATATCCATATGTGTGTTTTTTGGGCCCCTACGTCACGCTGTCGTTCTGTATGTATCTTACACAGTGAGGATGTTATTTTGTACCACTATTGTGCGTTCTTCGAGACCTCTAGTTATTTGAAAGTTGCGGGGGATGTGTGCACGTAATCCGGATAACCACACCGTCTGATATTGGCGTGGCAAATGACCGTCCTAAGTCGGCACCGATTGCCAGTTGGTCTCCTTGGTTTATGTGTAGTCATTTGTATCTGATGTTTCTATGTGATTTGGTGTTCCTTGTACCTTTTACGTCTCTTTCTGTTCGTGTCTGCTCTGAGTTTTTGCATTGGGTGTTTTATAGTATTGCCATGGGTGCTGCGGCCGGGTGTTGTTGGAGATCCCCTCCTTTCGTACACACAGAAATCTCGTTTAAGAATGATCGATAGTGTTATAATCCTTCTGTCACTCTGTAAAGTCATAAGATCTAATTGTCCTTGGGATAATTTCATTTTCAAGGTCATGAGTTAAAGGACTATCGTCTCTATTGACAAGTAAACCATATACATAGGACTTTTGGAACAAATCACTTTTTGTTTTGCCATGTGAGTGTGATCTCACTGCTCTGTCAGTCACAATCTTTCTTGCTTAAGTACCCGAAACGTGTATGTCTAGTCCATGCAGTAAATTTATCTGTTCTTAAATGATGTTATTCATTTTGAAGACGTTTAACATTTGAACCACTTGGTGAGGGTAACTGCTGGTGGACCAGGAGTCCCAGAGGGCACATGTATAGCCAAGTTCGATCAAATTCAGTTGATCATCTGTCTCTTCTTTCTGTTATCATAAATCTTGAAATTTCTAAAACGGGGTCCTGTAGCATCATATCTCACCCATCCTGCTATGTTTTCGGTACATTTTTGGACATAATGATTTTCACACTCTTTGGCCATTTTACATTCTTTGGATTGAGGATCACCGACGAGGGTTGCGTACCTGAAACGTGCATGTCTGGTCCATGTTGTTGATTTATATGTTCTTAAATGAAGCTATTTAATTTGAAGACGTTTAACATTGCTCAGAGGCAATATCCAAGCCTCTATCTTGCTACGCATCAGACGTATTCATCCACCATAGCAAATATAAATGAACCGTCTGGAGTTTGGCTCAGAGGCTATCTGACCTTCTTTTACTTATTATGCATCCAGTAATCAAGTTGAATTCTGGCTCAGGTATTGGACTGAAACTTAGTTTAGTTACATTACGTAAATGCCTTCAACTACAGATCAGATATTAATGTGCACATACATTGGCAATTATCACTTTGGATTCCCCGATGCATTTGAATAAACATCTAACAAGTACCCATCATTTAATCAGTCTCAAATTCGAGACGGTAAGGCAAAATCATCAGAATTTCCCTTGATTGAAGTAGAAGGCATTTACAATGTAACTATTGGATTTGAAGACAGTTACGAATCTTGGTATAAACACTATTCAGTTATTATGATGTCATCTTTTGACCATAATGATCACCTAAATACTTAAATAAATGACGTGACGACCTCAACTTAAAAGCGGCGACAAAATTTTCTCTCAATCCGTCTTCATTCCTTCGTCCCTATTGCCTATAGTGTTTTGATATCAGAGAAAGACTTCGTTCTAAGGGTAAAGGAGACTAACGAAAATCTATTGAACCAAGGATAGGTATGTGAGCGACTGACTTTGTCAGTGCGAAAAAAAATTATGGTCGATTCAATGGAAATATAAAACATAGTATAGTTCGATGACCTCATTGTTGGAAGATATATTAGCTTAGAACCATAGTATACCAGAGAAGATATATTTGCTTAGAAACATAGTATACCAGAGAAGATATATTAGCTTAGAACCATAGTATACCAGAGAAGATATATTAGCTTAGAACCATAGTATACCAGAGGAGATATATTAGCTTAGAACCATAGTATACCAGAGAAGATATATTAGCTTAGAACCATAGTATACCAGAGAAGATATATTAGCTTAGAACCATAGTATACCAGAGGAGAAGTACCAATCGTACTTCAGTAACATCGAATTTAATACATTCATCGGACTTGAATTTTCCTGTACGGCTTGAGTGACGGGTGTAAATATCAAACAGGAGCAGCTCACTTCAGAAATCGGAAAATTAAAGTTTTCTCCAATTTGTTGGCATATTTTCCGATTAAAATTTATATAAGGGGATAGATCTCGAACTCTCATAACTAACGGTGTATGATATATGTCTGTACGGCCAATAGTATGCTCACAGTGAAAGAAAATAATAGGGAGTTTTCTATGTTAATTTTAGCATGACGTCGACGTTCTCCATAGACTCAGTGTTAAACATCGGCGACGTCGCCCTAAAATTAACATAGAATACTCCCCATCTAAAACTATTTTCTTTCACTGCGAGCGTAATATTTGTCGCACAGACATATATCATTCACCGTTAGTTATGAGACTTCGAGATCTATCCCCCTATGTACATTTTGATCTCAAAAATTGCCGACAAAGTAGAAAAAACTTCAATTTTCCGATTTCTGAAGTGAGCTGCGCGGACAGTAATCTCATTTGGGCACATGATCTCATCTCCCGTTGGGTTTCTTTTTTTATTCTTTGCGGAATCTCAAAGTTAGTTTTGTTCTTTGTTGTTGGATTCTTTTCTATGTTTCTTACTGTTTGTTTGCTTAGTGGTATTAAATGTCATCATTGCCTTTCTATTTATCATGTTTAGAATTGAAAAACAATGATGACTTTTAATACTACTTAGCCAAAGAGCAGTAAGAAACATAGAAAAATAGTAAACATGATATAAAAAGTATATTTGACATTAATATTATGAAGCTAAAAATGAAAAATATGGTAAATGTCTTACCTTCATTATCAAATGAACCACTGTTATGTTGTTGTAGTACTTCCTTTCGTCTATGGTAATGGCGGAAATCTTTTTCACAAGTAGAAATCAAGGTCATTAAAATATTTGAATTATGAGGGTAATATTAAAAATTTTTTTAGTCATTTATGTGTTTGAAGCATAGATAGGAAAATATTATACATGATACACTCATATAATATATCTTCTGTTTTACAGAATAAGCCTTAAAGACAAGGAAAAACAATCCATAATGGGAAATCCAGGAATAAAATAATGAATACGTAGCAGAATGGATGGGACAAAACCTACTTATTAAAAGAAAAGTCCGATACTTTGAAGGAAAGATCTTCCAATGATAAACACCAAAGAAGTACCTAACAGGCATTCAGTCTCAAAGTCGAGAAGGCAAGGCCAAATTGTGAGAATTCCCATCGGAACGACTGCGAACCCCGGAATGAACATCACTCCAAAGTGAGACAAGGTGCCCAAATTGTCGGAATTCCAATGGGAATCAATTGTGCCCCACTCCTTGTCGACATTTTTCTTTACTCGTACGAAGCTTAATTAATTCAATTTTTGGTCTCTGAAGGGAAAAAGTACTAAGCTTCTGACTTTAACTTCACTCACAGATACATTGACGATGTGCTGTCCATCAACAATCCAAAATTCGCGGATTACCTCAGCAGAATCTATCCTTCGGGGCTTGAAGTCAAAGAAACTACAGAGATAGATAATTCGGCATCCTATTTGGACATAATTTTGTCCTACGACACTGATGGTCACTGATGAACACCCCATTCTATGACAAACATGAAGACTTCAGTTTCAGCATCACAAACTTTCTTTTCTGAGTAGCAACATTCCTTCATCGCCTGCTTATGGCGTGTTCATATCTCTCATGCCAGAGCAAGTACCAAATATACAGATTTTAGAGCTAGGCGTCTTTCAGATAAGCTTCTCGGTCAGGGATACCTTTATGATATATTTACATCGTCACTGTGGAAGCTTTACGGTCGATACGGGGAATTTGTCATACACTATGATGTCTCTTGTCCAGAATGGTGGATGACCATTTGAACCATCCAACCACAGAATATACTTGAAATGGAAGTAACCGGATGTGATATTTCTGCCGAATTGAAGCGAAGGATGTTGCATGCAAGCAGGAGATGCTGACTCTTCCTGGGCACCTGGTCTCACTCCCATATTGGCAGTTCGATCCTTTCATGTGGTGGAGGTTTTGGTTAGTTTGCTTTGGTACCTGTTTTAGCCTGATTTTGCATGCCTTCGGTTTATGATTTTCTTAATCTAATATGTACTGTTTATTGGGGTAATTGTCATATTTGTCATGATGATACAGGACCACTTTTCAAGAAATTTTGTTAACAGAAATTTTCGAATGCGTTGAAAAGCCGATCAAGTTGATCGAACTTTTTGGCATATTACATTGTTTAGATTTGAGGATCACTGACGAGGGATAAGTACCCGAAACGTGCATGTCTGGTCCATGCTGTCAATTTATCTGCTCTTAAATGATGCTATCGAATTTGAAGACGTTTGACATTGGCTACATGTGCCCTCGGGAATTCCAGGGGGGGATTTCTGTTCCACCAGCAGTGAGACTCACCAAGTGGTATAAATATCAAATGTCTTCAAATTCAATAGCATCATTTAAGAACAGATAAATTTTCAGCATGGACCAGACATGCACGTTTCGGACACTTAACCCTCGTCATTGATGCTCTTTCTAAAAATTAATATTGCCAAAGAAAGTGAAAGTTATAATGTCCAAAAATTTATCGAAAGACGTAGAAGGATTGGTGGGGTATGATACTACAGGACACACGTTTTAGAAAGTTCAAGAAATTTTGACAGCAGATGAAGAGACGAGCAACCGAAGTTGATCGAACTTGGCTACATTTGCCCTAAGTGATACAGATGTCTAACCGAAAAAAAAACCGACTGAATCAAGGGTACATCTGTGAGCGACTGATTACATCACTGCAAATCTTTTGGACAATACAATGAAAATACAAAACATTGCAGCATTTTGTTGTCATCCATGTTGAAAGATATCTAGGTTAGATCCATCCCAAACACTGAATTTAACGAGGCTCTGTACAATTAGAAAAATTTGATGACGGTGAAATTTCAATTTCTTTTTCTTAAAATGATATTTGAAGTACAACAAATAAATAACATTAATTCAATTAAAATCTCTTGCACAGAAACATGAAAAATTTGGGAAAAATCATTATTTTGCAGTAAAACCCCATAAGGTCTCATTGTTAGATGCCATTATCTTTGAGATGACCCCTACATAATACTGAACGGTCAACTTCTATTTTCTTTCCCATTAAATGAATTTATAATACTGCAATTATATTATCCGAATTTAGTCAAAATACCTTGGGTAGAAGCTCATAATTTTCTAATTAGACCCAGCCTCGTTAACAAATTCACTGGATATCCACGCGGCGTAAGTGAAGGACGTTGCTAGTAAACAAGAGATGCTCGCTCTCCCCTGTCACCTGATCTCTTCTCCATTGGAAATTCACGTTTGCTTCTTTGCAGAATATCTAATTCTATTTGTTGTTGTGAGAATATTTTCTATGTCTCGTACCCGTTGTCGGTGTGGCAGCCCTCAGCGTTCACTGTTTTTCTATTTTCCATAAGAACTTTTCTATGTTTGGAAAACTTCGGGATAAATGGAACTGCATTTTCAATTAAACTTTACGTCTTATTTCTTTATTTAAATGATTCTAGGTAGCGCCACCAACAATGAAATTTGGTAATATTCTGATGCCCGGGTATATGTGCGATCCCTAGTTTTTAAAAAAATCAGCAATTGATAGATTATATCAGTGAATGTTTATTCCACACAACAACAAAATTCAACTTAAACATTCTGTTTGTTTAAGAAAGGAGGGGATCTCCAACAACACCTAAATGCAGCACCAACAGCAACCTCCCAAAACACCCACTGTAAAACACAAAAAAGACACACACAGAAAGAGAGCAGTAGTACAAGGAACGTCAAATCGCACAAAACACAAATGACTACACATAAACCAACGAGACCAATGGGTAAACGGTGCCGACTTAGGACGGCCATATGCCACGTCAGAAGCAGACGGTGTGGTTATCCTGGATTACGTGCGCACAACCCTCCCACTATTCCGATTACCCAGAGGTCTCGAAGAACGTACAATTGTGGTGTAAAACAACCTCCTCACTGTCAGATGACCAC
Organism: Pinctada fucata; assembly: GCA_028142955.1. Taxonomy (NCBI): domain Eukaryota; kingdom Metazoa; phylum Mollusca; class Bivalvia; order Pterioida; family Pteriidae; genus Pinctada; species Pinctada fucata. The sequence goes on from AP027107.1 coordinate 52,650,510, forward strand.
ACACAAACAAGACCGCAAAACGCAGGGCCCAAGCAACACAGATGAATATGTAAATGGATATAAAAAGAGGGCATGCGTAATATAACCTGTGCTCTGCCGGCTGTAGCGAGCTAATGTATTTTATCACCCGAGGAGTCCGACTGACACTCAGAGGACAGATGGTCGGGGCCCTGTCTTCTCTAAAGAGGTTTAGACAGGGCCCGTCGTGGAGTCCCGTCGTCACAGTCAGTCAGCATGAAAGTATTAAGGATGCACTGGTACAAGACTGTAGATTGGTCAAGTACCAAGCCCAGTGTCCGTTTGGTGACATTAGGATCATATCCACGGTATAAGAGGCGTTTGGTGATTCTGAAGCATTTTCGATGGTAATTCTGACCACCTTTGATCCTTCTAATTTTGTTGATCATGTCACCATAAAATGCAGGTTGCGAAATACCCAAAGTAATATACTCTGTTGCTTGTATGGGTCCGAATTTCAAAAGTAGTTGACAATAATTTTTGTAAAATTTCCAGAATGACTTTACAAGTTTGTGAAAGCGAAAACCTTGACCTAAAAGTTTCTTGGTTATTTGTAAATTTCTATCATGAAAATCCAAAACATCAGTACATGCTCTAGCATACCGGATGAGCTGCGAAATGTAGATACCATAGGACGGTAATCTAGGAACATCACCGTCAAGCCAGGGAAAATTTACTATGTTGAATCCAAAGTCATCTTTTTTGTCATACACACTTGTATGAATCACTCCATTAACAATTTTGTTTCTGTAACGTTCGCTTTGTTTAGAGTCAGTTCCTATGGATAAATAACATTTTTATACTTTTCAAAAACAGGATTGTCGATAGTAAGAATATCATCCAGGTACCTAGAAGTACCATTGAAACATTTCACATCATCATGTATTCTTTGTTTTTGAAGATTTTGGATAAATTCTTTTTCATACGTGTATAAAGATAAATCTGCAACAAGAGGCGCACAATTAGTACCCATAGGGATCCCTACAACCTGCTTGTAGAGATTCTCACCAAATCTTACATAAATGTTGTCCAAAAGAAAGGACAAGGCAATACAAAGGTCACTACATGTCCATGATTTATATATATGATTTGTATTCTGTATTGGAAAAGAAACCCTTTGATTCAGATGTACAAATATAAGTTTTCCCTTCTCGGTTAAAGCACCATTTAATGAGTTTGGACAATTGATCAGTAATCTTATCGTGAGGAAGCGTGGTGTATATATCTTTAAATCAAATACAAAATTCAGACTAATCAGAAGGCATTTTACATGTGTGCAGCACCGCACAAATCAATTTTAACAGCGCTATGAATGAATTTCCATTTTGCAAAAAGAAACCCTTCGAGATTCAAATAATACAATCTATTTAAACATTCTGTAAAGAAGCAAATGTGAAACCCCAAAGGAGATGAGACCAGGGTCCCGGGGAGAGTAAGTCTCTCCTGTTTGCCAGCAAAGAAGGGAGGGGATCTCCAACAAGACCCTGTTGCAGCACCAACAGCAAAACACCAAAATACCCGATGCAAAAACACAAAAGACGAGCATAATATGAGACGAAAAAAAGACATACGACATGTAAACATCAAAAACAAAAGACTACACATAAACCGACGAGACCAATGGGTAACCGGTGCCGACTTTGGACGGCCATTTGCCACGCAAGAGGCAAATGGTGTGGTTATCCTGGATTACGTGCGCACAACCCTCTCAAGAAACAACCGTCACTTGGGCCGTGAAGAAAAAAGTCATACCCGGCAAGTTGTTTGGATGGTTCCAACCTGAATACAAAAATGTAGCTATCTCCGAGTTGGAATAAATTACCGGTTATTCCTAATTAGGACATAAAATTCAGACTGTGGCTTTAAGACTCCTCCGTTATATATCATTCAATGGCTCCTGATCGATGAGAAATCAGATCTTTGATTTGCAACCGTTCAACCGATCGTCTTTCACCTTTAAAAATACATAATACAGGAGGTGCCATCCTTTTTGTCAAAACAATCACATTTTCGTAAGATATGTTTTGTTAATCCCTAAATATTTATAGAATCGCTCACACTTTATACAGAAAATATCATAAATGATCTTGTGCTCCATTTTATGTGATGTCACCGAATAAAGATTAAATATTCTAAACATTTATTTTCATGCGTTTACATAAATAAACCTTTGAAAAGATTTTTCTTTTGTAAAATTAAAGTAGGGCGAATTCTAAGTATGCTTAATCGATTGCACACAAACATTAAATGAATCAACCAAAGCATGCCTATCTTTGAAGTTGATTCTTTTTGTTAAGGAGGTTATACTCTCCATTTCCCATAATATACTTTAAATCTCAAAGTTCTCATGATTAATCACAAGGGAATATATCGACAACTGTACACGTTCGGGGAGAGTTTGAGTTATTGCATTTAAAACCAACACTCCTGTATTTGCCATGAAATAATGCATCAAAGTGACTTGGACATGGAAAAACACATTTTCAACATGAAGGAATCCTACCTATATACAAAACATATGATCCTTCAGACTTTTCAAAATGAGAATTGAAAATCACATATTATCTTTCCTTGATCTCCAACGTTCAACTATCTGTAGAAAGATAAGGTGAAGATCCCCAACTTGACGACATTGCAGTGATTATACAGAGGAACAAATACGAGAACAGGGAACAAACATAAGGAGACAACGTGACCAATAATATCACATTATTGATACACTCATGCCAACACTATATACATGTTTGACGTCTTCAAATTCATTAGCATCATTTAAGAGCAGATAAATTTACAGCATGAACCACACATGCACATTTCGGGTATTTAACCCTCGTCAGTGATCCTCAATCTAAACAATGTAACTATGACCAAAATCTTTAAAAATTATGTCATAAATATACCGGAAGACGTAGCAAAATGGCTGGGATATGATGCTACAGGACCCCGGCTTTAGAAATTTGAGAGAATTTTGAAAACAGAAATTTTCAAATGCGTTTGAAAAAACGACCAACCGAAATTGATCGATCTTGGCTACATTTGCCCTCGGTGACTCTTGGTCCACCAGCAGCAGTGACACTTTCCAAGTGGTACAAATGTTTAACGTTTTCAAATTCATTAGCATCATTTTAGAGCAGATAAATTTACAGCATGGATCAGACATGCACGTTTCAGGTATTCAACCCTCGTCAGTGATCCTCAATCTAAACAATTTAATATGACCAAATCTTTGAAAATTATGTCCTAAATATACCGAAAGACGTAGCAAAATGGCTGGGATATGATGCCACAGGACCCAGGTTTTAGAAATTTGAGAAAATTTTGAAAACAGAAATTTTCAAATGCGTTTGAAGAAACGACCAACCGAAATTGATCGAACCTGGCTTCATGTGCCCTCGGTGACTCTTGGTCCACCAGCAGTGACACTCACACATGTTTAACGTCTTCAAATTCATTAGCATCATTTTAGAGTATGAATAATATCCACAGAGTCAAAATGTCAATGAATTCATTATTGGCTGCCGCAGTATGATCATATTGAATCTCAGATGACAGAACTTCAAAAATATACTCTGCCTGCTTGGAAACAATTAAGAGTATGTGTTCTGTCGATGTGATAAAAAATTAAAATGACCTTTCTTATACTGTATGCCAAGAATGCACAAATCCCCATTCAAACAGCTCTCTCTAAAGTAAATTCACATTTAAATTTAAAAAATAAAACCAAAAGGCGCTACTGAAATAAATTTTGGCGGCTCCTGAAAATCGCTAAGGCTGAAAGCTTCATTGATGAGGATTGAACATCCGAAACACATTTCTGGTGCATTATAAATTGGTTTAGAGTCGGAGACGACAGATACGTGAGCATCACAGAAACACAAAGGACGACTTGCTATATAATCAATCTGGATCAATGGAATTACATTTTTTAGTTATAGTGTACATCTAAATTCTTCATCGAATTTATTGAGGGTGGCGCTGTTTACAATCATTTTTTTGTAATTTTCTTGCTCTATAAGTTCTATAAGTTCTCATGTCGCGGTCAATGAGCGAAACTTCCCCCTTAATTTTGAATTATACGAAGAGAGACATTTATAAGGGATTTAGACTCCCTTTTTGGTCCTGCTTGTTTGGATGCTATAGCTTGCGTCGTATGTGTTGTGTGTTGTATATTTATTGTAATATTGGAATATGTTTCTACTGTACTAATAAGAACGACATCGCGCTTAAAGCACCACCTACATTACATTCCATACTTGCACTGGATTCTGGAGATTGTTCATTATATTAAGTTTTCCTTCGTGTTTCTGTGTTCTTGTTTCCGTCTGTTTGTCCTATACTTTCCTTTATCATGAGTATATGTTTTAAAGATTTGCTGAAAGACCATTCCTCCAAACACCATTTATATGTTATTAGTTGAAAGTTGTTGAAAGTTCAATATTTTGATTACCTCTTTTTCTGTGTATCTATTAAATTCGGAATTTTCTCTCACAAAATAAGTTGTATTGTAATCCATTACAATGCACCTGTATTTTTATGCTGGTTGAGGCATTTTAATGGTTTGAGAGATTCTTTCTATAAAATTTAGAATGGGGAATCGTTGTATAAAGAATGGATCGAAGAATTTGATAAAAAAAAAAAACATTATTGAAATTTGTTCTGAAAGTTCTTTTAAATTTTTTAATATCCATATTTTGGTTGATATCTTTTCTAGAGTAAATTGTTCATAGTGCTTTAAAGACCAATTTTGATTTCTGAAAGAAACTTGGTTTAAAGGATCGATACTGTTTTAGTGGAGCATTTTGACGATCCAGCTTTATGTACCAGCTTTCATTTAATCATTCAAATTAGGTTTGGTTCGATGTATTTTAACAGAATACTCTTTACTTACTGATCTATTCATGGTAATTACAAATAAAGAGATTAATGAATTACTCAATTATGGTCCAGAAATCATAAAAAAATATAAATTCAACAGAAATCTTTTCTGGATAAATGTTTTGTCTTCTCGTTATGAATTCAGAAAAATTCTATATGAAAAAATGATGGGTAAAAAAAACAAAAAATTCATTTATCAAAAAAAAAAAAAAAAAAAGAACTGAAGAGGAATGATTTGTTATTTTAAATTACTTGTTATGTAGAAAAATAAATGAGAGCATAGATAGAATTCCCCTGTGTTGAGTCTATGTCTGATTCCTATTTGAGGCTGTCATGTAAAAGTGTATTTGTTAGCTGCTTCATCTACTGAAGCAATAACAAAATGTTCTCGGAGAAAGGAAAGTTCTCTGGTTACATCAGGGTCTTGAATCTGGTGCTCAGAGAGGGTCGTTCTCTTTTGATAATGGATCTAAGCAACAATCTAATAGACTTAATCCATTCGGAAAGGGAATCAACCGGTTCCTAAACAGACGGTCAAAATATAGGAGGAGGACAGCCAGTTTTGTCATTCTAATTTGCTTCCCCGCGATGGAGTGTGTACGTGTATTTTTCCTTTATAAAATTAATTTCTTTCCAATGTTAGTGCTGGAGAGAAAATTTGCTGTGGTCACTTAAGTACTCATATTTTCTGAATAGTTTTGACTTGAAGAACCCTAATGAGGATTTTTATTACTCCAAGGATGACTGTACTGTTCAATTTTTGTCCAGAATGCTACTATCTGGCGGCACATTTGACACAGGCATTTCGCTTTTCTTACAAAAAAAGTAATGGGGGTTCCATGTACTTTGATTCTTTATACGCTAATATTTTCTTTTCAATTATGTTTTTTGTATGTGAATGTTTGTATTTTATAAATTTTGTAAGATGATTTTAGATCGTTCTTATTGTAATTTCTTAACATGAGCATTCGATTTGTACAAAAGAAGTGGACATACAACTACTATAGGTACCAACAAATAGAGACAGTAAAAATACTCTAAGACGAAGGACTTAGAAACGAAGCAAATACTTCTAAGTCACATAAAAGGAGGGAGACCACTACAGTATCCAGCACCGACTTACTACAGTTCTCATCGATCGTGTGGTTTATACGGATTACGTGCGTACAACCCTCCCACTTATGCTTCACAGAGGTATCCAAAGACGCGCAAGTTTTGTGTAAACAAAAATTCTTCTCACAAACTAGAAAGTAAAACACATGGAACTATATAAATGTAAATTGATATCAAAAGAAGAAGGCATACGAAACACAGTCCGTGCTCTGCTGGTTGAAGCGAGGTCATTATCAATCACCTATTATTTCAAATCAATTTCCATATTGCGCAAAGATGAGAAATGGACAGTAACCGTCAAGGATACCATCATCAAGGATAGTCCGTGTGTATACTTTGATTCGTTTTCGATTAAAAGTTTTCATTTGGAAGATGCAATGTTCAAACAAGTTTATCAATAGAATCGAAAACCAATTGATCATATTGCCTGTTTTCACTTTCTGTTCCGATGACGTCATCTACGATGAAATTCCATATTTTTATTCGCACGTATTCATTGGTCTTCTTGTCCATCGTGTTCATTAATAGTTGGTCGTTATGATATAAGTGTTTTTGTTGTCTCCGTCTTGTTGTTTAAGTGATAGTTTTATCTACTATTCCCAGTGTTCAAGTCTTTTGTGTGTATTCCGCTGTGATCATTGCAATGTCGTCTTGCTGCCGAGCGCCATCTGACAGAACACAGAAATACAGCTGCTCATTTATAACTTCATTGAATACGATAGAATAATTAAGACATTTAATGATTTGTATTCTGTTGCAGAAAAGAAACCCTTTGATTCAGATGTACAAATATAAGTTTTCCCCTGTCGATTAAATGAGTTAAAGAAGATCCTGACGATAATCTCAACAGCACTCACAATAGAGCACCCAAATGAACATCGACGGACCCCTAGCAAGCTACAGGTGGGACCAGGTGTCCGGGAGGAGTAAGCATCCCCTGTTGGCTAGTCGCACCCGCCGTCGATGTCCACGCACGGAAATGAAATCAATATATAAAATATATGCACTGTCTGAGGCTATGTCTATATAGAAAGTGCCATGGTGACCATGTCAGGGAAAAACATTCAAAATTAAAGCACCATTTGATGAGTTTGGAAAATTGATCATTAATTTTGTAGTGAGGAAGCGTGGTGTACATATTTGAAAAGTATAATGAAGAAATCGTATTGACTTGAAAATTTAAAGATTTCATTTTGTCAATCACATCCCCTGAATCTTTAATAGACGAAGATAAAACATCATTCCTGTCGACGCAAACGGCCATTTGAAACACCTCACTGTACGACAAGCGTAATGACTTCACCTACTTCCCTTTCATGAGTAGCAACATTCCGTCTTCTCCTGCTTAAAGTATTTTTGTTTTTGGATCAAAGATAGACAACTTAACTATCGAAAATGCGTCAGAATCATCAAACGCCTTTTATACCGTGGATATGATCCTACTGTCACCAGACGGACACTAGGGTTGCTACTTGACCAATCTTCAGTCTTGTACCAGCACATTCTAAAAACTTGCACTCTGACTGACTGTGACGACGGGACTCCATGAAGGGCCCTGTCCAAACCTCTTTAGAGAAGACAGTGCCCCGACCACCTGTCCTCTCTGAATGTCAGTCGGACTCCTCGGGTGATAACATATATGAGCTCGCAGCGGCAGAGCACGGATTGTATCACGTACGTCCTCTTGTTATATCCATTTACACATTTATCTGTGTTGCTTGGGCCCCTGCGTTTTGCGGTCTTGTTTGTTTGTGGTCATCCGACAGTGATGAGGTTGTTTTACATCACAATTGTACGTTCTTCGAGACCTCTGTGTAATCGGAAAAGTGGGAGGGTTGTGTGTACGTAATCCAAGAATAATAGAATCTATCCCTAGATGTGATCAGGGACAAGGAAATCCAACCCGAGTGTCCAGGATTTGCTTGTACCACGACGAGGGTTGCCGAGTCGTGGACAAAAGCAAATCCTGGACACGAGGGTTGGATTACCGTGTCCCTGATCACATCTGGGGATTGATTATTTTTCTCCAACTGTCTAAAAGCGCTCAAAATTGAGATTTTATGTATTCTTTTTCATATTTTTATCGGTAAACGCAGCAATCAGGTATGACGTCACAATTGACGTTACAGTCAAAAGGCACGTGAAAATGTTATCTTACCCCATAGGGGTAAGACAAGGATATCTTTTCCCAGCGTTTCCATGGATACCCCAGTCCACAGTGGGAAAAAAACACATCTTCTGCTATTTCCGTGACAGATGGCCGTCCTAAGTCGGCACCGGTTGCCCATTTGTCTCGTTGGTTTATGTGTAGTCCTTTGTGTCTGGTGTTTCTGTGTTGTGCGTTAACGTTCTTTGTCCCTTTTGCGTCTCTTTCTGTGCTTGTCTGCTCTGTGTTTTTGCATTTGGTGTTTTGGGGTTTTGCTGTGGGTGCTGCAACCTGGTGTTGTTGGAGATCCCCTCCTTGTTTTGTCATCTAATTAGGTACGCCAGGGCATGTTTCAAATACTAGTATGACTATTTCATCGTTAGAGCCAGACGGCTTGCAAGTAAATAAGCTACCTGTTCTGGGTTATGTTACACAACGGCTGAAATCATCATTGAGGAAGTTCTTTGGTCGAGACGGGGATCTTACAAAAGCATATGAGATCCTCTTTCCATTTGATGAGCGACATCTATATTGCTATTGAATGGTGTTCAACATCACCAAACAAGATATCTTTACCTAATATGTACTTCAATATGTACATCGAGACAATCTCCGAATTTGACAAGTTTTGTTGAATGCAAACAGGAGACAGTGACTGTGCCCGTGCACCTGGTCTCACTTCGGAATTTTAATTTATTTCGGGGTTCTCAACTGTTCCAAAGGAAATTCTAATTATTTTGCATGCCCCTCTCGACTTTGAGACGGAACTAATGGGTACTTTTTTCGATATTTATTTGTATGGTGTTATGTGCATTTTTGAAATCCAGTACCAAGTCTAATTCGATAGAGTCAAGGCCAAAACTGAAGAGGACTGATTTGTTATTTTCAATTACTTGTTTTGTAGAAAAATAAACGGGAGCATAGATAGGATTCCCCTGTGTTGAATCTATGCCTGATTCCTATTTGAGACTGCCGAAGTAATTATTTTACATGTAAATGTGTAGTCGTTACATGTAGCTGCTTTATCTGCTGGAGCATTTAATTTAACAAAATGTTCTCGGAGAAAGGAAAGATCAGTGGTTACATCAGGGTCTTGAATCTGGTGCTCAGAAAGGGTCGTTCTTTTTTGATAATGGATCTAAGCAACAATCTAATAGACTTAATTCATTCGGAAAGGGAATCAACCGGTTCCTAAACAGACGGTCAAAATATAGGAGGAGGACAGCCAGTTTTGTCATTCTAATTTGCTTCCCCGCGATGGAGTGTGTACGTGTATTTTTCCTTTATTAAATTAATTTCTTTCCAATGTTAGTGCTGGAGAGAAAATTTGCTGTGGTCACTTAAGTACTCATATTTTCTGAATAGTTTTGACTTGAAGAACCCTAATGAGGATTTTTATTACTCCAAGGATGACTGTATTCTTCAATTTTTGTCCAGAATGCTACTATCTGGCGGCACATTTGATAGAGGAATTTCGTTTTTCTTACAAAAAAAGTAATGGAGTTCAATGTACGTTGTTTCTTTATACGCATATATTTTCTTTTCAATTATGTTTTTTTGTATGTGAATGTTTGTATTTTATAAATTGTATAAAATGATTTCATCGTTCTTATTGTAATTTCTTAAATGAGCATTCGATTTGTACAAAAGCAGTGGACATGCAACTACTATACCAACAAAAAGAGACAGTAAAAATACTCTAAGACGAAGGACTTAGAAACGAAGCAAATACTTCTAAGTCACATAAAAGGGGGGAGACCACTACAGTATCCAGCGCCGACTTACTACAGTTCTCACCGATCGTGTGGTTTATACGGATTACGTGCGTACAACCCTCCCACTTATGCTACACAGAGGTATCCAAAGACGCGCAAGTTTTGTGTAAACAAAATTTCTTCTCACAAACTCACCAAACGCATGGAACTATTTAAATGTAAATTGATATCAAAAGAAGTAATCATACGAAACACAGTCCGTGTTCTGCTGGTTGAAGCGAGGTCATTATCAATCGTCCATGATGTCTGATCAATTTCCATATTGCCCAAAAAATCTGGATCCAGAATTCTATGATGAGAAATGGATGATTTGTTTTTGATTGAGAGTTTTCATTTGGAAGATGCAACTTTTAAACAATGGGATCAATGGAATCGAAAACTAATTAACCATATTGCCAGTTTTCATTTTCTGTTCCGATGACGTCATCTACGATGAAATTCCATGTTTTTATTCGCACGTATTCATTGGTCTTCTTGTCCATCGTGTTCATTAATAGTTGGTCGTTATGATATGAGTGTTTTTGTTGTCTCCGTCTTGTTGTTTAAGTGGTTGTTTTATCTACTATTCCCAGTGTTCACGTCTTTTGTGTGTATTCCGCTGTGATCATTACAATGTCGTCTTGCTGGCGAGAGCCATCTGACAGAACACAGAAATACCCGGGAGCTGCTCATTTACAACTTCATTGAATACGATAGAATAATTCAGACATTTAAAAAATCACATACGAACGAGTATTCTCTCTTTGTACAGATTGGGTTTTAAAGAATATAAAATTATTCTTTAAAGTAAAATTGTGATAATTCTTCAAATGGCAATTTGAGAATGAAAAAAAAAAAATCTTTTCATATTCAGCTTTATAACTTCTTGTTGTTTACTTTATTTCTACCATGTTTGATGAAGTTATATTCATTTTTGAGAAGTGTTGCGATCACAAGACGTTTAAATGCAATGTATTCTTGGTCCTGTCAAAATTTGCAGATGAAAAAAATATTTGTTCGTATTCTTCATGTACTGTCGTTCATTTCTGCAAATATACTACCGAATTCGGACACACGCAATACGGAAAGGTCTATACATATATACTTCCTAGCGAAGCTAATGTATTTTTCCTGGTTAACATGTTTCCTGGTGTGTGTAATAACTGTTGATACATGTCACCTTCACACTACCACGGAAACCTGCACTTAATTTAGCACATATTTCGCACCACCCTGTAGTATATACAAACTGATTCAGCTAACGTCTAGAAGTAAACAACCTGTTATCACTACTTTGTCTGCTACTGACTGGGTTCACAATAAGGTAGGATCTATTATCATTTATATTACAATCTTAGAATATATAACATACCGACATTGCATAGTCATTGAAGTGTCATTTCAGTTGTCTCATACTGCTTGATAACATGTTAAGAACACACCTGTAGACGTTGGCCAAATTTCTAAAATATCGACCGAAATATATTTTGTGGGCGGATCAACCGAAAAATTTTCCCGCTTTCTTGTCGATATTTCTTGGGTATTGAAAAAGGAAGTAAAGCAATGGCGTAGCTCTGCTTGAAAAAGTGGAGGGGCACAACATCCCAAAATTTCTAACAAGCAAGCAAAAAAAAAAAAAATAAATAAAAAAAAAGGGGGGGGGGGGGAGGGGGGGGGGGGGAGGGGAGGAAGAGGAAGAGATTAAAAAATAAATAATGGGTTTTCATGTTCTGTATGCACAAATGTTAACATTTCTGGTGCAATTCTAAATTTTAAGTACATGAATAAATGCAAAATATTGACTAATCAGAAAATACTGTCTGTGTCCTCTATCATTAACATATACATGTAATGATATTCTATATAGTTTGAGTTAAAGGTATTTTGCAGTTTTTTTTATATCTGTATGACCAAAAATAACGTCAAAAAGTGGGGGGGGGGCACAAACATACTTATGCCCCCCCCCCACTTTCAAAAGTGGGGGGGGGGGGGGGGGGCACGTGCCCCCCCCCTGCCCCCTTGTCCTACGCCAGTGTAAAGGGAGTTGTCATGATGAAGACGAATGTCTTACGAATGCTGATTAATTGGAACTAAACGAAGAGAAGGGGAAACTTGACTTTAGCATGGCTTGTCAAAGTTAAAAGACGCTTGATATATTGTGAACAGATAAAGTTATGCTAGGTTTACACTTAGCCACGATGCCCTACGATGTCTACGATTGAGCAAAATCGTGGAGCTCCACGATTCTATAAATAAAATTGGTCTTCGCACGCTCTCCGACGCTCCATCACGCTCTGATACGCGCTGTAGCGATTTGTTACGATTGTAGATAAGATCTGTTACGATTTGCATCCCGTTCTCTCAAGCTTCGTTACGTTCCCTTACGATTACCAAGACGAGCTATTACGCTTTGCCACGCTCTATCACGATTCCCTACGCTTATCAAGTTCTGTTGCGATCTGTTACGATGCAGGACTACGATTTGCCGCGATTTAACACGATTTGATATGAAATAGACAACCAGTTTCAATACCACTTGCAATATCCGAACAAGATTAAGCTTAATATCAAGGAGATGAATATTTTATATCGCAAAACGCAGGAAATGGCATTGATGAACCTTATTTGATCTTTCTTTTTTTCGATTATTAAAGTTAACATTTTTTCTTGAGCAATTCAAATCTTTGATTGCGTGTATATATTTAACTCGTTCGAAGACAATTAATGCAGCACCTTACTGATTATCAAGACTTCTTTTCTTAGTCTTCTTCATATGTTAGAAATTGTTGCGGATGTTAAAAACACTTTTAATCCATCAAAAACGGGTTGTCTTATTATAATTTTTATGATAGAAATATTGGAATCGCAACGTATCTTGTAGATCGTGGTCTGAATCGTGGAAAACCGTAACAAATCGTCAAAGAGCGTGAGTGAAATCGTAGTGGACCGTAGGAGAACGTGTTTCACCAAGATCTCCTACGATCGCATATTACGATCTGTTGCGCTTTGTCAAGATCTGTTACGCTCTACTACGCTCCATCACGTTCACTACGCTCTCCTACGCTCTCTCACGATGTAAGGATCAATCGGGACAATCGTAGCAAATTTTTTGAGAATCAAAAATTTTGCCACGATCTCTGCGATCTCATACGATCATCACGATTCCACCACGCTCTCTTACGATCGTCACGATTCAACCCCACGCTCTCTTACGATCTCTACGATTCACCTCATTCGGGGCAATCGGGGCGATCGTCGCTAAGTGTAAACCTAGCATTAGCAACAATCAATGAATACGCGATATATCATAAAAAGGGCAACAAATCCGACTTTGGACAACCATTCACCATATAAATAGTAAATGGTGTTATAATCTGGATTACGTGGACACGACCCTCCCACTTATCCGACTATTTGAAGTCGCACAACTGGTTTATAGACAAAGCGTATCCTCACTTTGAGGTGACATTACAAATAAGACAGGGCACAAGGCAACACAAAAAACTATATCAAAAGAATTGGACATGCGGAGAATGGTCCGTGCTATGCAAGCTGAAGCGAACTCATTATCAACCATCCGAGAAATCCGATCAACTTTCTGATTGGACAAGAGATAAGGATCCATTCTTCTTTGATGAGATTGAAAGATATATTTTAAAACCCCATTCATTTGAATATAAAAATAGGTCATCGAGGTTATCTGATTATGTAATATTATCTGCTAGTATCATAAAAGTGCATATAGACAGGTAATATTTGAAGGACAGATACAGTATCATATGTGCGACCGAAATAAGATTGTAGCCTGACGTGTAACCTAAAAGTGTTTACATATCAAAATATTAAAAGTCAGTTGTTGCAAAAATGAAATCTTCGTGAAACATACTGGTACGCCCTTATACTTTTGATATCCATTTACATATTCATCTGTTTGTTAGTTGGGCATTTGACAAATGATGACAATCGCTTATAGTACCCCGCTACAAAGATGGCACATTTCGACATTTGCATACCAAGGATTTCAATAAGATTATAAAGAGCTATTTAAAAGAATAAAAAAGCTCATCAATTAATTACAGAGCTTTATTGAAGAATCGAAGAGCTCTCTAATTCAATTATAGAGCTCTCTAATACAAATAGAGCTCTATAATTCATACTTAGTCGATTGCTGTAATTGGAGAGCTCTATAATTTAAGTGAAGAGCTCTTTAATTCTTTTACAGAGCTCTTAAATTCTTTTACAAACCTCTTTAATTCAATTACAATATGGAGATGTCCCTTTAAAAGAGCTCTCTTAAACTAAAAGCTCAATTAAAATGCTCTGTAAAAGAATTAAAGAGCTCTCTAATTACAACAATCGTCTTAGTATGAATGAAAGAGCTCTACTATTTTATTACAGAGCTCTTCAATTCTTTGATAGAGCTCTGTGATCAATTGAAGAGCTCTTGAATTCAATAAAAGAGCTCTTTTTAAAATTATTTGAAAAGCTCTCTTTTATTAGAGGGCTCTTCAATTCTTTTATAGAGCTCTGTTATTAATTTAAGAGCTCTTTAATTCAGTTAAAGAGCTCCTTAATTATTTGAAAAGCTCTCTTTTATCAGAGAGCTCTTCAATTCTTTTATAGAGCTCTGTTATTAATTGAAGAGCTCTTGAATTCAATAAAAGAGCTCTTTTTAAAATTATTTGAAAAGCTCTCTTTTATTAGAGGGCTCTTCAGTTGTTTTATAGAGCTCTGTTATTAATTTAAGAGCTCGTTAATTCAGTTAAAGAGCTCTTTAATTATTTGAAAAGCTCTCTTTTATCAGAGAGCTCTTCAATTCTTTTATAGAGCTCTGTTATTAATTGAAGAGCTCTTGAATTCAATAAAAGAGCTCTTTTTAAAATTATTTGAAAAGCTCTCTTTTATTAGAGGGCTCTTCAATTGTTTTATAGAGCTCTGTTATTAATTTAAGAGCTCGTTAATTCAGTTAAAGAGCTCTTTAATTATTTGAAAAGCTCTCTTATTGTGTTTCTGTTACTTTGGCTTTCCATGTTGGTACAAGTTTCAAATGAGCTGAGCACTTTCGTCCTTCTCTCTTTTAGAACGGAACTTTTCCATTTTATTGGGAATGTAGTTTGTTCAGTTTGCTTTGTTTCCTATCATTCCTTGGGATACTATCTGTTTATTGGAATGCGAAATTTTGGCATATTTAAAACCTTCTGAATTCTGATATTCAATATTTCACATCCGTAGCACAAGTGAAATATATTCGAAGTAGAATAAACCTGATGTTATGACATTCATCTTGGTTATTTACCTAAATGAAATGACTTTTACCCTCTAAATAACTTTTAATTGGTAATGGAGCTTTCGGATTTCTAATACTGTATTGGGTTCATGATCCTATAGAATTGCAAAGTCAAATTAAAAATATTGGGTACCCAAGGACAAATCTTTCTTCCTGAACGAATAACCGACATGGAGCATATTTGTATTAATTATAAGCTATAAATATGACCTTGAAATCCATGCATCTGAAATCCAGTCATGTGCTCAATGTGCAATGGTGATCCTTAGTCATAGTAGCTCAAATGACATGCTTCCTTATAAACACATGTTATAGTATAATGACTATGAATAGATGCATTGGACTGGTATTTTAACTTGTGTAATTTTCTGTAAAACTTTTGAAAATAATATCTGCTGTAAAATCTTAGAGGTGCCAAGATATTGCATGTAATCTATGTTTGCATGGGTGAGTTCCTATGTTTTAAAAACAACTTTCACAGTTTTGTTTGTTAAATCAGGGAACATACGCAAGGATAATTCAAGAGAGGGATCAATTTAAGAGTTAGTAATTCCCAATTTTGCATATTAGTTTCCTTATTTCAACGAATGAAAATTACAAACTAAACTAAAGGACAAAAAAGGTCTTTACGTCGGTTTGGTATCTCTTTAAACGTGATGAAGCCGACGTGACTTGGTTAATTATTTTCATAATCATAAAGAATGTGGTGTTGGTAGTAAAACCACCGTTTGGATGGAGGTGAAGTGTGAATCTTGTAATCCGGATGATAACACTTGTAAATATGTAAGAAAGGAAGAAAGAATTAACACCATACACATTTAGAGGGTCTGACGCACAACGCTACAAATTATGTCTGACGTTCGTGGCCGAATTAGAAGAAGTAGGTTAAGAACTGAATTAAAAAATGACTTAGCTCTATTTTGTTTTGTCTGTTTTGTTATTTTTCTTTAACTTTGAATACTATTCATAAGATAAGAATCAACTTTTTTGCTAAAGATACACTATGAATGAAGGGAAATCTTGTTAATGTATGAGCATACCGGAAAATTCATTATTCTTGTATTGTGAATGCTTCGAAAGGAAGACTATTCATACATCTTCCTCATTTCCCTAGTTTCTTTTCTGGTGACTTGTAAGGAACATGTTGCATGAATATTTATTCAGTAGTATAGGTAGGGTTTTGATTCCAGATTTGAAAATTTAAAGTAAATGCACATGACGTATCTTAACGCAATCTTGTCTAAGAGTGGAAATAAATGAGGGGATTTGACAATGTTGTCTGCCAAGACAGAATGTGGACAGTGCCAGCGTCCATGTTTGTGTCATCTATGATTTTGATCAGCCCTCTTTGACAAAAATAGCATCGCAAGTAAAAGCTTCATTTGTGCGTAATCTAACAACATTCTACATGTATATATGCCCTGTAGATAAAAGAGAAGTGTTCCATTTCCGTTGTCAAAGAGCAGCATTCTTGACATAAACACTTCAATTTCGCTGTGGTACTTGAAGCTGAAATATATATATGATTTTAAAAAATCCAAATTTGTGTACACGTATACGTATTTATAGGCGTAGGATAAAAATCAATTGAGGGTCGGTGCACGGAATGAACACTTGCAATGTCGTTCAAGTATGCCCACCATCAGTAGATATATATTATCGAAGTTTTACCCAAGATATCAACCCTTCATACCGACAGCTGCAGTCATGTTAACACTGTTTCCTGATTTCAAGGAAGTTATGTACATGAATTAATCTTATTATGTCTGATTTACCTTCCAGCCAAGGCATCGTCTGGCATGTTATATGTCAGAATATAGGACCAGGAACTTATTTCTGACAACATTGATTCGTTCTTGCCGTTACTCAATGCTATCTGAATTTTTAAAAGAATATAAAAGTAGAAATTCCCTCTTAAAAAACACACAAGACTCAAATGTTGACCACTGATCGTAATCGGTATGCGTAATATGCATTGCTCTAAGATAAGTCAGCACCAAAACTAGTCGCGGTGATCGATCCGCGTTTCATAGCGAATCGATCACCGCGACTCGTGAAGATGAAAAATAATTAGTCGACAAAGACGGGTGATGCAGGAATATTGCAACCCACGAAAGAAAAAAATCCTGATGCTTATTACTTAAATTGAAACCGCCAAGTTTGCCATGCCAAGTGTATACCTAAGGCACTGTCCATTTGATATTCTGGGGGGGGCTTGGGTTTTTTTCGAAAAAAATAATTTTGCTCTGAATTTTGATGAAAAAAATTAATTTGCTTATGGTGTGACAGAAAAAAATAATCTTGCTCTTACAAATAATCTGAATTTGAAGAATTACCATAAAATTTTGCTAAAATTCTTGAAATTTTTCCGGCTCGCTTCGCTCGCCGCAGTTTTCAATCTATCAAAAAATTTTTTGCTCGCTTCGCTCGCCATAGTTTTCTATCAATCATTGCTTGCTAATTACATAGTTCATATATTTGAAAGATATCTGAAGTGTTAACAATACTTATGTAAAAATACATGTTGCATGTATCCCATAGAGTCTCAATTTTATGTTCTTGTAAGCTTAATTGGAAGGAGAACTTCAGTTATTCACCATTTTACAATTCTGCATTTTTAAATTTGTCTAGAAGACCTTCCCCAAAGACCCTCTTATATTCATGTACCTTATATAAATTTTGTTTAATATTTAGAATTGTATTGTAGAAATCTTTTATCTCTCTATTTAGAATTGAATTGAATACTTCCATAAAAATAAAGTATATATTAATATTTAATATATATATATATATAAATAATATCTATTGATAAAATACAAACATTCTTAATATATATGCACATCACTTTGTTAAAAAAAATTTCCTTGCTCCGACTTTGCAAGAAAAAAATAATTTTGCCCCGGTACGAGGCGAAAAAAATAATCTTGCTCCGACAAAAAACCCAAGCCCCCCCCCCCAGAATATCAAATGGACCGTGCCTAAATGGTCGAGATTATCATTATTCTCTTTTTGAAATAAAGACTTTTTTTTGTTTGTTTGTTTTTGGCTGTATCACCTGAGAAATCCCTTAATTTTTCGTTGTCCATGGATATTACGATAACATTAGAAGCACATTTTCACCGAAAGTGAAACAGAGAAATAAGTCAAACAGTCGTAAGAAAGTGACATGTCATTATTGTGCATGTGCAGACACGTATCCCCTCGGACCATAGACCTCTAGGCTCTTACGTTTTATCCACAAACGATTAACTATCAATTCACCTCAAATGTATCACCACTCCCTACCTTTACCTCACGGACATTAACCCCCGCAAAATCACCTTGTACATATAGATACCTCAAAATCCTATCTTATCTCGATGAATTATATACGTTATTAATGATAATGTCAGCTCGACAAGTTTGGAATTTTTGGCAGACGACAATGAGCACGTCCCATGGTCATCTCCGACTCAAATTGTTGTGCCATTAATATCCTGCAATCTACCCACTTTACTATATCATATTTGTACAATACCGTAAATAGGAACACTATACCCGGCAGTTTAAAGGTATATTATATAGCTAGCTAACTTTCCTCTATAAAAGTAAGGTACATGTTGGTCTGGGCCTTGACGAGGAGCGATTTCAGTCAATAGGCGATTGCTCAATGAATTATCACGGCGGTTATCAGTAACACATACTCATATAGTGTACGTCAATTTTACAGAGTGGGTGGATAGGAGGAGTTGACAGAACGCTGCACATATCCTGTTGACTGTCGACGTGTACAGGTGTAACCAGCCAAAATGAGGATTACCTACCAGGCTAAAGACCAGGTATGCTTATTATGTTTGATTGTTTATATCATTTTTAAATTTGTTAGTAAAACTTATATATGTTTCATTTAACACAAATCCTGTTAGGTAAAGTGCTTAAAGTACTTTTAAAGTATTTTGAATCTGGATTTAAGAATTATTATATATTCAGTTCCTTTAAAGCGTATTTTAAAAGGTGATGCATATATTGGGCATACACGTAGATATTTGGCTGTTTGAACATTCAGGATGCATTTGATTTGATATGTCAAGCGAATCCATGCTTTCAACAAGTAGAAAGTATGCCAAAGAAAATGATAGCGAAATATCATAGGATTTTTATGATTTTGATATTAGATATGCATCCTCCGTGAATTTGGAATTATTATTTTTTTTCTTTTGCATTTCTTCCATTTAACGAAAAATGAATATGGAGAACTGAAGAATTTGCTTAAAGTCGCTTTTTGTTAGAATTTTACTGTGCTACATAGGAGAATAAAGAAGTTGTGACTGAAGTTTTAAACAGAATCAGTTATAGATAAATACTTTATATTTATATTTTATATACGGTATATATATATGCAACAAATATTACAAATAGTACTCCCTGTTTACAGTGCGTGATGTGCACCCATGCACTATTTTGTGCATGATGCACAATAACTTCTATGTGAAGTTCCTTCACCAAATTCAAACGGGTTTGCTGACATTACGGTTCTATTGTTACAAGGTCGTCGTGTTAAGTTGAAATGTTTATTTTTAAAACTTGAGGCAGAAATTCTTTAGAAATGTCATTCATTTAAAGATTTATTTGTAAAGGAGGGAGTTTCATATTGAAGTACTTGAAAAATATTCGTTGAAACTGCGCAGAAATATAGATTTAAGTTCATCGTATATAGTAACATGTTTCATTGTGTATAAAGATCGATGATTTATGTTAGAATCAATTTTGGATTGAGTTTCGAACTTTATGAATAAATCACATTGTTTGTTATCTGAGGTCCCGAGTAAACATTTACCATTGATCTGCTGAATATTGATTTTACCCTGACCCCGTGACCTGCATACACGCCCTTATCTTTACATGGCATGTGGGGAATGCAAATAATCCATCTTATTCGTGCTGACCGATGTCAATTTTACAAATTCATCCCCCTCGGATTTTTACATTACCTATGATATTTAGACACAAAATGAATTCTAAATATGGCTGATTTTTGACGCTTAACATAAACTTTCATTCATAGCATTGAAAATGAAAGTTACACCCTATTCCCGGTCATTGAAGGATAAAAAATCCTCTTAATGGAACATATTTTAGATATATCCATCTTAATTACAACCATTGTTAATAAACTAATAAATTGATGACGATATAAAGTACCCTCCTTTTGTTGTAGGACGACAGTGCGGCATATCGCATTCCAAATGGTCTACGTGTAGGAACCCAGGTTCTTCTGAGGGGGAGAGTCCAGGAGGGATGTGAAGCGTAAGTGCTCTCTTTGAAAAAGAAGTAGGCTCAATATCTCTAAAAGTTCTTGCTACAAAGTATTATAGACACTTTCCAGAGGAAGATAAAATGAATTTACCAGTATATAGCCTTCTTATTTTGATTGCGAGCATCAAAGATGACGATACGATGGCATTTTTAAGCTTCTGATTAAGTAACTCTTGATATTTTGCTGAACTTCTATCACTTGAACTTCTCATTTTTGCTACTTCAGCTTTGCAGTCAATCTCCAGCAGGAGGAGGGAGGTGGCGACATTGCACTCCACTTTAACCCCCGACCAAGTGAAGGCATCGTCGTTCGGAACTGCTATGCTGGGGACTGGCAGAGCGAGGAAAGAGACCAACCACACTTTCCTTTTGACTGTGGAAGATCTTTCCTCCTGCGTATAGAGGCGGCAGGAGATGGTTTCCGAACATACGTCAATGGCAAACCCTATATCGACTTCGGACACAGGATGGGCATGGATCATATCAGATATCTGTTCTTATCATCAGGAGCCGAGTTTTATGACATCACCATCCAAGATCGCTATGTAATATTTTAAATGATCTTGCAAATAAAGTATACCTCTGAGACACCATTCAATATCATATCAAACAATTACTCCAACTGTATAATAATACATAACATAAAATAATTTGATTTCTGTACAGAGGTTGCCATACAGTGCTGAGATTCCCGGGGGTATGAGTCCAGGCAAGGCTATCAGGGTCCGGGGAGCTGGTCAGGATAATGATGGGTAAGTGAATTTTCTTATTGCCAGATCTCCAAATAACCGTCATCGCATCTCCTTTCAAACTTTTACATTAATTTTATGACGTCAGAACAAAAATACCGTGACCGGTCAATATTGATTATAACGTCATATTGTACAAGTCCACCGACAGATGCGACGTTGCACATTTGGTGATCGCGAAATTTTCCCATCAGGTGAATCGAAGGCATATACAATTATCATGTTTGTCCGTTATTTGAGCATTGTGAATAACACTGGTCTTGACTTGGGGATATTGCTACATTGACTTGGGGATATTGCTACATTGGTCACAATTTTAATGATAATGCGTTTTAGCAATCAGGAGGCTACATTCAACCATGTCTTGAATGTATTCAGTTTCTTTTATTTGGCAGACATTTTAAAGGAGGGGTCATCACTTGTGTTTATCGTTGCTTGTGTATTACTTGTTGTTAGTTACCATGAAGTTTTGTGGGGAAGCTTTACCTGGATAGCTGTCAAGATACTTCCAAGGGGATATAGTCTAGAGAGGGAGAGGCCAAAATGAAGTGATACATTGAGTCGTAAAGTATGAATTAACGTACCCGTATTTGTAATGTGGGCGTTATACATGACAACTGTCGGCAGGCCTTTATCTATGATAATGTAATAATCGATATTCTAAATTCTTCTCAAAAAGGATATTATTTGAAAAAAAAAATTGGCATGAATCATAGCTTTTTGTGTGGCATGCGTGCTTCATTCAAAATTATCGACGGGGTTTTAAATTATATAATGCTGACTAGATCACCATAGGCTGTTCCGAAATAGATTGCTTACTAAGATCAAAAGGTTGTCTGACCTACTTTATTTGACCTTTTCCGGCTTCTCAAATTACATTCAAGTTGTATAGCATTTAAAAAAAAGAGGGAAGAAAAGAATCGTGTACAAAAGCAAAATATGAATCAGACTCGATATTACTGTCACATTGTATGATTCCACTTAGTACAAGATATGAAATAAACTGCATGATATCGGTACATAGAACGCTGGTCTTGTTGAATCTCCAATGATAACACTTTGCATTGACGCAACAAACAGCAAACACGCGCAGAACAACCACGCCCACAAACAACCGTTAGACAATCACAGGGGCCAAATGCGTCTCTTTTTCTCCGCGTATCATATAAGGCCCCAGAACATTTGGCCCCTGTGTAGGCAGCACTCACACCAAGTACAAACAAGCCAAGTGAAGACATAAAAAACTGACCATTTTAACCCGGAGACAGCTATAACAATGGACACTTATCTGTTATTTTCACTAAGAGTAAAGGGTATGTTTCTAAATACCAAAAAAAAAAAAAAAAAAAAAAAAAAAAAAAAAAAATTTAATAAAACCGACAGTGCACAAACGCTTGTTGTCAATATTTGTCATATTTTTTCAGGTTCAGTCTGAACTTCAGCTGTGATCCAAGTAACGAGCGGTGTGCCTTCCATTTCAATCCCCGCCCTAACGAAGGCGTGGTTATCCGGAACGCCTGTCTCGATGGATGGGGAGGAGAAGAGAGGGATTATGAAGCAGATTTCCCCTTCAGTCCTTTCCAGTATTTTGATGCTGTCCTAGTTGCCAATGACGATAAATATATTGTAAGTACTCGTTGACCATTGGTCAAACATCTATGTACTACGGCGATATTGATGTAAATGTAGTCCTCATTGTTGCCATGCTTTATAGTTTTGTATGACAGAGTACCAAACTTTTATAATATGAAATTGACACGTTTTTACAGGTATTTGTGAATGATGAGTACTTTGCAGAATTCAATCACAGATGTGACGTCCATGAATGCAATTTCTTCAACATCCGCGGGAACATGGATATCCTAGACGTCAGCCTGTTTGAACCTATGGTCAGTATTGATTCTACCATAGAGTGATTTGTTTCGAATAAGATTACCTTTTACCCTCTTTTCAAACCCCACCGGTCGTCATCAACGGAACATCTTTGCTGTCGTACAGGACATTACTAATTATTTCTTTATAATTATCTCTCTTTTGAATAAGTTGAAATTTCACGCAGAATTCAAATAAAGAATATTATCTGTTTCAGGGTGACGAGTTTGTAAAGAGAGTCCCATCAGGATTGGAGAAAGGAGATAACATAGTACTCCGAGGTTTTGCAAGGCCAGGGTGGACACGGTATGTATGATAGCAAATGTAGTCATAGGTAACTTGAGGTTAGTTTTGACTTATCCACAAAGCTGTTGAGTGGATTTTTGACATATGATATAATATGCAACAGCATAAATAAGGTTGCCCAAAGTTTTAGTTATACACCCCGCAAACGAACTCTAGGGGGGATATAGGAATCATCATGTCCGCCTGTCCGTCCGTCCGTCCGCCCGTCTGTCCGTCCGTCTGGTTAAGAAGTTTTGAAAGCAGATTTATATTCCTTTACACTATTAATGGTAGGCTTTTCATATTTCATCCACACTTTCACCATAAAGAGTACTACATTTTGGTACCATGACTTTTGAACTTGTGACCTTCCTTGACTTTGAGTTTTGAAAGCAGATTTCTTTTATACTATTAATGGTAGGCCTTGCATATTTCATACACACATTCACCATAAAGAGTACCACATTTTGGTACCATGACTTTTGACCTCGTGACCTTGACCTTCAGCACAATTTGGTACCATGACTTTTGACCTTGACCTTAACCCTATGCAACATTTAAGGTTAAGAAGTTTTGCATATTTCTTTCACGCTGTCAATGGTATGCCTTTCATATTACACACATTCACCACAAAGAGCACTACAGTTTGTTTTGATGACTTTTGACATTGTGACCTTGCCCTTAAGTTCATAACTAGAATAATAGTATTTTGGTCATGAAGTTCTGAAAGCATATTTAAAAGAACTAAATTTTCATGCCAAAGCAGTCAATTCCAAATGAGAGTTTGAATTTGAACAATTGAACATGAAGTCAAAAATGGTTCCGTTTTCAAAAAAAAAAAAAAAAAAAAAAAAAAACCGTCCCGCGGGGTTATAATTCGTTCACTTTGGGGCAGTTCTAGTTGTATCCACAGCTATGGATACATTACATGTACAACTGTGGATACAACACAACTTTGTTGTATCTTACAATTTAGTAATTACAATTTTACAATCTGAAAGAGAAACCCAAAATCTCGAGACTTTCTGTTTGCTTTTGTGAAAAAGAAAATGCGCTATGCATTGTATTTTAAGGTTTTCTGTACCTTGCGACTTCTTTATTCTACTTGACTGATAACAAAGGCTTATCCCTGCCTTTTATACAAACACAGACGCATGTATTTTTAATTTTTTTTCAAGCGTCTGACAGACAGTGACTCATGTGCAAATATGCACTTACGTAATTTTCTGTTCGAAAAAAATTAAATATTCTCCTGTTTGCCTTACGTCTGTCCTAGCCCGTACCACTTGCCCTTGTGCGAAACACACCAGTCTCCATCAGGTACAAATAGTGCACAGGGTTCCTCAGATTTGTTGCTGGGATGGGTCGGTTTTCAGGTTGTAAATTGTACGATCGTGTAATTCAAAAGAGCCTTCAATAAATGAATGTATGGAATTTGTTTCTATAAATATATCATTTGGTCAGTGATTTCAAATTGTCCAGTCAGTATATTGAAAAATGGAAAAAATCTGGAACTAATTATAACATAAACTATTTTGGTTGGGATTCTTTACATGGCCATCTATAACTCGCCCAAAAAGATAAAGGGTGTTTTTAGGGCTAAAATGCTGAATTTCAGTGGTAAATCTTAAAAATATGAAAAGCTGTCTGTCTAGCTGTTTAACAATTTATCTGAAAAATAAATTGATCGAATTAACATTTTTCATTATTCCAATCGATATCAATCATTTCTAACAATATATTTCCATGAGTAATGATGATTTTCTTCTCATATGTGAGCAACCATAGCTTGCGCGAGTATATCGGATACCAAAATATCAATGAAATCGGTTACCTTGCTCTCACACCTCATAGTTCTTAGGTACATGTATACATATTCTTTCGAAAACGCCTTCTTTTTGGTCCATTGGGCTTGGTAGCTTCGGTCGTTTTTAGTATGGCAATTGTTTACAATAAATGTATTCAATATGTAAGGATGTTGTAACTCTAGTATCTGGACTTGGATACGTCTCTAGATGAACATGTAAATATGGTTTATGATAATTTCAAATTGAATATAACGTTTTCTTTCATTTCTTCTTTTTTTTTCGCTTAAACCGAGTGGAAGGTTTGCATTCTTTTAACATTAACAACAGGTTATCTGAATGGAAAAATATACTTTCTTCTTAATTTCAGACTATCTTCCAACAATCTATTAATAGTTTATTTTCTTCTTGAAGATTTGCTATTAACTTCATGAACGGTGATAGCCCGGATGACGACATCGCTTTCCACTGGAATCCACGTATGGACGAGGGCTGCGTGGTCATGAACTGTAAAATGGGTGGAGACTGGGAGAACGAGGAACGGGAGGATATGCCGCCGTGTTTTGGAGATGGTAGACCGTTTGAAATCAAGATTGTAACTAAAAGGAACAAATTTAAGGTGATTTGATACGCAAATTCTGCAGCTATATATTGAATGGTCCTTTAGAAACTGGTATGCTAAGCTCATTACGCCTCTCTTATAGCTAGTACAAATCATGTATTCTTTTGAAAGGGCATTGCGTGAAATGTGTGGGCGGATCAAGACAATTCATCCAGGGGAAAGAGGGGATATTTAAGGGGAATTCGGAAAGGGTGGGTGCGCTGGGGGTTCACGACCAACATGACCAACCCTGTGCATAGTATATGTCATATTTTCTTTAAACAATAAGCACCAAAGCACAATTATTCAAAAAGTATTACCATCAATTTTATTGAAATTGTTTTTGAATAATTATGATAGTTAATATCATAAAAAATTATTTTCTAGATTTACTGCAATGGAAAGAAATATATGAAATTTGCCGCTCGTGGAGACGTAGAAAGTATCAAAGGCCTCAACGTTAGAGGCGATGTTTTCATATATCAGGCACTGTTACAAAGAAAACTGGTTAGTTTCTATTTTATCATTTGTTCATTAGTAATTTTAAAATTCTACTTCACTTCAACGCATGAATGTCAAATTTCGTAGCATGGATATTTCATTTGTAAATTTGTGATACATTTTACTATAGGAAAAACCAGCCTGGGAAAGAATCCCTGGTCAACTAGGAGACATCAACTGGATTATTGTAAACGGAATGCCAAAGAAGGACAACGAAGGGTAATTTAAAATATCTCAATCCCCGTTTGAATTATGTGCGAAAAGCGCGTACACCGTAGAATTTTAGTATGGAGTTACCTGTTCTTGCTTTTGTATGGTCAATAATTTAATTAGAGTTATCATTCTTTGCCTAAATCCAGATTTGCCATCAACTTGCGTTGTGGTGACGACGACGACAGCGACATTGCGTTACATTTTAATCCACGTCTGAATGAGAACTGTACAATCCGGAACACAATGTCTGGAGGGTCATGGGGAGACGAGGAAAGAGACCAACCCTGCTTCCCATTTGAAAAGAAGGACACGTTTGAAGTTGCCATCAACGTCCAACCCGATAAGTTTGTCGTACGTTTAATTTTTTATTCAGATGATATTCTCAAAAGATTTTATAGCAAAGAAAATACATAAATGAATAAAAAGAAAAATATATGAATAAAAAAATCCGAAGCCTGTGGAAATAGACCGAAAGATCTTAGAATTTCTTAAAAAGAAACTAGTTATGAATTTAAAAAGGAAAATCCATGTTTTCTCACTTTTGAATAAAATGACAAGATTGCCATACACATGTCTGTATATTGTGATTTTATTATTTGTATTTACAGACTTATGTTAACGGAGATCGGTATGTGGAATACGCTCACAGACTCCCGTTAGATTCCGTATGTCACGTGCAGCTGACGGGATCTGCAAACTTTTATGAGCCGGAGTTTCTGTAGATCAGCGTACGTCTTTACGTGACGTGACGTTTTAGACAATGGTGACTTGACGTACGTCGAAGACAACGCACTTTAATCCTTGTAAATTAGTGCTTACCAAAGACAATCAACGCTCTGAAAGCTTTATATAAAGTATTACTCAAAACACCACAAAATCGGTGTTGGTAGTTTGCTTGAACATTTATCTTTTTATATTTAAATATTGCCATAGATTTGTTTTCTCTTACCAATGAGAGTTAATTTTGGATACGTTACGTTTTATATATATGGTGATTGATCTTTAACTGTGATGTAACCATATCACTTATTAAAATATTTCTTTGTTATCCATCAATAAATTTATTTCTATCCATCTGTAAAATGTAAACAGGAATACACACGTACACAGGCAATAATCATGCAATAAAACTAATGGAGCTCGAAGTAGCTCGTATCTGTGATTGGTGCAAAGGTTAAGAATCACAAAGCTTCCGGTTGACCATTTTCATATCTATAAAGTGTGGATATATCAAATAATACATTATGGTGGTTTGCATCCGAAATCTTTTTTGGGAAAAGAATAACAATCCGGTCAAATTGCGATTCCGTTTTGCGTTAATATATTGTATACCGATAAGGCATTATATGTATAACGAGGGATCATTGGTTCACTCATTTATTGAGTTTGGAATTCTAAGTAATAATATAAAAATTTATTGAAAATTTTCCACCGATGCATTTTTGACAAAAGTTAGTTCCTACAAGAGTTATCGGCGCTTAGAGTTTACATTGGACTCTATGGAAAAATTAACATTTTAGCCATATTCTCCAAGAGCCCGATGCCAGTGATAGGGGCTAAAATATAAATTGATGAAACATTTCTAAAAATTGACATGTATCCAAATTGACCTATCGCAATTGATTTTAAAAAGTTTTTTTTTTCCATCAAGGGGAGATAACGCTTAAAAATGACCCTTTAAAAATCCCTTTTCCGATATCTACCATTATAGTTTAATAGTAATCAGGACCCCCCCCCCCCAAAAAAAATATTTAAAACTGATTACATGTGAAACGTAGAAAATCAGCATGTGCAGATCAAATCAAAAGGAGAAGTTTTATGACTGGGGACGTGTAAAGTCCAAGCACACCTCCGTAGGGTCCCAAGCCGTGTACAGACACTCCTCCCAATAACAGGCGTATATATACACTTACATGCATAATAAATGTATGAAAAGATTATCTTCCAGGAATTATTATTAAGGTCTCAACATAAATGAAGAAAGCATAGCTCTACGGGTATAATCGGCGAAAACGCGCAGAGATTATTCAGATCAATTCTAAGAATTGGCTATAAATCTTATTGCACAGCAGGACAATAACATAATTGTTGTCTTTGAATGAGGAAGGGGTGTGTTAATCTGATTTTGCTCTATACTAAGATTAGGATAGTATAGTTTTATCTTGTGGCATAAAACAATCGTGAGTGTTCAACTTCCTATTGCAGAGAACATGATGATGATTCACTGAATAGCGATATCCCCGCCTACGTCAGCCTGCTAAAATCTCCGCAAACCTCAGCCTGCTATTTAAAAAGTATATTTTAAAATACATTGTCACATTCATTTATATAAGGAAAAAAATGAATTTCGCTAGCATCGAAATGATTAGCGAATCTTTAAGTTTGAGATCAGCGAAGTACATGTATGGTGTCATCCTCGTCCGATAGGTCGTCTAAAATGGTAGAAACATCATGTACTTGTAATTTTAACCAATTTTACAAGTAAACAAACTATATATTGGACCCATGCATTATTGCCAAAAAGCAAACTTACTATTCTCTTTTATTCTGTAATATGTCTTTTATTTATGAAAAAAGAAAGAATCATTTAAAATAGGACGTTAGAGGACGTGTTAACCTGTAGATACATGTATGACACGTAAGGGAAATGAATTGCATTTCTTAGTCAGTATGAATTGAAAAAAAGAAGCCTTAGGTTTCTAACTTTTCTCACAACGCTTAGATCCAAAACCGAATACAATACACTAGTATTCTAAATTCTCATGCACTTCTGAATGAAATGATTTTTTTCTTTATGTGGAAGGTCCATACAGAGGCGGTTGACGCGACTTCAGTATCATTTACCATTGAAGTCAATTAAAATGTACTTTAATGATGGAGCCATTGTGGGTATAGTCTCATCAGTCTGACTTATACTTTAATGATGAAGACATTTTTTTGGTATTGCCTGACTACATCATGGCTACTTGATCTGATTTTGATCTGTTTTTGTTGTATCATATAATGACAAAAAGGCGACGTACAAAAAGATGAAGTGTAACTTATACTACAAGCCGAAGAATAGTACAAGGTTAAAGTACAAATCATATAAAGTTATAAAGTCTAAAGCTAGTATCCTTGGTACAGAGACTTTTGCATTTTGTAAAGAAAATCGAAGTGTCTCAACTCTGCGGCCAGAGCACTGACTTAATAATTAGAAGAAAAAAAATACCAAAATGCGATGCACCAGACAGGATGTTTCCAGTAATAAATCCTTATCAGTGTGACTAGGACCACAGGACTGAATAAAACACCACTAAAGACGGTATGGCCGGATTGCAAAGTAAGTTTTTGTCACCAACTGGGTCAAGGTCACTAGGTCAAATATTACAGCATACATTGAGAGGTCTTGTCAGAGGCAATCTACATGTATAATATAAGTTTCTACTGCATACAGTTCCTTAGATTTTGCTTAAACCAGAAATTTTAACCAAAATCTTCAACTAGGTCAAAGTCCAAGGTCAAGGTCACAATGTCAAATGTTACAGCATACATTGAGAGGTCTTGTCATAGGCAACCTAAATTAAGTTTCTATGGCATACAGTTCCTTAGATTTTGCTTAAACCAGAAATATTAACCAAAATCTGTAACTAGGTCAAAGGTCAAGGTCACTAGGTCAAATGCTATGGCATAAATTGAAAGGTCTTGTCATGGGCAACCTACATGTATTATATAAAGTTTCTAATGCAAACAGTTCCTGAGATTTTGTTTCAACCAAAAACTTTAATCAAAATCTTTAACTAGGTCAAAGTCCAAGGTCAAGGTCACTAGGTCAAATGTTACGGCATAAATTGAAAGGTCTTGTCATGGGCAACCTTCAAAGTTTCTACTGCATACAGTTCCTCAGATTTTGCCTCAACCAGAAACTTTAACCAAAATGTTGACGACAGACGGACGGACAGACAGACAGACAGACAGACAGACGGTCAACGTCAATCTATAGACCGGAATTGCTTTGCAATCCGGCCAAAAATCAGATTTGTGGAGGACACGGTTTCGGTAATAGGTTTCTCGCTAGTTTTCTTCCCTGTTCCTACTAATACATGTATACTTTGACGATATAAGAAACTTACTTCCCAAACCGTGTTCCTCCACAAATCTTAGTTTTTCAGTCTTGTGCACATTCCCGTCCATCAACAAACCCGGAAAATCGTCCTCCACAAATAAAGATCAAACAAAAGAAAATAAATAACCTTATTACATCGAAAAGAACATTGGCAACAAGAGCAACGTACTATTAACATAGTCTTTATTGTTCATAACAGGTCGTACACCTCCAGTCACTGTCCTTAAAACTACATATTTACTTTGTGAAAAAGGAAATAAAGAAAAGTTGTGAAAGAATGAACTGTTTGTGATCTACATTAATTTGAATTCACAAGACTTAAATTTACATGCATCAGTTATTGTCCTCTTGGTTTCTTCACATCGATTTCGAACTCAAATGATTCTGTAACAGAATTTATGAAACGAGTTGTGATTTTACATCGCCGAGCCTTGACGATGGGAACAAAATCGCACGAGTTTCATAAATCGACGAAGAATCCAAAAGGACAATAATTGATGCATGTATACTGTGTGAAATAGAAACATCGTTTGATATTATTTTCACCAAATTACATCGTAACTGATAGAATTGAAGTAACGTACTCGACTTCCTATCTTGCGAATAAAGCAACGATGTCGCCGTTTCTGTCGTAACATACCCTCTGTGTAATGCTCCGAAGTTGTACCGTGTGCCATAACAAAATATATCACATAATACACCCGTTATTCAGTTTCATAAAGCCATTTCATAAATGTATGTTATGATAACACGTTACATATCGCTCTGCTTGAATGCGATTGGTCAAGTTTGGAACCTAATCACATAAACTTTGACAAGCGCGACCTTTCAAATATCGGTCAGTTGTTGAATTCAGACGCGGATTCAATATCCATGATTAAAATTGTTGTTGTTGAATTGATTATTGTATTGAAATACTCATTTTAGGTAATATCATATGATTTAAAGAATCTCAAATGAATTTTCATTTCATACGATATATTCTGAAAATCATTGTGCATTTTATATCCCCTCGCCAAGGCTCGCAGATATAAAACACACGACTCGTTTCATAATACGTTGTATGAAATGAAAATTCATTTTAGATCCTATATTTACGAAATGACAATAAGTAATCGAGGATAAGCCTTAAGGGTATATATCATGTGATGATATGTAGTAAGTAGACCTTGACAACACTATATTATATGTCCGATGTCTCCAGTATTCATACAGTATTCATATACTATATACTCTAAAGTTGATACAAAAAGTTTTTTGATTCCATGTTAGATATCTTCTTTGTTTTAGAAGACGTCTAGTCTCTTATAGTAAATTTTTCGCGTGCCTACAAATAAAGAAGCATTGGTTACAAGAAACCATCTATACCTTTAATAACACACAGATGTCTTTATTTACCAACAGTGATAAAATCTACTATATACAAAATAAGTCATGAAAAAATGTAAAGTTCACTGAATACAATGCACCAAAGCAAAAGTGTCATTCTGCCAGTTCAGTTAGTATACAAAATGCAAGTACTCAAATTGTGTACTTGAAAGGGCCAAGCAAAGGATTAAAAACTTCGATCTTTTGGTCAAGAAGTGCAGCCTCCTACGGTTTGAGTGGTCATTTAACCTCTCGCAGTAAATGACCGTTAATAATCGATCATATGAAAAGAAGTTTTGCTTATTCCATTGTTGTTTGCCAGCTAAGGTCCTCAGAGAGGGGTGGGATTATGTTTTGTATATAAAACCTCCTGGCCAAGCGCACCGATCGCCTTTACTAATCTACATGTAAATGTGTAAAAGATCGGCGTGAAAACTGCTTTGTAATTGAAAACACGGCGTCTTGAATAAATATTTGTCACAATATGCCATACGCCTTGTCATCTGTTTAAAAACCTTGATGGCTCGGGTCAGGGGAGTCGTGACGTAGTTTAAGGAAATACAGAGATCGTCTATAAAAGGCTCAGGTACCAGTAGTAAGGTGTCATTACTCGACTGTAACTACGAAGGATAGCTTACCTTGATTATTATCTAAAAAAGGAAAAATTAAACTGAAACTGCAAAATGGTCACTGTATCAAAGCAAAGGAAGGTTTCCATCACCGTTCTTGGTGACGGGATGACCGGAAAGACCAGCTTGATCAATGCTTTCCTGGGAAATAAATTCACGGATAAATACACCGCTACAGCCTCCGATGTTTTCCAGAGTTCCATGATCCACTATGGGGAACGTTTTGACATCAAAATTTCTGATTTTGCTGGAGAGGTAAGACAAAATAATTTTGATATACTAATTTTATTCAACTCTTTTCAGCTAGTTTTGATATTATTGAAATTGGTACGCATCTTTTTATCAAATCATTTTTATCAAATTTGTACTCATCTTTTTATTATCAAATTATAATTAATTTTCTTTTTTAATCTAATATGCATTTATTCTATTTTTCAGCGTGAATCAGAAATTGTGTCATCAAAGGCCCTTCAAGAGAGTGACGTCATTATAGTCTGCTACAGCGTAGATGACGGAGAATCTTACGAGAGCATCCGTAGTTTTTGGGCGCCACAATCACAAGCAATAAAAAGGAAAGCACATCTTATTCTAGTGGGACTTCAGAGTGACAAACGTAGTGAAAATAATAGCATGGAGTACATTTCTGAGCAGGAGGGTCGCACATTGATGAGGGAAATACACGCGGAAGGATTTTACGAGTGCTCTGCCAAAAATGACTCTGGCATCCGGTCAGTTTTTACGGCCGTTGTGGACACTGCGGTCAAAAGTAGAAAAAAGAAGGTGAATTTTATTAAGAAAGCTTTCGGACGATGAAAAAAGCAATGATAATCGTTTTGACAAAATGACCCCCGTGTCATTACTCCAGCAATGATATCAAAAAAGGTGTCCTCCAAATGCACCAAGACTGGTGTCCCACTAAAATGGATAAGATGTGACGAGCGTTATATGAGTCCAATATAAGATGTCAATCTTTAAGGAAGAACTCTATCGGAACGAAAACTTTTCGTGTAAAATCTTCAAGAATTCACATTGGACAGACAGCTGCACACAGGAAGCACGACGCTGCTCATCCATTGCATAACGCTGCAATCTTACGGACTTTGTCTAAATCCTTTCGACAAATGCATATATATTGTGCATGGACTAATATAGAACAAAGAGGGACGAGTAACAAAGTTACCATATAGTAGCTGAACGGACAAAAACATTTATTATAACTGAATTACTTATTTTATTTACGATGACAACGATAAGCTTAGACTTTGATGCTTGCATTTATTGTACATATGTAAATAGTGTAAATTTATAGAGGATCCCTTCATAAAGCTTTATATATTATCTGTCAATGAAAAGTTTTAATTTCAGAAGTAAATTGTGACATGAAATAAAATGAAAGAAAGGTTGAATTTTATTTCTTCATTTATGATCGAATAGTCTATGAAGTTTTGCATGATTGAGGATTTAGAGGTCACTTCAGAAGATCATGATGTAAAGATATAACAAAAACACAAAGGAAACAAGAAACAAGAATGTGGTGAATATCCATGTATATCTCTTACTTTCAACAGTAGTCAGTTTTGTATAAACATGGTCATGTAAAAATTGGAAATGTTTATACTGGTACTATGTAAATGTCTTATTCATTTAGACATTTATGTAGGCTGGAGAGGATAAGACTTACTACATGTCTACTGCAGTATGACATATATAAAAGAAAATAAATCTGTAACTAAGATCATTTATTTGCCTTAAGAATCAACGGTGACAGTCAAAATATGGAGTCTCATACTTATATACATGTACAATTCATAGGTTGAAGAACGCAGTCCTTCGCCAAATACATGCTCTATACATGTACATGTACGTGCAATCGTGCATGAGAACATTGCTTACAAGTGTCTCTTCAAAGCCGAACAGGAAAATTAATAGAAAGTGATACAGTTTGTTGAAAAACTACACACATGTATATAGGTTTCCATCGATGGCGCTTTATGCCATAATGCTTCAGAAAAGCCAAGATAATTTAGTGACGTCCCTTGTATTGTTTCAGAGTTATGTTGCTTTTTCGTCCAAAGTTTTGAGAATGAATAAAAACCAAGTAGCACATGCAGAGTTAAAATATAGAATCAACTAAAACCGATAACGTTTCCACGAATCTCATAAATGGGCAGATCAAGATGGCAGTTCTCTTTTTCAGGATTGGTTCTCTCTTTTCCTTTCAATGACCTTATATAACACATTGTTAACCAAGAAACAACCCTCTACAGCCGAATTTATACGAGACATCTTTTGTCAGTCGTTATCCTTCTTAGTGTATAAGTGGACGAGAACAAAGATGTCCGCTTTGACACTATCATACTGCTTATGCACTACTAATACGCAGTGAGACAGTTTTTTTGTAGTTTGGGATGCTGCCAAGAAATTACATAAAAGTAACGTAACCTTGACACTGTTTTCACACTACAGAAAACAATTTTAATTGAGGCATAAAGAAATCTGTTCGAATGCACTTCAAATGCAAACAATATTCATGACCAACCAAGAAGTGCGCATATCAAATTATCTTTTATGTACATTTATTTCAGACTGCCATAAACATATGTAATTTTGTATGCAACAAAACATCAACCATTATCAAGGTTATGATCACGTTATCTCATATTTTCATCTTTTACGCAGTTCTTGAGATCGACAGATAAATAACTCCACCAAGCAAAAAAACTCCTCTGTAATTGTAAATAAACATTTACGAGGTAATGTGTACATGCACGGAAAAAAACCCTTCTGCGTCGCTTTACAGAGCAGATTCAAAAAAGGAAGCAAAATGTTTGGGAGTTTGGGATTTTTTTTGGGGGGGTGTCCATTAAATAGGACAATCTTAATATTCAATGTCCCCACATTCTCAAAAGGAATTTCCCAGGGTAAATACAATAGAACAGAATGTGCTGGTACCGATAAATATTTACACAAGACAAGGGCTCCTTTGAAAGTCAGAAACGAATTTAAGATAGAATTCTAAAGCTAATACTTCGAATTCAAAAACGAATTCAAATTAAAATTACAGAAGTGTATAATTGCCCTGTCTGATGTTTTGATGCAAAATTCAAGACATTTCTTTTCATTTCCGATAATCACAACACAATTTGACGTAAGGTAAATGCAATGAAACAAACAAGTACATGTAAAGAAAAAAAGATGAGCTCAAATCTAATATCTAGGTGTCTTTGTGTCCCGATTCGGTGGTTAGGACTTGGTCATGTTAGAGACCTTTTCCATAGATCATTAGACTTTTATACAATGTGTTTTATTTTTTCTCTCCCATTGAAACACGCTTGAATTATACATCTGTTACATGTATATGAACCAATTGGCTGTCGTTTATTTACACTACGTCATCACAATGATACATCGGTTGCCGGGTCATACATCAAGAAAAGATAAATTATCAAATTCCCCTGACCTACTGGCTTGAAATATCCAAAATTTGCTCTACGCATTTTTGATAAATCATTTTACAACTGATGCTTTTTTAAGATGGTAAGTAACTAGAATATCCAATCATAACACACTTGCTAGAATTGTAGACACGGTGTTTAGAACAAAGGATGGGTTCTCTGACAGGTCAGCAAAACATAGAAACATAGAGAATGTTAAACGTCTTTAAATTCAATAGTATCATTTAAAACCTGATAAATTTACAGCATGGACCAGACATGCACGTTTCGGGTACTAAACCCTCGTCAGTGATTCTCAGTCTAAACAATGTAATACGGTCAAAATGTATGAAAATTATAATGTCCAAAAATGTACCAAAAGACGTAGCAGAATGGGTGGGATATGATGCTACAGGACCAACGTTTTAGAAATTACAAGAAATTTTGTAACAGAAAATACAGAGAAGACAGGTGTAACAAAACACACAAATGGGACAAGGAGCACAAAACCACAACACTGAACACGTAAGACTACACATAAACTAACGAGACCAATGAGCAATCGGTGCCGACTTAGGACGGTCATCTTCCACGTTAGCGGCAAATGGTGTGTTTATTTGGATTACGTATACACAACCCTCCCACTTTTCCGATTATCCAGTGGTCTCGAAGAACGCACAATTGTTATGTACAGTCTCCTGACTGTGAGATGACCTCAGAAACAAGACAGTAAAATGCAGAGGCCCAAGTAACACATTAACGAACATGTAAATGGATACAAAAAAGATACGGCTTACAAAAAACAGTTTTGAGTGAGATCATGCATGTTATCACTCGAGGCGTTCTACCGACTTTAAGAGAGGACAGGTGATCGGCACCCTGTTGTTTGTTACGCGGTTTGGACTTCTGGGACTCCCGTCATCACAGTCAGACAGAGTGTAATTCTTAAGGGGCTGTAGATTGGTCAAGCACAATGCAGAGTATTCTGAGGCATTGTTAATGTAAATTCCGTCAGAGAGTGTATGGAAGATAGCACACACGTGAGAGGAGGGTGGTGTTATGATCTTCGGATTTCCTTTTGTTTCGATAAGCTTAAGCACCCTGATCAGAATTTAAAAGTTTTCTTGGACAATCTAGAGCATCAGATGAAATGATAAAGATCTGTAAAGATCTGTAATTTATTTGGACAATGACGTCGATTCTGTACGAAGAATGTTACAAAATCATTTTCGATCAGATTTCAAAAACATTCAAACCTTATTCTTGAGACAAAAAATCTAACCAAACTGTAGTTCTTGGAAACTAAGAAATGTTAATAACATACATTACAGGAATTCTAGTAATCTCATCAGTTTACTGAAATTCGTCAAACTGCTGAGACAAGACAATGGTTTTATTATGATAAATGAGTCATCCATTTAAATTTAACGTACGCGAATTTTTGCCTAAAATAAGAACAAGTTGTCAAAGTAGTTTTTAGGGTTAAAAGTGTTATCATATCAACACGTTGTTTTCTTCATATATTTTATAAATTAAGAGATTCTTATTTTGATAGCCTGAATGCAAAATACTGATACAACCATGGTGACCGTCCAAAGCAATCAGTAATGACTGACATTTTAGGCCTATACATTAAAGAGCTTATAATTTTTCATTTTCATCTTATTTGATCGTACTTAATAATCTAAATATTTGTACTTAAAAATTGAAAATAAATCTTTCGTAATCAGGTAATTTATCTAACATTTTCACATGTTTTACCATAAGTTTCAGAGGTAAGTAAGAATGATAAAATATGTTTATATGTTTATCCAATTCATTAAACAAAAACACAAAACACAGTGTTAATTTGAATGTTGAGAGAAAAAAAGGCACAACAATGAAAATGGGTCGAAGCTCAAGAAAATATCATAAGTCACAAAGTACATAATAAACAAGAATAAAAAGAAGGTGTACATATAGCAGGCATAGAAATGTTCAATTGCATACCAAGCTTTCATAACTTTGTAAAACTTATTGATACTGTGATGACGGGACTCCATGACATACTCAGTCCATAATGGACGATGACCTCTGCTGTCTATCCCGAAAATAAACCATAGAAGCTAGTAAACTATTATGCGTATGTTCCATGCAGCAAATTTATCTGTTCTTAGATGATGCTATTAATTTGAAGACGTAATATTTCATCTATTCTAGGAAGAATCTGCTATATTATCTTACAGTGCCAAATGCAATATTTTAAACCATGGTCTCCTGCTGGTATAAGCATGATGAGAGAGGGCATTTCTTCTTTTTGGTGTTAGACTAAATGCATTTATTGTTTTTACAATTTTTGGTGAAATAATTCTTCAAAGGTCTCATATTTCATCAATTAATTTCACAAAGATGACTAATAATGACCGAATACCATCAAGAACAGAAATTCATACGAGTAATAGTTGTAAATACAGCCTATTTTATTTAGTTCATAATCCCTTTAAGGTCACAGATCTACAATCAATTTATACGATTTACCTTATAACCTCATTTGATTGATCTATCTGTCAATTAAGGGTCTGATATAAATTTCAGAAGATGGTGATTTTTTTTAGTGAACTAACGCCCATAATATGAGATCATCTATGATTTATGTTTCCTTTTGAGTTCAAATAGATTAATCCGTTTTGTATTTGATGACTTGTTTTATATTTTGCCGAAAACACAACGAGACCTTGACTTATAATTCGAATAAGAAGTCCTAATACATTTTCATTTTACTTCGTAATGAACAATGAAGAAGAAGCATATATTGGTGAATTATCAAAAACAATCATTATTCATTCAAATTTTTCATAGATCTCGATACTCATGCTTTTTTTGTCTGCAGTTTGTTAAATTTTCTTTCGATATTCTTTTTCCCATGAAAATTGTTTTCTCTAGGAAAACCAATTTTAATGCGGCAAAATGAGTATAAGGAAAATATAGTACGTCACGTACATGCTTTGTAAATATGCAGATGTGGTTAATAATTGCAGGTCCCCTGACAATTATGACAGATTCTGGCACCATGCTAAAAACTCATCTTGACCTTACTATCATAAAAAACAATAGAGAAGATCTATGAAATCAGCGGTCTAGACGAGGCATTATGTTTTGATATATTAGAACGCCAGTATGCTTGATTTATGTACGTTGCATTTTTATGTTTTTTATTTTCATATTTGACAGGGAATCTTTTTTGATACTTGTTTAACGACTTGCAAATCGGAGACAAAATTTTTATGTTTTGTTTCCTTTTGTGATAAAGATTTGTATTTATTTCATTTTGTCCTAAACAACAATGAATCTTGTAGAGTTAATAAAAAATGAAAAACAAAGAATAATTTTGACAATTCTAGAAAATAAATGAAAAAACAAAAATTCAATAAACTGAAGATACATGTATCATGATGTTTACGGACTTAAGATTTGTAACGATAAAGTACATTTTCACTAGCGTATTTTGAAAAACAAAATGTCTCAATCCTGCTACCAGAGGACAACGGTCTCTTCGAAAAGTTGTTGTTGACTGACAGAATGAAATGATGATTTCAACATGGAATTCAAATTAGAAAGCCACACATTTGTTACTATAAGAAAGGTACATAGGTATTATTGTGTAAAAACTAAGCTAAGCTAAAATTTATTGCCCAATCCATTTTCACTTTATGGAAGTAAAATATGTTTGCACTCTTATTGTGCAAAATGTTATTTTTATGATCTTACTTTTTATGCTTTTATTTCTTGGTAATTTGACCCATCTTCTTGAACAATGTAGTCTTGCAACAGCATCTGATTGTTGTACAGGTGTAATTCGTATTACTTCAAAATAAAAGCTGACCACCCTTGAATATATTTGAATCTTTAGTGTTTTGGACAAGAAAGAAAGGTGGGGATCTCAAACAACACTCGATTGCAGTACCAACAGCAAAACCACAAAACACCCACCGCAAAAACACAGATCAGACACTCACAGAAAGAGACACAAATGATATGATACAACTAACGCCAAATCACAAAGAAACACCAAACATAAATGACTACACATACACCAATGAGACCAATAGGCAATCGGTGCCAGAAATTTCAGTTCACTAATTCAACCCTTAGATATTTATATATTCACTTATATTGTGTAAACACATCAACATGTTGTTTTTTTCTTTTGTTATTTCTCTGTTATGCCTTCTCTTACCAACAAATGAAATAAAAGTTTTGTATGATAAATATTGTAAAATCTCTGGAGAATATGGTAAACAGAATCACTCATTGGTTTTTAAACATAAAAAGTTCACACTTCTAGAATCTATTCAAAATAATGACGTATAGAATTGGGCAGGTGCTATTTTAATTACTTGAAAAGGTTCCTTTAGTAAGTATGAAATAAATTGAACCTAATATTACATGATATAAAGTGATCCTTTTAATTACAGAAAACACCCAGATGTTTACTCTTGTATTGTTATGAGCATACACCGGTTTTCAATTTCTCACGGAATGGAGATTATATTTTGATCAAAACTAATTTTATGAACAGCTTTTAGTAAAAAGATCAATTCAAGTGTATCTCAATGTTGTATGTACATTTTTGTGCAAAAATCTGAATTCTTTCTTCATCATATTTTTTTATTCTATCAGCTTTTACTTTTAATCTTATTTCTCTTAATTTTTTTTTACTATAGATAAGTCCAGTTCTCAATTCATCTGTAGTTCCCTATAATGCCAACGACAGTTCAAGAGCGCTATCATATGGATACCCCTGCAAAGTAATCAATGATTCTACCAAGTTCAGTGTGCAATGGACATTCTGTGACCCTGTAAATCGGGTGAATCATAAAGGACACTTTCATAACACTTAATCCTTTCTGAAGTTCAAGGTCTACTGGACTAGATGCGTCCCTAACATTGATTGCTTATTTTCTTTAAACTTTTTTCCCTATCCAATGCCAGCTCTTGGACTAATAACTTTCACACTCTTCGGCCATATTACATTATTTAGATTGAGTATCACTGACGAGGGTTAATTATTCGAAACGTGCATGTCTGGTCAATGCTGCAAATTTATCTGTTCTTAAATGATGCTATAAAATTGAAGACGTGTAACATTTGTACCACTTGGTAAGTGTCACTGCTGGTGGACCAGTTCGATCAACTTTGGATGATTGTTTCTTCAACACATTCGAAAATTTCTGCTATCAACATTTCTTAAATTTCTAAAATGTGAGTCCTGTAATATCATATCCCACCCATCAGTATAAATTTTTGGACATAATAACTTTCACACTCTTTGGCCATATTACATTGTTTAGATTGAGGGTAACTGATAAAGGGTTAAATCCATGCAGCAATTTCATCTGTTCTTAAATGATGCTATTGAATTTGAAGACATTTAACATCTGACACCCAAGGCAAAAATCCAGAGTAGACAAGCACAAATAGAAACGTAAAGGGACAAGGAACACCAAGCACGACATTAAAACTCTAAACATAAGAGAGTGAAAGTCATTTTGGGTGGTTACATGAAAACTTAGGATATTGTCAAAAATTGAGCTCATACAAATGTATAATTTATCTTCAAAATCAATATTGTAAAATATTCAAATCGTCAATGACGAAGTCTCGAATGCTGCAAGTTATTCTTGCAAAAATATTCACTGCTCTCCTATGTGGTCCAAGCTTGCGGTGGACATTATCTGACCTTGTAATCGGATGAATAATTTGTCTGAAAGGAGTTATATTTACATTAATACCACTTTCATAACATTTAATCCCCTCTTTCTGAAGTTCAAGGTCTATGCTCTTTTTTGTATCCATTAAATCAGGTTCGGTTCTTGAACTTCTTCCAATTCTCTTTTCATTTAATAATCGTATCACGAAAGAAGATCCAAACTGATCATAAATGAAATGAAACAATCGAGAATTTTAAAGCTATTTTCCTCACTGAACAGGCGTCAAAGAAGTTCAAGTGTTTAAAATCATCCGCATTTTAGGTATTAAACGGGGATTTTTGTCAGGGTAAATGCTCTTGTCTGAAAAGTGGATCAAACTCCAATGCCAAGAGAACAGTCAACACGACAAACAGACAAGGCAGACCAATATTGAAACACGAAAGACAGCATATAGCATAGAAGAAGACCAGATACAAAATTGAAACGGAAAGCATTGTACATAGCGCCGCAAAAAGGAAAGACCATTCGTTGAAGCAAAAGGGGATTCGAGATGACAAAATTTGAAAGCTTCGCATATATCTCTCTATGTACCTGTAGAACTTTAGAGTAAGCGACGTCCTTAAGTTAAGAGCTTTCGGTTCTACTTATTCACCTATTCAAATGTTCATATATATTATTCTGGCTGGTTGCTCATGATAATGTCGGAGATTTTAATACCATATTTATATATAAAATACAAGGTCATGGCTGCTTATCTTTGAAACACCTGTAGTTTATATGATCCCATATTATAGCAAAGTCTTTGAAATAAGGGGACATAAATCCGAGGAGATACGCGTAAACACCTTTATTTTTGGATCAGCAAAATCGGATATTGAAATCAACTTTGAAATACGACCTCCTATCTTTTTCTAGTTGACAGCACAAGCTTAAAATACTCCTTAATGATGGGTATAAATATATGTGTTTACTTAGTTAAATAGTGGAACACTTCATTTTTCTATTATGAAAAAGATATGATCTTTTTAACCATGCATTTACTAAATTTTGTGATACATGACAAGTTACATTTTCATCGGACTATGATAGATGCATGAAGTTGCTGATGGTGAGGAACGTTAACAAAAAAGGGAAAAAAGAAATCAAGAAATAACAAGTATATGTAATTATGACAAACGAAGACGACTATTCCTTAACCTCGAAGTTTTGTAATTTTATCTTCTCTTTTAGATATAGATAGCTTCCGATCAGAGATTGTTGCACTCTGTGATTACATCTTCCCTCAGTGCTTTTGCAGAGTAAACGCAAATTGTGAAAATCGTGTTTTTACTAAAAGATCAGTCAAAGATATACTACATATATTCCAACGATCAAAGGTTTTATCTTTCTATTAGTTATTGTGCATTGTGAAAATGCGACAACTTCCAACGATATTCCAAAAAGGGACCCTACGTTTGCATTCAAAGAAATTATATCGTTTACACGTAAAAAAGGTATTAATGAGAGACAAAATACATTAAATCAGAGGTTGTACATAAATTAGTTATGTAAAATTTGACTCTCTGTGAAACATAGGTCGTTATATGATTTACAATCGAGTCAAAATCTATCATTTTGTATCAGTAAAGAGACATTATGTCTACATGACATGAAGTATTTTAGTTTAAATGACACTGTCGCTGATATAACATTAGTATACATGTAGATTCAGAATAAGGCGTCAGTTTCTGGTCAAGTCAGAATATCAAGTTTCTTAAGCGCACTGAAGTATAAATTGCATCATTGTTTTGCTTTTTATGCACTGAACAAGTACATATAACAAGAAAAGACTCTCCAAAAAAGCATCGTCACAGTGATCACAGCGGAACACACACGTAATGATTGTAACAATACGTAGATCAATAACACCAACAATCTCGCGGAGACAATAAGGCAAAATAGAACACTTACATTGAAAGGAACACACGTAGACAATAAGGCAAAATAGAACACTTACATCAAAAGGAACACACGGATACAATAAGGCAAAATAGGCCACTTACATCAAAAGGAACACACGGAGACAATAGGTCGAAATAGATCACTTACATCAAAAGGAACACATGGAGACAATAAGGCAAAATAGACCACTTACATCAAAAGGAACACATGGAGACAAAAAGGCAAAAAAGAACACTTACATCAAAAGGAACACACGGAGACAATGAGGCAAAATAGACCACTTACATCAAAAGGAACGCACGGAGACAATGAGGCAAAATAGACCACTTACATCAAAAGGAACACACGGAGACAATGAGGCAAAATAGACCACTTACATCAAAAGGAACGCACGGAGACAATGAGGCAAAATAGACCACTTACATCAAAAGGAACGCACGGAGACAATGAGGCAAAATAGACCACTTACATCAAAAGGAACGCACGGAGACAATGAGGCAAAATAGACCACTTACATCAAAAGGAACGCACGGAGACAATGAGGCAAAATAGACCACTTACATCAAAAGGAACGCACGGAGACAATGAGGCAAAATAGACCACTTACATCAAAAGGAACGCACGGAGACAATGAGGCAAAATAGACCACTTACATCAAAAGGAACACACGGAGACAATGAGGCAAAATAGACCACTTACATCAAAAGGAACGCACGGAGACAATGAGGCAAAATAGACCACTTACATCAAAAGGAACACACGGAGACAATGAGGCAAAATAGACCACTTACATCAAAAGGAACGCACGGAGACAATGAGGCAAAATAGACCACTTACATCA
Source organism: Pinctada fucata (assembly GCA_028142955.1). Taxonomy (NCBI): domain Eukaryota; kingdom Metazoa; phylum Mollusca; class Bivalvia; order Pterioida; family Pteriidae; genus Pinctada; species Pinctada fucata. Next base: position 52,695,032 of record AP027107.1, read on the forward strand.
AAAGGAACGCACGGAGACAATGAGGCAAAATAGACCACTTACATCAAAAGGAATAACTGATGAAGTAAATATAGAAAAAAAGAAGAAAAATATTTCGATCATTTGTATCATCAGTAACTTAAAAAGCTTATAAAAATACATATAAGAAGAGAACTTATTTCGAAAGTACTTTCTTTGAAATGGATTTAAAAAGAAGCAAATACGAATAGCAAATTGTACTTTAAAACAAGAAATGAATAGGTTTTTAAATTGAAAAGAACCGAGACACCTTCCGGTTGTACAGAAATCATACTTGATTAGAAAAAATTAAAATGATATGAAAATTGTGAGAAACTTATGTATAGGTTTGGCGTTTAAAAGCTGTCAATATAGTTCCGATTATTCTCCTTTTGACAATGTCTGACGTTTCAATAAAATCGACACTTGTCAATGTTTTTTATTTCCGCTGTCATTGAATATTGATATGATCTTAGTCTGGATGTATGATGATAATTAAGTTAATATCTATATATAGATTAACCATAAGTATCTATTTATAGATGTTTTCTTTACGAACAATTTCTTCGTTTGTGTTATCACCATGATTAAGCCTAACATTATATAAAAATGTCGAAGGGTTATTATATAACCCTTGGGTTATTATATAAAAGAAACATATTAGTTTCACTATTCTCACTCCCATATCGGGAGTTCGGTTTTTTCTTATGGTGGAGGTTTTTGTTTGTTTGCTTTGGTTCCTGTTTTATCCTGATTTTGTATGCCTTCGGTTTCTGATTTTCTGAATTATCGGGTTTGTGCTGTATACAGGGATATGGTCATTATCCATATTTGTCATTCAAACATCTCAAAGGGAAAAAGCCATATTGATGTAATTCCTTACTCCTGTTATGTCACAACCTTTCTTTACCGCTTGATGTTTATCCTAAGCAAGAAGAATGTGCATAAACACCCTATACTACAAAAACCTCAGTATTGGAGGAACACATATTGGCAGAAGCGAAGGGACACACAAACCGACCACACGTACAGTAACGGATTTAACGCATAAACAGACGATATCAAGCGGGATTACGGACTAGGAAATGAGCTTATGCGGATAAAGTGGGCACACTGTCCAGATTGTCAGGCACCTTCCATGTTTTGAAGAACATGGCCGTAATATGTATCATAACCCCCTCATTGTAAGATTGTGATCAAAACAAGCCAATGAAACAAAGCGGCCAATATGTGTGGTGTATGAACTATCCTTAGCGGCTAAGGAACAATCTATAAAAAGGTCCACCTACTTAAAGGATGGAAAGGAAGGGAGGGGATCTCCAACAAGACCCTGTTGCAGCACCAACAGCAAAACACCCGATGCAAAAACACAAAAGACGACCATAGTATGAGACGAAAAAGAGACATTTTGATTGTCCATAGGGCTCGTTAGTTTATGTGCAGTCTGCTTTGTTTTTATTTTATTGTCGTGTTTGTTGTAACAGTCCCTTTTTCCTTTTTCGTCTCATTATGTGTATGCCTACTTTGTTTTTTCGCATAGGGATGTTTCGGTGTTAAAATAAGAATGCTGCCAACATATTTTCTTAGAGATCCCCTCCTTTCTTTTAATCCCGTCTTGACACTCTGAAAGTGTGCAATTGATGGATCAATGAGAAGTGTATTTAGTATGATGATGCAAACTATGTTTACGAGCATTACAATTAAAGAAAAACATACTGAATAAACTTTCTGTATGGTTTTTATTTGAATCTTGTCAACGATACATACAATTTAGAATAATTTTTGCATAATTGTATCTTTAATGTTCAAATGATTATAAACATGTTTTGGAACCGTCTGCTAAATATGTGCTAGTTTAGTCTCGTAAGATTCTAGGAAGAATATGAGGTTATTAATTTACGCAAACTCCATGATCTCTTGGCCACCAAGTGCGCCCTTTGTGGTGTAAATGAGGATTTTTATGTCTTCCCGCCTACCGTTAATCTTCATAAGATAAGGAAATATGTTATGAAAATGTTTGACTTTATTGCCCACACATACTTATATTCTTCACATGAGATAATATGTTGTCTTTTATTTAAAAGACCTCTTGGTCAAGCGCACCGATTGTCCCTTTAAGTCTTCATGAATCTTTGTAAAAACCCAGTATAAAATCTGCTTTGTAATGAGATAAACGGCGTCTGTGATGAACGTCTATCATAGCCTGTCAAGTTGACAAATTTTAAAAATCCTTGATTAAAGCTGACGTGACGTAGCTCAAGGAAATACCTGTCGATTATAAAAAGCTTTGCAACATTAAATAAACCGTCATTTACCTGCGATACATTGCGTTACAAACCACTAGGATACCTTTTACTAACAATATGATGAATACATTAAAAAAAAGAAAATTGTCTGTTACTGTGGTGGGAGATGGGATGGCGGGAAAGACAAGCTTGATTAATGCATTTCTTGGAAAGAAGTTTACTGAAAAATATACAGCCACGACGTCCGATATCCATCATGGATCTACGATTCGTTATGGAGAGAGATTTAATGTAAAAATCTTTGATTTTGCTGGAGAGGTATGTAATAACTAAATTAACCCAGTTGTAAAAAATAATTTTATTGGAATATCTATCGGTAACTGTATATAAAATATTTATAAAATATCATTCTCTACTCTATTAATAATATGTATTAATTTATTTTTCAGCGAGAACTAGAGTTCATTAATTCATCAGCACTTCAAGAAAGTGACGTCATTATCGTCTGCTACAGCACGGATGACAGAGAATCTTACGAGAGCATCAGAAGTTTTTGGGCACCGCAGTTGCAAAAAATGAAAAGGAAGCTAAATTTTATGGTAGTAGGACTTCAGAGTGACAAGCGTAATACAGGTTATGGTTCGGATTTTATTTCACAAGAAGAAGGACATTCCCTGATGAAAATCTATAAATCGGGTGAATTTTATGAGTGCTCCGCCAAAAATGGTACCAATATTCGAGAGGTGTGGACTGCAGCTGTTGAATCTGCCTTAAAGTGTAGGAAGAAGAAAATTAATTTCATCAAAAGAGCATTTGGACGCTGAAAGAGAAATTACAATCCTATTTACTATTCTCTATGACCCCTGAGTCATATTGACAGGATGAGAAGCTGAAACGAGTCCGACTGGATAGAACCCCTTAAATGGACAATCCATCAGGACAGTCTTTGGAATATTTCAATTTGAACAAATAAATGCATTGAGATTGGTCCAAAGATATCCTTCACGAACTCAATGTCTGAAAGGAACATTAGACCACATTCAATAGTGGGACTTCATAACAATGTTGTGGATTATCCCTTAACCACTGTCATAGTCACACACTATGCTGAAGACATCACTGAAGCTTTGAATCAGTTGTACCATGAAGACCTTATGACAGACATCCCAAAGATATGCTTTTAATATTTCCTTTCTCTTCTTTTTCTGTTAGATAACAAATATTTGTTCAATGCTTATGATATTCTACAGAAAATGAAAAATGTAAAAGCAAACTGTATTTTGAGATACATGTATTATATTTCATATATGTGAACTCAACTCTGTGAGATATTAAAGAACTGCCGAAGAATATATTTTGTTTTGTTTTCTCATGATCATTTTAGCTGTAGGTAACAACTGTCTTTGAATATAATGCCCACTGCAGCGCACCAGAAATAGATGTTTCGGATACCCATTTCTACTCAAAGCATAAAATGATAAATACTAGAAGTCAGATTATAAGGACTTATTTAAGTGATGTTTAGTAGTTTTAAATTTTGCATAGGGTCTGTAAACAGAAACATATAATCAAGAATAACCATATTAGAAGGATGCTACTTAAATGATATGCGCTTGTTATTCAAATTATCATTTGGAATGCATAATGTTTTCCATATAGATAAGTTACGTTCTTATACCATAGAATAGCAAAGAAAATTAGCAAATCCGCCTCAAACGCTAAATAGAAAGGTTAATTTGTTCCACTTGCAAGTTGCACGAAGTGGCTCATACTCCCAGTAATCGATCCTTTTTTAGCAAACCAGACATACTTACTTCGGATATTTCAATTCTCAACAACATACTTCAGCAAAATATCTCAGAGTTGCTGCCAAAGTTAAAACTTTTCATTCATCATGTTAGACCTCGTATCGCAACTGCATTGTTTTAGACCTAATTTTTATACTCAATAGGCATACAATGTAAAACATCTTCAAATTCAATAGCATCATTCAAAAACAGATAAATTTGCAGCATGGACCAGACATGCACGTTACGGGTAGTTAACCATCGTCAGTGATCCTCAATCTAAACAATGTGATATGGTCAAAGAGTGTGTGAAAGTTATTATGTCCAAAATGTGCCGAAAGACCTAGCAGGATGGGTGGGATATGATGCTACAGGACCCACTTTTGAGAAATGTCAAGAAAGTTTGATAACAGAAATTTTCGAATGCGATGAAGAAACGACCAACTGAAGTTGATCAAACTTGGCTGCATGTTCACTTGGGGACTCCTACTACATCAGAAGTGACACTAACCAAGTGGTACAAATTGTAAACGTCTTCAAATTTAATAGCATCATTTAAGAACATAAATTTGCAGCATGGACCAGACATGCACGTACGGGTACTTAATACCTAGAAATATGTCTACGTCGATATACAAGATGAATATCATTTTTATACTAAGATAACATGTCAACAAAATTACCTTTCAAATAGACTTCAATACCTGCCTGTCGTTTACATCTTATTTTGTAGAACAAGATCTTATACATAATAGACAGACGTATGCCATGATGTCTACGTACTGCAATGATATGATGTATCCGTTTACAAATTATCATCAACAGTATATACATGTCATTCGGGATGGAAACAAAGTCTTCTTTGTATATGGGTGGTTTTCCAGTGATCCAAAAAAGTAGCGCATTATTTTGATACTTTTTTCAAACTTGCACTTGGACCATTGCCATATATTTATGTAATATCTGAAAGAAGCGACCTTGACACAAAAGTCACGAGAAGCAAAACGTTGCAATTGAAAAGGAAACTTGCATAAATAAAAGATACTTAATGCATTTCAAACATTAAATATTATGATACCACAGAAGAGCAATCATGAGACTCAGATAAGATTTTAATTTCAATTCAGTGACATAAATCCCTTGTAGAATTTATATACATCAAATGTATAAAGTAGATTAAATGAACGTTTTCAATCCCGATATTGTTCATAACTGTCGCCTTAAGACAGAGAATATTGACATAAATCGAATCATATAAGGCTTATGTAAGCACTAGATAAATATCAAAACATTAATATTATTTCATTATTCAAGATGATGAGTGTGAATATTTCAAAAGCAACCCTTTACAGCGTTAATTTTGAGCTCAAATGCAAAGACAATAGTATGTAATCTAGTCTAATCGTTATATTCTCAGAATATTCTGATGACATGTAAAGATTACCTTGCATTTATCACAGCGGTACACACTGCTACGTATGCAACAAACAACCACAATAAACAACAAGGGACAAGGAGAGACACATCTCTACATTCACACGGAACGATTTTATATAAAATCTACAAAACTTTATTCAATCAACATTCAATCTGATCCAAAAATATCTTTTCAATATTACGGAAGTGTTCCAACTCTTTACCTTCTTGGAGATTAATAAAATACCGACAGCCAAATGTGTTTAAGTAGCGCCCTCTAGTTTTATTCTTTTTAATTTGAATTTGCGCATTTTAATTTCGATGATACTTTTGGATGAAATGTTAGGTTTCCGAAATAGCGAAATAATATATATGATGTCAAATTGATAAATAGCAAAAAACAACGCTAAGTGCCATCTTACTGTAGGGGAAATGATTAAAAAGAAAGTGTCCAATGAGAAAAGGAATCTTGTATGATGTTCTTCTCTTCTGATATGAATTCATCCGTTGAGCTTGATAGCAAAGAAATTCTGAATATTTTAAAAATTTAACATTCAAGATACAACATCTGTCTTTACATTGGATTGAAGCTGAAAAGGTCAGAGGTTAGATTTTTTACATCGTGTTCATGATGACAAATGACTTTTCCATATGTTTTATTTCGAAAGACACTTTGCAGCTGGGAATCATGCTATCTGTCAGCATAAATACGATTCTGTCCGAAAAAAAGACACAATGAAAGAAATATCAATCAATGAAAAATGTCAGACATGAAAACAATGCTTAATTCGTAGAACAGATTTTTCAAGATCATTCATAGATTACGGTTGTAGAGGACAAACATTAATATTACAATGAATTAATTCTTAATGATTGAACCTATCAAAATAATGGTTTCTGTCTTTCTTTGAAAAAGCTCTTATTTCAAATAAAGATAAAGTTTATAGCTATAATGTTGTTTCCAGGCACTCTTTAGTGTAACTCTTTTCTCATCCTTTCTCTGATTTGAAATAAGGATGAGGCATGCGATACAAAATGTACATTGGTTCGCAAATCAACCAACAGCTAATTAATAAAATTTCTATGTATAGATTAGTATATATGCACAGAAAAGACGAATTTGTTTTAATCATTTTTATAGAAATACAATGTAGTTACGAAAAATAATTTTGTGGCAATAGAATGAAATAATACACATTAACATGAATCTATCTACATTGTTGAAAGATAGGTGAAAAGAACCCCCAAACACCAAATTGAGTATCTTTATTGCTTTTGATCTTTTCAGTGTTGCTAGCAAACAGGAGATGCTTGCTGTACCCCGGCACCTAATCTCATCTTTAATGGAAATTCATGATATTTTGTTACTTTGTTTGATTTCCTATTTTTCGTGGATTGGTTTCCCATTAATTTTGTGTTTATATTTAGAGTTTTGGTTTTGTATTTGATTTCTCAAACTGAATAAAGTAATTACAATAAAGTAATAATTTTATTTATCCTCAAATCACTCTCACATTACGTAATTGCTCACTGATATATTTAATGCATTGTGTTTAGTACATGTATCATGATTAAAGTTTGAAAAATATTAATTCATTGCTCTATTGGCTTGTGCCTAATATTGTAAAACAAACAATTTCTACATGTTCATGTCCAAAATATACATTTTCTGTCAGATAAAGAATAAAAAGTTTCCGTATAGAAATGAATACTAGACAAAGTGTCTACATGGAGTGAGGTGATACAGTTACATGTTTACATGTCCGTATCTAATTAATTAGTGTCACAAATATTGCTTCTATTATCATATAATATTCTATCAGCTCTTGTCATATTTCAGATAGAGGCGAAAGAGATATGAAATCATTTATGAGCATCTATGACAATTTAAATCACCTAATTAAATAATATGAATTTTGAAAGTTTCGATGACATTTTAAACAATCTGTGTAAACAAAGTTGTACATTTTCTTATATCATGTATTATTAAACAGAACTATGTTTTAAATATGGGGTCAATAGCTTTAATATATATTTATGTTAAACGTCTTTAAATTCAATAGCATCAATTAAAACCTGATAAATTTACAGCATGGACCATACATGCACGTTTCGGGTACTAAACCCTCGTCAGTGATCCTCAGTCTAAACAATGTAATATTGCCAAAAAGTATAAAAAATTATTATGCCCAAAAATGTACCAAAAGACGTAGCAGAATGGGTGGGATATGATGCTACAGGACCCAAGTTTTAAAAATTTCAAGAAATTTTGTAACAGAAAATTTCAAATGCGTTGAAGAGACAGACGATCAACCAAAGTTGATCGAACTTGGCTACATGTGCCCTCGGGGACTCTTGGTCCAACAGCAGTGACACTCACCAAGTAGTTCAAATGTTTAACGTCTTTAAATTCAATATCATGAAAACAATAATGAAAATCATGATAATTATGGTTTCTGTTTTATCCTGTTTTTGTATGCCTTCGGATTCTGATTTTCTGAATTATCGATTTTGTGCTGTATATCCATATTTGTCATGCATTGGATACTGGTAACATATATAATACATTCACTTCAATACTAAGTTCGAAATGATGCTATTTTTCGGCATATTTTGATGATAACTACTGAAATCGAATGTTGAATCATCTCATGTATACGGCACACAAATGCATCTTTATCTTCTATTTAATTATATATTCAATAAGGTTTTCAAGAGGTTATTTTTGCTGATGTGGCTAAGTAGAGGAGACTTCTATTGCTTTTCCTTGTTTCTTTGTATGTTTGACAGCTCATTTAGTGAGTGTTCTAGTGTTCCCGATGTTGATTATTTATGTTGCTTTTTGATGCCCATTATTTGTTGTACTCATGTGTGTGTTCCGCTGTAGTCACTTTAACTTGACCTTGAAAGATATTTTGTATTATGTTGTATTATTTGAAATTTAACAGAATTTACCGAAACATACACCTGGTCTCATTCCCATATTGTGAGTTCGCTTCTTTTCATATGCTGGAGGTTTTTGTTTGTTTGCTTTGGTTCCTGATTTATCATGATTGTGTATGCCTTCGGTTTATGATTTTCTGAATTATAGATTTTGTACTGTGTATTGGGATATGGTCATTATCCATATTTGTCATCTTAGAGAAATTAACTACATTACGCAAGTACGCCGATTCATATTAAGTGAACACAAATGACTTTAATTTTTGAGATGAAGGCGTTAACCAATCCATCAACTGATCAATATCAAATCACTATCTTTTCATAGTTTGCTACTTGTCAATCATATCGAATGTTATCTTATATTAACCATTCATTCTGTTGTCAATTATTTCTTCATTTCTGAAATAGAAGTAAGATTTATTGATTTCTATAAATATATTAATGAAGTGTTTCTATTTATAGATCGCTTAGAAATTTGTTATAATTTTGTTGTATGTTGTCATCAAAATAGAAAAAAGAAGTAATTATTGCTATAGATATATGCCATTGTAGAGAACTACATGTACATCTCGGCAAATCCTAGCTGTAGTCCATGTAAGACAATGACGGTATCTCATAGAATATTTGAAGATTTATATTCCAAAAACGATAAAGAGCCAGCAAATAACACTTCTAGGCATGAGGTATATGGCTATTAGCCTATCAATTTACGGATACTTTACATAGTTAGTTTGGTATCTAAAAGTAGTATTAGGTCATCATGGCATCTGCTTATTTCAAGTATGCATTTTAACTCTGGACACAAAATCTGCAGATACGGCTGTTGTGAGATTACGAATCATTTAAACTCGGCAATACTTACAAGAGTGGACAAAACGTTTGATCCACTTACAGACCATATATTTAAGAAGGTCAAGCGCAGAGCATAAGTTGGATCAAATGGTCACACAGTGCGACCTCCCGTGGTCAAGCAGCTCTTTAACTGACCACATATCTTATGGCAACTGAAAAGGAAGATTTGAAAATGTTTATGGTCTGCACAATTATCGAGCATGGTAAAAGTATAACATGTATTTGAAACCCTCTGGTCAAACGCACCGAACAACTGTCTTTATATCTATCTTCTTATGCATGCATGTCGATGAAGGCATTAAGTGAAAACTGCTTTGTAATGAAATGCGGCGTCTCGAAATTGTATATATGTCATAAATGCCAACTTGACATCTGTTAAGAAGTTTTGACAAAAACTAACACTATGCAGTTTAAGGAAATGTCGACAGTCGATCTGCAGGATACAACTGAATGATAAACTGTCCGACAAAATTGCATGATTTATAACTGAAAAGAACATTTATGAATTGGCGTATTCAACATTCATAAAAAACAAATTAGTATTACATATTTTAACTCTAGCTGCTACTGTTTTTGACATTTATCCAAGACTTTTTCTTTGGTTCTGGCACAATATTATAGTACTTGGATAATATGGTAAAAGTAAAGTGTAGGGTGACTTTTGAACAGATTAAACACAATAATTCATGTTTAGCCACGGTAGATATAAATTAACAAAACTTGGTTGCAGCACCCAAAGCAAAACATAAAAACACCCGAAGTGAAAACACAGAGAAAACAAGCACAGCAAGCACCACAAAAGGGACAAGGGACACCTAATACGACATCAAAACACCAAACACACACACACACACACACCCTCACACACTCACATCCCCTCACACAAAAACTGCAAATAAACAAATGAGACCAATGGGCAATCGGTGCCAACTCAAGGTGGCCATCTGCCACATTAGTAGAAAATAACGTGAAGTTTTCTCTGTTCGAGGAAATTGTGTACAAAGATAAGAAGATTATTTTCGAAATTTGTTTCTTCTTTCCATCTTTATAAAAAAATTATTGATTATAACATAAAGGGCTTTTTGTCTTTATATGCCAAGGGTTGTTTTAAATATACAACGTCATTACAATGACAAATGTATGTCAAAACGATACATCATCCATGTACATCAATAATTTTATATATTTAGTTTGAGGTCAGACCTAAATAATGTAGATTATCAAAAGATAGAAATTGCTGACAAGTTGTGTTCGTGCTTATACACTGTATGTATAGGAAATCAATCGACAGATTAGAGTGAGCATTCAAGAATAAGGAAAAATACCACAAACAAAATCACATTGCTCCTGTTGCATCATATCCAACACATCCTGCTACGTCTTTCGGTACATTTTTGACATAATAATTTTCACACTCTTTGGCCATATTATATTGTTTAGATTGAGGATCACTGACGAGAGTTAAGTACCCGAAACGTGCATGTCTGGTTCATGCTGCAAATTAATCTGTTCTTAAATGACGAATTTGAAGACGTATAACATCTGACAATAGCAGAGTAAATTTTCTTTTTATTCGATAACTGACTGTATTTATCGCACGTTACATGATGCTACATGCACTTGCTGTGTGTTGCATACCCGCAACAAAACACAAATTAAGACACTTATTCTCTATGTATATGTATTATATGTTGCCTGCTTTTTGTTATATCGTCTTGTTGAAATTGCTTCCTTTCTGTTTGTCTAGAAGTAAATTCATCTGTTCTTAAATGATGATATTGAATTTGAAGACGTTTAACATTTGAATCACTTGGTGAGTGTCACTGCTGATGGACCAGGAGTCATTGAGGGCACATGTAACCAAGTTCGATCAACTTCGGTTGATCGTCTGTCTCTTCAACGCATTCAAAAAAATCTTTTTACAAAATTTCTTGAAATTTCTAAAACGTTGGTCCTGTAGCATCATATCCCACCCATCCTGCTACGTCTTTCGGTACATTTTTGGGCATAAAAATTATCACACTCTTTGGTCACATTACATTGTTTAGACTGAGGATCACTGACGAGGCTTAAGTCTCCTCTTACGTAAGATTAAAGCAATAGTTTTTTGACAACATTTTAATTTTTCTTCTTTTGATCAGCCATTCACAGTTGTTTTTCTCTATTGACTTTTGATCAGGTCAAAAGCCCACAATAAAATTTTTATGACAGCATATCTTACTATTAATAGATGTTCATCGATTATTTTTTGTTGTTGAAAATTCCTTAGCCCGGCGAATAAGGTCGTAGGGGATGACAAATAGCCGATCGATTCATTACACCATAACGTAAAATGAAAATACATTCAACGAGGCTAAATATAGAAATATCTTCATCATAATAAAATGAAGACAAAGATAGATATCAACATGAAAACCAACATACCACAAACTTTATTGAATTCATGTAACAAGCGATCAGTCTTTGTCATGTTTAGTTATTCAGCAAAAAAATAAAACAAAACAAACCACAAACAATACAGTGTCATCGGCGTTTTTTGTACCCTTTGACTTACTATTATATGAAATATGAAATATGAAATACGAGAAATGAAAAAAAAAAAAATTGAGACGACAAGTTTTCATCTTGTTCATGTCGATATAGTGTTATGTAATTTCTAAAAATGTGGGTCATATAGCATCATATCCCATCCATCCTGCTACGTTTTTCGGTATCTCCAACATAACACGGTTGCAGCACACACAACAAAACACCGAAACACACACAGACACACCCTAACACGATTTCACAAAGAAGATAAGCACAAACAAAAGACACAAAAGCGACAGTGGATAACAAACACCGTAGACGACATAAATCACAAAACGCAAACGATAACACATGAATTAATGAGACCAATAATCTGTCATCAGTTGCTTAGCGGCCTTGTGTCACGCTAGTACTGAGTAGTGTGCTTTTCGAGATTACGTTTGCACAACCCTCCCACAAGACATACAAAACATGTTTCACAAAGTAAAGGTTAACCAGAGGTTCAGACGGTCACCTGCTAGAATGACGGAAATAATGTGTTCATGTGGATTACGCAAGCTCAGATGTCTCGAAAAACGCACATACTATTTACTATGCTTTGTGCTTACCCAATATGATACATCGTAGTTGATACAAACAAGAATTATTAACATCATTATTTTCATTCATAAATTTCACTGATTAATTGTTTTTGTCCTCTATGCTATCCGAGAAACTTTCGTATAACAATAACAGAGCTGATTAGATTTGGCGCTAACTTTGTTGATATTCTGTCATGGGTTTTCTAAATCATTGATTTCAATTATCAAGATGAAAAATAGAGCACCTCTCGTCATTTAAAACAGGGTCGTGGAACGGGTTGTTTTGAACTCTTTGACAATATGTGTTTGTTTGATATTGGAGAAAGTGCCTATGTATAAGTAATAGGTTTTTAAAATCTATGCGGCAAACTGCAAATAAAGCATTTTGATATCAAGGCCATTCTACTGATATTTGTCATAAACATGATTATCTCCATGAGTTAAAGAAGATCTTGACGATAATCTCAACAGCACTCACAATAGAGCAGAAAATTAAACATCGACGGACCCCTAGCAAGCTAGAGGTGGGACCAGGTGCCCGGGAGGAGTAAGCATCCCCTGTTGGCTAGCCGCACCCGCCGTCGATGTTAATGAAGCATGGAAATGAAAATATATAAAATTCATGCACTGTCTGACGTTATGTCTATATACAAAGTGCTATGGCGACAATGTCAGGGAAGTATATTCAAAACACTTACTGTCAAACCCCTCGCGGGGAACTTTTTTACGAGCTCCACACGGCAAAGGGCATAAGTGTGACACAAATGAGTTAAAGAAGATCTTGACGATAATCTCAACAGCACTCACAATAGAGCAGAAAATTATGACTTATATTGAATTATGACTTATATTGACATATAGTGCACTGAGAAACTCTGTTTTATTGAAAATTTTCTGTTGAAAAAACATATAAACATATTTTTTCCTTGTGTCCTTTTGGGCCACGAGTGTTTTTACACGAACGTACTTTAACAAGACATGTGGTAAAAAAGAATTAAGAAACCTCTGACGTTCCCTTATGAATAATTGTTTTTTTTTTAAATAATTGGATTTTGTTTCAGTAAATCTTGTGTCCCTATTACATTTATGATAAGACATGTATTTACTTATTTAAAACAAAGGAGGGGATCCCCAACAACACCAAGTTGCAGCACCCACAGCAAAACCCCAAAACACTCAATGCAAAAACACAAAGCAGACAAGCACAGAAAGAGACGTATAAGGGACAAGGAACGTCAACGCACAACACAGAAACAAACAAACGTAAATTAGCAAAGTTTCTGCAATAATGTCTGCAGTTTGCATCTTCAAATTGGAATTTTCATTGCACGGCCACATGATCTTTTGTCATTGTGATTTAAAAATGTGATAAACATGATGGATTCACAAAGAAAATTACGATAAATACCTTCCTCTGTATCATCTAGCATGTCGTTTATTAATCTTAGTGAAATGCAAAAGGAATTAACTTGATGTTGCTTAGCCTCTCATCTAGTACTTTATCTAATCTAAACGCACCTGCAATGATAATGATGAAAGCAGGATATTTAATTTGTTTTAAAGTCACATAAATCACAATATTTATGATATAAACGGATGAAATAAATAAGATATGAAGTCAACATTTATGACATAAAATGACGATATATTTCAAATTAAATTGATTGACATGCATATGACAAACATGATAAAATATTACAACATATATGTCATAAGAATGAAAAACATTACATTTTAGCTTTATAGGGCATTATTCACACCTGCAAAAGATACATTAAGGCTGTATTATGACTTAAGAATATTCCCCTTTGAGAAGTATCGCCATAGTTGCAAAAGACGTTTTCCCTTATAATATTTGAATGGGGATCACTACGATATCCGTTTGTTATTTCGGGACCTCTTGATAAGATCACAAAGATCAAATAAATGATGAATTTCATCATCATCATCATCATCATCATCTGACATCATCATCATCATCATCATCATCATCATCATCATCATCATCTGACATCATCATCATCATAATCATCGTCATTATCGACATCATCATTATCATTATCGACATCATAATTTTCATTATCGACATCATCATTATCATTATCAACATCATCATCATCAGTTATATCTACAACAACAACAATGTGGGTTCGATCGAACTTTTCGATTTCTCCGAACATGAATGATATACCATAAATATTGGTAATCCATTATAATGCAGGCAAATGCAGACGAACAAATGAATATTTTTGTTAATTTATTTCTTGTGGCTTATTTTGGGCGCGGCTGACAATTAATGACAAATTTCCAATACAGACAAATGCAGACGTTTTCAAATGCTGACAAATGCAGACGTTTCAAATCAGACAAATGCAGACGTTTCAAATGCTGACAAATGCAGACATTTCAAATCAGCCCGGAAAAACCGCGGCCAATGTAAATTTGTTCAGAGTTTAAATCGTTAAATGCCAGATGCCGAAATTGTAAATACGGGCATAAGGCGTAAGTCCCCTATTTATAGATGGCGCAATGCGATTGACCGGAAAACCGCGCCAAAGCGCAACCGCGCCAAAGCGCATTGGCATTATAGTTCACGTTAGCCAGTAATGTGCCTTATAGCGCAAGTGCCACGCATCGTGGATCGGAATCGAGCCACGAGGCCGCCACGAACACAAATAGGTGATACCCGTACAATATAATGAGTGGCGAAGCTATATAGGGCATTACTGGGTCAGCCGCCGCCCCTCATTGATTTAACAGGCCTTTTGATGAGCTCAATATATTATTTAGGGATTTTAAGTGTTTTTAGAATGAGAACATATGATGAAGTAATATCCGAGACTTAGCAAGACAGACCATTGACCAACAGACAAGATCGATCCGTTTGTCATCTTTTTTACCACTTTGGAAAACAAAGCATATGTGCACATATCAAGTGCATTGAATTTCAATAAATTAACATGAGAAAATGTTCCAACTGAACAAAGTAATGCCAAAGCACGATCATTGGTAAAATACATGAAGTAAAACAGAATTTAAAGACAATTTAACATATTAACATCTCAGTTGTATAATAAAACTAAATACTCATAAGTCTGTCAAATCTGAACTATGTTTCGATCGAACATTCGAAACCGTTTACTTAACGCAAATGCATGAAAATTATTTCCGTAATAGCCGTACTGAAATGATTGCAAGTTTGACTGGTTTACTAGACTGTAACAAGTTTATTTGTTGGTTTACATCAAAGTAAAGGGCACTTTTATGTGCCTGACAAGGTTACATATTTAATTACTTTCTTGTTAAGTTTCATGCAATTTGCACAATATATAGAAATGTCAATGTTGAAATAGATGTTCTATAGTACCAATTTTGTTGAACTAGACACGTGTTTCAGATATTTTAATCCTCGTCAGTAGTACATGTACTTCTTGCCAAACAGCAGTTTAAATAAAGCGAAAGTGAATTTTCCTGGCGCCATCTACAATACAGAGCTTTAATTTGCCCTTGCCAAAACGAGCGGCTCCAAATTTGTGTAGGGTTTATACATGTCAATGGATATTTTAATAGACTGCAATGAATCATATCATGAAAAATCGCTTGACCATATGTATACATTCTAGTTTGATATCAGAAAAGGACATTTGGTGAATATATAATAAACAATAGAACATGTAATTTATACACTTTTCTGTGATTGCTGGTGACATATACGTGTACGTCTATAGAATTATATATAGAATAGACGTGTCTACAGGCATATACGTTGAACTTTTATGCGAATGGAATGTGAATATTGACATCTGCGGGAACTAAATATGGATGTAGAAGGGTGTTTTAAGCATGAAATTGTACGGATTAAGTTGATTTATAAATCATATTCATGATACTCACAGGTCCAAACCATAGTGCTAAGGGTGAGATCGCGTTTAATTAAGTTAACTGTTTCGAACGATTAACATAATTTATTTATTTACTTGATTGTTAATTAATTTATTTATCTATTTATTTATTTATTCATTTATTTATACTAGGTTTGAATAAATAACAATAAACATTTTCGTACGAAAGTCAGACAGCTCAGTCTATTCGAAATGGTAGAAAGGATATTTTGTCAAGAAGTACGAAAGATTGAGTAACCCTGAAGAGATAGGTGAAAAAAGACGTTAACGTGTCTGGTTTAAAAAAAAAATGGTTTGAAATTTTCCCGAGAAGATAGCGAGTTGGAACTCTTCCGTATCATAAATAACACGAGAAGGATACTGGGTAACTTGGGTTATGATCCCGAGTCCGACAATTTTAAGTAAAGCACGGAAGATGCGACTAATTTTACTGATTTTTTGCATTTCTACTTATTATATTTCGTTTTATTTTATTAAGGGATTTTTTCCAAGTATTTAGATTTGGGAATAGGGTCGCGGCCCGTGCGATTGGGGAAATATACGACGTTTGGGAACATTTTTGGGAATAAGTGACTGGATCAAAGAATCAGAATATTAAATGTTGAAGCAAATTATTTTCTTTTTAATTTGATTTAATTACTTCTGATCAGTATTGATTACGAAAATTGTAGCAAATCACAGGTAAATTTGATACTTTTGAACAAGGGAATTTGGCAATATTGGTGATAATTCCATCTATGTGTAGTTGGGAAATTTAGAGCCACAGTTGGAAAATAAAACTTAAAGGATAATAATTTTCATTGGGAATGGGGCCGAATAACGGCCCCAAAACGGGAGGAAAATTCCCGGTGAAAATATAATATCAAGAGCTCTTACATCCATTTTGGGAATGCCAGGGGCCGTAGAATTAGGGAAGAATAGCGGCATTTTCTCAAAAATTGAGAAAAAATATGAATAGATTTAGATGCCTTTTCACTTGATTTTATTTATTTATTTTATTTTATTTTTATTCATTTTTTTTAATATGGGAAAAAGTAAACAAGAATAGGGGGAGAAATACTATTTTGCATTGGGAATGGAGCCAAATATGGCCCCAAATGAGGCAGAGCAAGAGCCCTGATATAATTTTTTTAGAATTTTAAATTTTATTGCTTTGCGTGTTTAACTCACGGCTCATATTTAGAAAAGTTATAACTAGTAATTGGTACCTAGATTGCGTACTTGTTATTATGTATATTAACGGTTTTGCCTGAAATATTTATAGTAATATGTCGTAAGACGACTTTTAAGTGTCCCCCCCCCCCCCCGATAGGTGTTCACTAAGTAATATTGTGGTTTTGAGAATATGACAGTGAATCTAGAAATTAAACCCCCCCCCCTTTTTTTTTTTTTTTTTTTTTTTTTTTTTTTTTTTTACCGTAGTAAAATGTTGACACCCCTTTTTTTGTACACCATGTAGCTACTGCGGTACTGGATCTAGTGCTATAACCATATTAAAGGGGAATTTAGTGAGTATTACGTTCTCAAAGGTTTAATTGGGTCGTTATTTAATATTATCAATTTTGGTCGGAGGTAGGGTATTAGATGCCATATTAGATTTCAAAATCGTTACGGCGTTTGAAGGCAGCATTTGTATTCGTCGTCTTGTTTTCTGCCTCGTTTAGAAATCAAGTCTTTAAACAATGACGCTTGGCATGCATATATCTTAACTCTTTGGCTTTTTATTCAAATTCAGATACTTCATTCGACAATATGAATTTTGGCTTGAACACATATTCGCAATGGACATGTGCGCATTCAGTAAATAAATAATAAGTTCTTTCTCATGATGGTTATTTATTTCATCATTTATTTATTTATCTAGTATTTCTTTATTTTTGTTTTGTTTTTTTATTCAATTATTTATCTATTTTTTATTTATTTATTTATTTATTTTTATTTATTTATTTATTTATTTTTTTTTTTAACTGGCTAGATATAACTGTTTATTGACGTTTGATGGCTTCAAGTATTCTAAATATACGATTACATAGAGTCCAGGGCTCTAGAATTCCAATTTCCTGTTGCCCGCGGAAAAGTTAGGTCGGGAAAGTACAAAGCAGGTGCTCACTTGCCCATGGGCAAGGAGACTTGTTGAACATTTTTTTTTTTTTTTTTTTTTTTTTTAATCATGTTTCTTCCGTATCTTATTCTACAGAAAGGATTTTAATTTTAATATTCTGAAGAATCAAGCACTCCATTTACTAAATATTCTAAAATTCAGCAAGTTTCAGTATAAGACCCATCATTGGGTCAAGTGATTTTTTGGGTCGGGCATGTGCTTTAAGCCTCAAGTTGCCTGTGGCAATTAGATTTTGAAAAAAAAAGGAAAATATGTATATATTCTAGACCCCAGACAGAGTAGCTCTGTTACATCATATATTCTAAATATATTCATATATTCTAATTTTCTATCTATATTCTAAATAAATTGTACAATTACATACTACTAGAAAGGTTATATTCCATGGCATGGCTCTGTTGTATTTACTTTTCAGTCTATTGTTTAGCAATTTCTTTCGCATGCGTGTTTGCTTTCCTGATCTATATAGAATTAAAGATATGTACTTTGAATTCTGTAAATTCTCTCCTACCTTGAAATGGTGACAGCCAATTAAATTGGCGATGCAATAATAATTAATGATGGGAGACTGGAACGCCGGAGAGTTCGTTCGTTGACATGGGTACCAATCGGCGGTCTCCAGGGGAAATGCGTTGGGGGCTGGTGAACTCCGAACAGGTGTTAAATGTAAAATATAAGTTCAAAGCTTATTAGAACGATGTATATTATGAAGATTGGTACAGGTTTTCTTGTTGTTATTTACTAGAAAATGATGGAATGGTACGTGTGTTTCGTTTGTATCATGCATGTACAAAATGAGAACGGAAAGATTATTAGATTACAGTGCTTGGATGTTACAGAAATCAATGCATTTTATTTATTTCCGAATTAAAGCAAACTAGTGCGAAGCAGATAATAAGATTATGTACGTTACATTGAGATATAACATTTTGATTGAATAACTAATAATTTGGTGAAGATTACAGACTAAAAACTGAAACAATTCACGAGCAAATAAATTCGTTACCTTACCTTGCAGACGAACCTGAAAAGTGTGGCGCGAAAATCATATGACGTCAAGATGGTGACGTAGTGGGCGTGCACTCTTGTAAGAGGTCGCCTAGTGCGTTTAGGTCAGGTAGATAGCTCATATTTTACTTACGTGCAAAGGGGAATAAATCAAAAAAGCCACGAAATGTTGTCGGCCCGAAATAACAGAATCTATCTCGAACTGCGTCGGGGATAGATATATTTATTTCTGGTCAGTAGTTAGGCGTGAAAACATATTAGTGACAAATATGGATAATGACCATATCCCTGTATACAGCACAAAATCGATAAATCAGAAAATCAGAAACCGAAGGCATACAAAATCAGGATAAAACAGGAACCAAAGCAAACAAACAAAAACCTCCACCATATGAAAAGAAGCGAACTCCCGATATGGGAGTGAGACCAGGTGCCCAGGAAGAGTAAGCATATCCTGCTTGCATGCAACACACGCCGCTTCAATTCGGTAGAACTGTCACATCCGGTTACTTCCATATTAGTGCAAGGCTGCTGATGGGTCAAGAACAACAGATGCACTGTTTTATACTGACGGCATCAACGTTCTTGTCAAGCATGTTTGGAACGCATGGAGCTTCATATCTTCTTTTCACGAAAAGTTGAATTTTCTTTTTCATTTTCCATGCCAATAACTTTTGTCATTCTACTGCAGCATACTTTGCTACACAATCTTCTTATACATACATTTAAGGTCATAAGATTGAGTGAATGGGTAGATTTATTCCCTTTTAGAGATCATTTTTGTTACGAAGTGTCATAAATCTGTGGAGGTATGCGTAAACACCCTTATAGTTAAGGTCAGATGAATACCTTAGCTCAATCATAATATGTTCCATAATCTTACTAAGGTGGCGTTTTACTTTACCAACATAGAATCATAATGGCTATTTATATGTCAGCAGTGACAAAAGGGTTATTTTCTGAAACCAATGGAATTCCGTCCAATGTAACAGTTTGCTTTCGTGTCTGTAAACAAACAGATTATTTTTACGCAACCTAATCTATGACATAGCTTATTGAATACACCTTCATACCTTTCAACGAATTGCTGAAAATATAGAATTTTTTTTTTTTCGTACAAGTAGTGTAAAACTGTCACAAACTCACAAAGGATGATTTGAACAGTTTTAATGTAAAAAGTCATTATTTAAGTAGCATTAAGATGACTACCTGTCACTAGTTCATCACAATTATATTCTAATGCAATAATTTGACTCAATCCGATTATAAAGGCTGCTCTTTTATGCGCAATAGGGAACTTCGCTTTTCTTACAGTTTACCCATCTACGAGGACATCTGTCTTTAGCCTTATCAATCCGAACAAAAAGCCTTTTCCCCGTTTGTCTCGTATGTTAACTTATGTATGATATCTTATCTATATCTTATCTATATTTTCGATTTTTGATATTTTAGTCATAAGTGTTTCATTTTCTCTCACTCCCATTTTGGGAGTTCGCTTCATTTCATATGATGGAGGTTTTTCTTTGTTTGTTTTGATTCTTGTTTTATCCTGATTTGGTATGCCTTCTATTTATGATTTTCTGAATTATCGATTTTGTACTGTGTATTGGGATATGGTCATTATCCATATTTGTTACTCTACAAATAGCGACAGGCAATTACCATATTCGGAATTTGCATCACTTTTAAACGGTGTTTGGAATTATCTGTTTCTTAGGCTGCTCTCTAGGATCCAAGTAAGGACATTTGGATTTTCTTTACTTTAGGGAAACTGGAAAGAATTTATGCGATTGGCTTACGTGATATCTACTTTGAAGCATTTCTATACGCCTCTTGCGCATGCGTGTTTAGCACTTAGGTCCTGATGAGGATTGTTTCCCCCTTCGTGGACAGCGTCTATCAAAGTACATGAATACTATCAGCCCAAAATTGAATGACAATATTCTAAAACTAAGAGGTTCCCATATGTCATCTTCTTGATTGCATAGCTGTGTCCTTAGCGGGTTCTTTGGCAGAAAGTTAAAGTCAAATTCAAACATTCGCTTTTCATAATTTCATATTATTTCCTCTTTATTACTTATGAGACCTAACTTGTTGAAATGCGCATAAAGTGCACTGAAACTTTATAATAGAAAATATAGATAAAATATTTGGCTGGAAAATATTTGTAGAATTGTAATCAAATTACAATGGTAGGCAAGCTATTTCAGGCAATAGCATATACATAGAACGAGTCCATGAGGATTATATGTCATAAAATTTAGATATGTGGCAGGTAATTAGGATGAAACATACAGTGCTTAGTGATGCAAGAACTTTCTATTATAAGAAGAATTTGCCAAATTTAGAGCACAGATGTCTCATCATTTCTTAGTTTTGACACCATGTGATGTCTTTTCTTAAACAAAAGGACATTCCACTGAGGAGAGATCAAGAAAACATAGTCATTAAATAGTAATAAAAAGGAGGGGGAGAGAAAAATCCAATACTAGCAAAGTATTATCATTGATAAATGTCGCACCAAAAATATTTCAATCTTTAAAGAAGACTGTAATTTAATTTATGAAGCGATTATACGAATACAGAAATACGACAATATTGATGTCTTTATGAGTTAAAGAAGATCCTGACGATAATCCCAACAGCACTCACAATAGAGCACCAAATTGAGCATCGACGGACCCCTAGCAAGCTAGAGGTGGGACCAGGTGCCCGGGAGGAGTAAGCATCCCCTGTTGGCTAGCCGCACCCGCCGTCGATGTTCACGCACGAAAATGAAAAGAATAAATAAAATGCATGCACTGTCTGAGGCCACGTCTATATAGAAAGTGCTATGGCGACAATGTCAGGGAAAAATATTCAAAACACTTACTGTCAAACCCCTCGCGGGGAACTTTTTTTACGAGCTCCACACGGCAAAGGGCATAAGTGTGACATACATTTGGGTGATGGTAGACTGTGACACATTTTGTGAACTATATAAGTATACTTCTTGATTGAACTTTGATTTATTTTTGCAAGTAATTTTTTCTTTTATATAGAAAGCAATTTTTTAAAAAGATTGAAAGTTGAAAGTTAAACATGAAGCCAAAAAATCAGAATCCAATAAATCTGAAAACCAAATATCTTAGTCGAAATTTCCGTATATTGGGGTATGTTTTACAATAAAGGATATCATTATTTTGCATTTCTGATCCCAAAGGAACACTTATTGGGTCCGCTCACCAGTTTGATAGTTTCGTATTTGAAATGTCCAGGGTGGAGATACTGAAATATAAAGAGTCTGCTAACAAAACTCAGTGTACAAGTAGGTAAATATTAAAAAGTGATTGAGGTAAATTGCTGAGATTGTAAGACCAGGTTTTCTCTCTGTAAAACCATCAGAAAAATTTGATTCCTATGCGAAGATATTAAGATTGAATTGTCCATAGACTGTATGGATGTACGAAACTGTGTCACTAGTTTTGTGAAAGTGAAAGAGGTAAGTCACATGTTGATTTAGATTATTTGAGTTACATGTGTTGGAAATTCATGAAATTTCACATGTCAGCATTTGAAGATGTGATGATTGAATAAATGTAGGTGTCATGTGTGAAATTTTTCCAGGGAAAATTTTATGAAGGTCTGAATATGGGTAAGATTGCAGTTTTTTCATGACTTTTTTGGGTCATTTTTCGATATTTCAACCAGCCCATTGATACTCAATGCATATTATTTTCTGTGCAACTTTGGTATTGTAATAAAGCACTCATCATGCAGAATTGATTGACATACAGCTGTATTTCTGTATGCATTTGTAATGATCCTCAGATAACATTGTGTTTTCCCATGATAACGTTGGTTTTCGACCCAACGTCGAAACTGGTGAGCGGACCCATATAGCAGTACAGTTCATAAAGAGGGTTATCCGAAAACTCTAAAATAAGTGAAAGACAACATGTTTGATGCAAATTATGATTTTTATATTCAATTTGGTGTTTCTTTTTTCAGCAAAATCTTTGATTTAATATACAATTTGGTAAACATATACATACATTCTGAACATTGTCATAATTGTGCCGTACATATAGTTCTAGTACAATACATTGGTGCATTTGCGACAAGGATGTCTGTGGTCTTTTCGACTGATTTATCATCTGTCGAGATTGAAAGTTTTCGACAAAAACTTAAGAAAAAGAGTAAATCATGTGGTGATTGCATCTTATGGAAAGGGTGCCAGAATAAAGATGGCTATGGCATAATACGGCCAGTTTTCAGAGGTCGTCGAGTGACCCTGACAGTTCATCGCCTTGCATATTATATAAATTCAAACGATGGTGTACTTTCTCATAAGATGCATGTTAGTCATTTATGTCATGACAAACTTTGTATTAAAACTACTCATTTGTCTTATGAGACTCAAAAAGTAAATAATGCACGAAATTATTGTTACTCAAATGCACGCTGCCGTGGGCACAACAGTTATCCAAATTGTGTATTTGAATAGGATAGGATAAGGTGAGGCATGTTTAGCTTGTTCTGAGTTAATGTTTGTTTGAAATGCTTATTATATATGTATTCTGTTTTCATTATAACATGTATTATTATGTTTGGCATGGCTGTTGAATATTTCTCTTGGATCTTCGTTTTCTTGTATAATATCTTTTTCTTTTGAACTGAAGGGTCGATGTCCTCTTAGCATCATATACAGTACGCAAATCGCGTTTATTCATTGTGTATCGAAATGGACTGTCAGATGAGTTTGGAATATTTAGATTTTCTGACAGTATGATGGCAGATCTACCGGTACCATACACACTTGAGTGCATAGCGGAATGGCAAAGAGCAGTGAAATTTCGACTCCACACCGTGTTTTTCGGGGCATACGAAAATACACGTCGATGCATAACTTCAGACCGGTTCGTAGTTCGGAGAGTTTTCAATTTTCCTAGAATTGCGGGACTAAGGGTGCGACAGATTTCTCTTTGCAAACTCTCGTAGTCTGTCTCCGACAGTGAGAGATGCTGACCTAGAGGTAAATGTGATGTACAATATGATGGATGACCTGCCATGCAAGCAACCGACTTGGTACGACATGCAGAATGATTTCCGCTTAGACAGGCCAATATGTTCGAAATTGCTCTGTTGGCTCGAACAACAAATTGCCTTTGACCAAAAAGTCTGTGCACCCGGCTGAGCTCAAGTCTCGCACGCACTCTTATACAAAAAGATAATTTTTGCATGAATGCGTCTTTGTCTTTTGACAACACTGGTAAGTCAACCAACTTGACCTTTTTAACATTTTTCTGAAGAGTGCGCATTCTGTGCACAAAGCACAAATTGTGCAATAGCTTCTGGTTTGACCTTGACCTATGCTCGTCTATCACCTTTTCAGCTTGTGCACTCGCATCTGTAGTTACCGATGAAATCGCAAGAATTTTGTTGTCTTCCAAAGTTTTCAAATTTTGGACTAACGCTTTTTTTTCGCTAGAAGACATTGACTCCTCAGTTGGGTAATTCCTCGTGCAGTTACTTGTATTGTGTGAACAATGTGAATTGCTGCATATTTTACTGTATATGACTGCAGATATTGGTAAGTTGAACCCAGTGGTCTGCTCCAACATGGGGCTGAAGGACATTGTCCCGGCTTCATATCCAGCTTGTATACGATTGTTGAATGACGTATCTGTCTCTACAGCCACCGCATTGTCGCAACCACTGGACTCCTGAAAATCCCTAACGAAATGTTGGTGTTTAATTAGACTGTCATTGTTTATGCTCGTCATCTTATCACATATCCTATTCAGTTTACTGTACATGGTTTTTTCACTCAGTGGTTGTACATTCATGCATGCAAGAATGCAAGACAGGTCGGTTGGTCCGGTTTTTGTCTTAACGGCAGCCATGACCAGGCCCTCGTTAATAGAGCCAGAAGCTGGACCTCTGGATCCTACCTTGCATTCTTCATACATTTTTACTGGTTTTGACTCAAAATTACAGTTTGAACAAATGCATAAACATTCAATACAAAGACCTTTACGAGAGCTTATGATAATTTCAGGTTCAGGATTTTGACAAGAGCTTTTAAAATGTTGAGAAAAGGACCGAAAAAGTATTGTCATTTTTTGCATTTGGATGATGACATTTTCCTGCTCATGAAATGTTGTTTCTGTTCTTCTTCTTTGTTTCGTTTCTTTTTTAGGTCTGAGTTTGGTTTGGGTCAGAAGTTCAGCAGCTCCATTTTGATGTCGATAAAGATCAGTGATTGATGGCCGAACAATTTCTGCAAGAACAGTTGAGCCTTCTGTTTTGTGGGAATCTTCAGTGTTGCCTTGATTTAATGACATCCCAGATGCAGAGAAGGAAGAAGAAGAAGAAGATGATGATGATGATGAAGAAGAAGAAGAAGAAGAATCAGTTGTTTCTAATGTGGAACTTTGTGGGCTGGAGCAAGGAGCAGGCACAGACTTTGAAAGTCCCATTGACACGATGTAGCTGCACCCAATTTTCTTGACTGATTTAACATATTTTCCATCCACAACTGAAGTGACCTGGTAAGTAATTTCTTGTTGATTTAATGCAACTGCTGTACTTTTAGAATTAAGTTCCTCATGCCTCACCTTTTTCCTAAAGGTCCAGGAATTATGTCCTTTTTTAAATCTTCCTTGGTGTTTCTTTTTATGCCATGTTTTCTTTCCTGCAGCCATGATGTTGCTGTAGCTGGTCTGTGACGTCATGACGTCATAGCATAGCGACGTTTGTGATGATTTTTTTCCAGGTAAAAGTTTGATGAACTTTTTGTACTTAAAAGACACTTGACTTTATATTTTTCATTATTGCATTTTAATTCCAATAATTTGGTGTGTATATTATATATTAGTATAGATTCATGTTGTGCAAGAAATGAAAAATAATGTGTGAGCAGGAAATGTTGAAATTTGGTTGCTTTTTTTGTCCATTTCATTGCTGAGATACATATCTCATATAGCATTTTATTTTGAGAGAGTTGTCTCCCCCTTGTCCACAAACTATTATGGCAAGTGTTTGTAGTTCTGCTTGATACAAATTATGAGGAAAATAACCATTATGGAAGATAAAGACCTGACTTCTTAAAGAGTCTTTGAAAGAACGAGTGGACAAAAAGAGGGTAAGAAGGGGACATAACTCTTGTCCAGATATTCTAAAACTGCTGATACTTATTACCCTTAGTTGCCTAGATGTGATATTTCTTCAAAGACTTCACAAATGGTGTTCAATTTGGAAATAACAAAGCATAACAGCATAATGAATAACAGGTCATGATGAAAATTTGAGCATGACGTCAATGACGTCATGAAGCTTTTAATGACGTTGTGTTGCTGTATTCGCATGCCAGACATTTCCATCTATAGAATGAGTTACGTGTGATGGATTTTGATGAAATAAAAACTGTTATGTTCAGAAATTCTCAGAGATCGTGCTGGATGTACTCAGTTTCCGTAAGTTTTATTTTCTTGCGTAATTAGGGTCCGCTCACCAGTTTGATAGTTTCGTATTTGAAATGTCCAGGGTGGAGATACTGAAATATAAAGAGTCTGCTAACAAAACTCAGTGTACAAGTAGGTAAATATTAAAAAGTGATTGAGGTAAATTGCTGAGATTGTAAGACCAGGTTTTCTCTCTGTAAAACCATCAGAAAAATTTGATTCCTATGCGAAGATATTAAGATTGAATTGTCCATAGACTGTATGGATGTACGAAACTGTGTCACTAGTTTTGTGAAAGTGAAAGAGGTAAGTCACATGTTGATTTAGATTATTTGAGTTACATGTGTTGGAAATTCATGAAATTTCACATGTCAGCATTTGAAGATGTGATGATTGAATAAATGTAGGTGTCATGTGTGAAATTTTTCCAGGGAAAATTTTATGAAGGTCTGAATATGGGTAAGATTGCAGTTTTTTCATGACTTTTTTGGGTCATTTTTCGATATTTCAACCAGCCCATTGATACTCAATGCATATTATTTTCTGTGCAACTTTGGTATTGTAATAAAGCACTCATCATGCAGAATTGATTGACATACAGCTGTATTTCTGTATGCATTTGTAATGATCCTCAGATAACATTGTGTTTTCCCATGATAACGTTGGTTTTCGACCCAACGTCGAAACTGGTGAGCGGACCCATTTTGTCTTCAGTCCTTCTTATATATCTGTGGCAGATTTAGCTTCATCATCTCATTGAAATAATCAAATAAAATATCAGAAAAGCTAAAAACTCGCGTCTTAAACCATTAGAAGCGCACGTAAAAGATGACCTGTCAAGTCTGAAAACTATGCTTGTGGGAAAGGTCAGATACATGTACTAGCTGTAGTAAGATGAATTTGTGCTTTGCGACACATTTAGGAGCGAAAATATCAAACTACGGACGTAATTTATTTCGGATGCTTTCGTCCAATTTAGATTTTCCGGTGGATGATGCAATCAAATGAATTCATATTTAGAGAAAATTGTTTATAATCATGAAATTAAATGGCAATGCCTGATAGACTAATTTGGATAGGTTTAACAGCTTTAATCATTTCTGAAAAGTGAACGGAATTCATAAAAGCCAATTTGTGACATTGTATTTTGAACCAAGCGTCTTTATCATGGCGCTGTGTCTGATCATGAAGACGGATTCGTTTGGCATTTGACTAAATAAGTTACTCGTATACTTACGATTTATGATAGAAAGGAATAGAATACCTATTCATTACATAATGCATTTTATAGAATGGAGATTAAGGGGTGCGTTTCTTTTTCTGTTGGTTATATTTCTAAAGCAACCATCCATAAACTGTCATTTCCAAGTATACGATGTGCTGTCCATCAATAATCCAAAATTCGCGGATTACCTCAGCAGAACCTATCATCCGGAGCTTGAAGTCAAAGAAACTACAGAGACAAATAATTCAGTATCCTATCTGGACATAATGTTGTCCTACGAAACTGATGGCCACATGAACAGCTTACTCTATGACAAACTTGACGACTTCAATTTCAACATCACAAACTTTCCTTACCTGAGTAGCAACATCTCTTCATCGCCTGCTTATGGCGTGTCCATATCTCAATTGATACGCTATGCCAGAGCAAGTACCAAAGATACAGATTTTGTTCTGAGAGCTAGGCCTTTCAGATAAGCTTCTCAGTCAGGGACACGTTTGTGACCGACTAACCTCGTCACTGAGGAAGTTCTACGGTCGATATGGGGAACTCATCATACATTATGATGTCCCACTCTCCAGAATGGTGGATGATATTCTGTCCTAGACTTTTTGAAGCATACAACCACCGAATATACTTGTATCTTCCGAAATGGAAGTAACCGGATGGGACAATTCTACCTAATTGAAGTGACGGGTGTTGCATGCAAGCAGAAGATGCTGACTTTTCCTGGGCACCTGGTCTCACTCCCATATTGGGAGTTCGCTTCTTTTCATATGGTGGAGGTTTTTCTTTATTTGCTTTAGTTCTTGTTTTATCCTGATTTTGTATGCCTTCGGTTTATTATTTCTAAATTA
Organism: Pinctada fucata; assembly: GCA_028142955.1. Lineage (NCBI taxonomy): Eukaryota > Metazoa > Mollusca > Bivalvia > Pterioida > Pteriidae > Pinctada > Pinctada fucata. The sequence goes on from AP027107.1 coordinate 52,723,942, forward strand.
TCGATTTTGTACTATGTTTAGGGATATGGTCATTATCCATATTTGTCTTGCATGATATACATATTTTTTCCATGGATACCTTTTCTAAATTTCAATGACAATAAATTTTGTCTATGTACGTTTCTTAGTGTCAGCATATTTTTATACATAAGCTACTTATCTTAGGGTCATGATATAGGATAGATTTTGTTCCATTTAGGAGCCTTCCTTCTTACATAAATCTGTAGAGGTATACGTAAACATATATTTAGGGGCAGATGAAGACCTAGTCCAATGATATGATGCACAATTATCGCCTTTAATTGGAGTTGTACTTTACAAATATAGAATTTTGGTAGCTATTCATATGCCAGCAGTGACAAAAGGTACCTTTCTTAAGGTGAAGAAATTCTTGTCAGAAGCAATTGATTCCTTTCATATCTTTTTTAACAAACATACATCAATAGTCTTCATATTTCTAAAAACAGAGTGGATCCATTTGAAGATTTAATGTTTAACAGAAAAAGAAAGATCCTGCCAACAACTCGAACAAGAGAAATCGGGTAATCTGTTCATACGTAATAAGATAATTTGTATGTAAGCCCCCTTAGAAAAGCATAGCTGTGATGTCTAACATATGCAAGTCTAGTATATCACAGTGGAGTTTAAGGTTTAGTGTGTAAATTTGACTTACTGAGGCAACCGTGCCATGTTTTTTGGTCCAAATGACAGGGGATGGGGGTTAAGTAATATCTGTCCTTGAAATATTAGACCAGAACGAAAATGAGTTTTGCATCTTTTCAGAATGTTTAAGTTGACTGTTTTATTTGCAGCGGAAATATTTTCTACTTGTATGTTACTTACTCTTTGTCGGCGTGGTGGTCTTCAGTGTTTGCTGTGTAACAGATTCCAAAAGTAATTATCATGTATGGCAGACTTTGGGATCAATGAGATTGCATTTTTGAATTATAGCGTACATTTCATTTTTTCATTGAATTTATTCAGGTTGCACCACTTACAATGTTTCTTGGGTAATTTTCTTATTCTGTAGTCTGATGCCGGGGTCAATTTGCGAACTCCCCTCTTCTTTTTTCAAAGGTTAATACAGGGAGATAAAGCAAAATATGTTTTAAGCTTCCTTTTTGCTTACTTTAGATACCATGATGTTATAAGTTGCGTTATAGATTTAACATAATTCGTTTGATAATCATATTTATACTTAACCAATTAGCTCGGTTCGTTTTAAGAGCAACTCCTTCAATGCTTTCCGCGCTGGAGATTTTTCATAAGATAAAGTCATCTCTCTTATTTCTATGTAGCTATCCTATTGTATCCACCTTTTGGTGATGAGGTATGGAATTTGACTTCCGGTTTTGTCTTTGATTTTCATTCACTGAATATATTTTTTATGAACTTACCTCTCTTTGCTGTGAAAATTGAAATAAATATATAAATTCAACAGCGTCGAAAGATAGAAGTATATCAAAATTCGAAGCGGATCTGCCGCTCTCGGTTGTTCCTTTGATCTCTAGTTCACGAGAATAGATTTCGTGTATGTTTTGTGTTTGACTTTCATTCAATGATTTGGAAATTTGTGTCCGGGAGAAACCTTATATGCTGTATTGTCCTAAAAACAAAGGCAAAGATTTGAATTTGAATAATTTGTTTAATTCCAATAGCTTCAGCAGAGAAAGAACAAAGGAGGGGATCTCCAACATCACCAGGTTGCAGCACCCACAGCAAAACTCCAAAACACTCAATGCAAAAACACAAAGCAGACAAGCACAGAAAGAGACTCATAAGGGACAAAGAACGTCAACCCACAACACAGAAACATCAAACACAAAGGACTACACATAAACCAACGAGACCAATGGGCAATCGGTGCCGACTTAGATCGGCCATCTGCCACGGAAATAGCAGAAGGCGTGGTTATCATGGATTACGTGCGCACAACTCTCCAAACATGGTCACTTTCTTTCATTGGACGAAACCTTAATGAGAATGATTAATAAATCATTTTTACATTGTTATTATTTACACTGGACTCACTTCGGAATATTATTCATTCCGAGGTTCCTAACCATTCCCATGGAAATTCTAATGATTTTGCCTTGCCTTCTCGACTTTGAAACCTGATTAATAGGTACTTCTTTGATGTTTATTACAAACGAAGATTCTGATTTGCTGAAATTTTATTGATATATCGATTAACTCAATTTTTCACGGACGTTTATTTTTAGCACTATTTTGGAACTTGGGATTCCCTTAAACACGTCTCAGCTGAAAATACGACATGTTAATGTTTGCTGAAAATTTCAAGAGTACCATTTCTTTTTTTTTCTACTTAGAAAAAAAAAATCCATGTGCATGTAGGATTTCCTCTAATCGGTTCTTATTCCAATGGTAAAGAGAGAAGATTGTTTGCCGTTTGAATTAAGGGCTTGCCATAACTTGATTTCGTTTTGCATAATTGCGCTTCGCGCACTGATACAGTTTTCCGTCCAATTTTTTCGGGCAATACCTACATCAATAGAAAAAAAATTCATTTCATTTTCTTCATTGTATATCCTCTAATTATGAAAAACAGACGGTTTTCTTGAATCTAATAACAATCAATCCCCGCGATATGTTTCGTAAGTTGGGGAGTGGGGATGCGCTTCACAACTGCTTTCCATGATGAAAACAAGTTGTGGCAGTCGCCTTAAAAATTCAAACGGCAAACAGTCGTCTCTGTTTATCATTGGAATAAGAATCAATAAGAGGAAATCCTACATGCACATGGATTTTTTGGAATGGAATTACAGAAAAAAAATATAAGATTCATTTCTTAATTGAAATGAAAAGATATAGTAGTCTCCGGATGCTCCAGTTTTATCCCATTCTAATGACCCACCATACCAGCATCGATCTGAGCCAGCTTAAATAAAAGTGTTGTCAAATAAATAAAGCTTTATACTATCTTGAAATGCATGATGGAAAAAATCTTCTTTTTTCACCAGAAGCTTTCAATCATTTTATTTTTTATTCCAATTCAAATAAATTTTGTCCTTGTACGTTTACTTAGTATTGGAATATCTTTTATTTAAAAGCTGCTTATTCTTAATTTCTGGGTCATTATATGGGGGTACATTTTATCCCATTCAAAGATGATTCTTTGCTACGGAGGGACATAAATCTGTTGAGGTATGCGTAAACATCTCTATATTTAGGACTAGATGAAGACCCCAAGCTCAAGATATTATGTAGAGTAATCTCCCCTTGCTGGCGTCATACATTACCAATATAGAAACGTAATTACTCTTTAGATGCCAACAGCGAGAAAAGGTAACTTTCTTAAATAAAGTAAAGGAATTCCGTCCGAAATAACTGGTTCCTTGTACAATGTACATTTTTTGTGTATGTAAACAAACAGATTATCTTTTACAAGTCTTTCACTATGATACAGTTTGACTTTTATGTAAAAAGTCCTATGTCATCACCGAATAAACATGTAACTATATTTATATACATGTATGTCCTCGTTGTCTTCTTGACGTAGTGTGGAAACGAACACCCCCGCCCCCAAATGCAACCAACTTACAAAACCAACAAACACAACAAAAGGGTAAAACTGTATCTGTTCCATGTGGAATACTACTATTTCCTATTTCCTTTCAATGTAGATGTCTTTGTTTCAAAATTTGTATTTATTAGAAATGTTCGAGAATACTTTAAAAACAAGATCATTCTTATATACGTTAATCGAGACCACTGGGTAACCGGACAAGCGGGAGGGTTGCGAGTACAGAAAACAAAATTTTTGACAAAACTTTCCCAATCAGCATCACTGATGAGACATCAGTCGTTGATTTGCGCATGTGGTGCACTACAATTAGTATCAGAGAACATATATTGGTATTGATCTTTCGATATCAGGAAATAATTTCTCTTCTTAATGATTTTCTTTAATATATCATTTTTGAAACATGGTATCATTTGCTAAACGTTCAAATAAAGCGAGGTAATTCCTACAGCTTTGAATTTTGAAGTAAATCACGTTCGGTTTTAGAAATATTTTTCAGCTATTTTCTTTCCTCTTTCTGATACTGTTAAATGTGTTAGTTTTGTTTGTTTAGCTCATTTTTATGTGTTTAATTTTTCTTTTTAACCTCAAAGTGTATGGGAAGTTTTCTGGAACATATGCATAAGTTTGAATTGTAACAAAAAGGTAGAAGGATATTTTTCTTCCTAATTATTTACAAAATGTAAAATATGAATTATTTTCATGTTTCCTCATTATATGAATTTAATTAATTATGTTGAAAACAATGAAGGATTCTGAGTAATACATTCATCAAAACAATGTATGAAATGATAAGACGCGGAGTGAAAGGTACCTACCGTGTAAAACAATTATCTTTAACGTTTTCTTAACATTTACATTTTAATTAATGATTCTTAGTTTCAGTATTAAAGCAGGAGATAATGCTATAATGACAGTTACCTGTCAGGTAAGTAACACCAGGTATGACAGCCGGAGACGACCGTCCTGTGACGTAGTCAGAAGGAAATACACAGATGTATAAAAGATAGCAGTTATCATGCTCATTCATTATTTTCACACAACCTATCACCTGTTCACAAGAGAAATTTATAGAAAACAAATACCAAAATGTTCTATATCCCTGACCAGAGGAAAGTCTCATGTGCTGTTGTAGGTGACGGAATGGTCGGCAAGACATGCTTTATAAAAGCATTCCTTGGAGAAACATTCAGTGACAAGTACGAGGCAACAACCTACGATGTGTATCTTGGAAACCCGATAAAAGACGGTGAAAGATATCATATGGATATATATGACTTCGCTGGAGAGGTACTTTCGTTATTCGAAAAATATATTTCATATACCTCGTCATATTATTACTTCGATAAAATCTTATAAAACCTTCTTTAAAAAGAGTCTTATCAACTGCTTATTTCTAATTACAGAGAGATGAAGGAATTCTGATGTCACGCAGTCTCCAAAAGTGTCATGTTGTTGTCGTCTGCTTCAATGTTAATGACCCAGAATCTTATGATGGCGTTCAATCATTTTGGATTCCACTTTTGCAAAACCTAAAACGAAAGCCAAGAATAATCATAGCAGGACTTCAAAACGACAAGAAAGTGAAAGTAAAGAAGAATTTGCTGAAGGAAACAAGCGGAAACCAACAAAGACTTGAAATTCAAGGCACTGAAGTTTTCCAGTGTTCTGCACTGCACAAAGAAAAAGTGGTCTCAATATTTTCTAGAATCATTGACATTTCAGTTAGATTAAACAAGAGGAAATTAAAACTCTTTAAAGGTGCATTCAAACGTTGAACATGTATGAGACATAATGACAAAGGTGATTTCTGTTTCCATGGAGGGGATGCCCATCTAGATGATTTAGGAAATGATAGCTGGAAACGAAGGGTGAAACTAAGTGGATTTTCATTCAAAATAGATGTCTGTACAATCCAATGACACTGCGAATGTAGTACCCAGGCTATGGATGGTAAGTGGGTATTAAATAAGTAAGCTTTATCTATTTCATGTTGAAGTCTGAATTGTTAAAATATGTTACTTTTATCACACAGGTATTATTCAGAATTTGTCTATATATTTCAGCACAGACAAAGGGATTTGTTGGAAGTTGTCAGATGGATTTATCTCGAACGCAATAAAAATGACGAACTCAGAAAACGTTTCCAGTAGATAAAGTTATTGGCATATATGAAGAAGAGGCCCATAGAGTATGCTGTCAAGGAAGATTTCAACTATTTTGCTCAGCTAAAGAGTATCTACGCATCCTTATTGACGAAAACGTTGTAAAAGCTTCATTTATGGTTATCATCAATTCTGTTGGACAATTCGAAGAAGGAAATGATGTGCAACGGTCTACCAAAAGTAAAAATATTGTTTGTTTATGCCATTAAATGATCAAACAATCATTACTTTTCCATTAAACTTACAGTGATTTCCCTGAATCGATATAGATATTTTGTATAAGAGGTACTTGTACCAAATAATTGGGTTTTTTTTTGCATAAAAATAGATATCAACATTAACAACACAGTGATAGTCACACAATTTGATGAAGAAAGCACAGAAAAAAAAATAACGGACAAGGAGACGATTCTTCATGTTTAGCAGTCTTAAGGTGGTCTTTTCTAAGATCTTTCCCTTCATTATAATTCCTTCTGGGCACTTCGTCTCACTTCATTTTTATGTATTCGTGTCAGTTATTCTTACAGTTCTAGTAATCATCGTTTAGGGCAACACTCTTGCATACAGCCATTTGGTCAAGCGATCTTCTCGGTGTTAGATTATATAAAAAGGAAATTTCTGAAAAAATAAATGTTTCTATCAATTTATTGTGAATTTGTCGCTATTAAGGGGAACGATGTCGCGATATCCATATAATTTATTGAACACAAAAACATAACATTTGATTTATATCCAAAGGTAAAACTTTAGTTAAGATCTTTCCGTATACATTACGTAGGACAATGCAAGGTACCATCATGGAGACAGAAGGCAGAAATACGGAAACTGCAGAGAACAAGAAGATTTAAGTTAGCACAACCATTTTATTATCTCAAGACAGAAATGTCATTACAACCAACCAGACCCTGTTGCAGCACCATCAGCAAAACAATCAAAACATCCGATACGAAAACACAAAGCGTAGCACACTAAGACGAAAAGAGACATACGAAATATGAATATCAAACACAAAGTTGGGATACATCATAATTAACTTAAAAGTCAGCTAGTAACAGTAGTATGGACTTTCGCCTCTCATCTCTCATTAAGAACAGGTATCTGATCTCATTGATCAGGGTAAGGATATGTGTTTTAATTTTTGCACCAAACAGGTACATGAAAGACAAACACAATACATAAAAATGAGAATCCAAAAATCGCAATCAAAAGGCTGACAAATTCTTGCCAAATGAATATGGTGACTTATGAAACAGAACTTCCGCTCTGTGAAAAGACAATAGGACAAGTAGACTTAGTACAAAGAGAAAAGAAAACACACAAAGGATCAATTCTAAGCTGTCGTTTTCTGCAAAGAAAATGTACCTGTAATTTTTGATCAGAGATTTGGACACAACTTTAACTTAAATCGGGTTTCTATCAGGTGGTGAACATTAAAGAACTTGATCAGATCAAATCCTGATACTAGTACCTGTAGTATTTTGTGAGTTTGATAAATAAAAACCATATCAATATGGTGTTAGGTGTACTCATAGGGTAAATGAAACCATATAAACTAAACAAACATCAAAGAAGCACCCATCAGTTATTCAGTCTCAAGGTCGAGATGGTAAGACGCAATCATTAGAATCTCCATTGGAACTGTTGCGAATCCCGGAATAAACATTTCGAAGTGAGACCAGGTACACCGGGGAGAGATTAAAAAAAAACATCAAGGAAATGAATGGCATCCATGAATTGTTCAGACGAAAACCAATATAGAAGGAGTTAGACCTTTAGTCTTAAGATAGTGCTAATTAGTAATATAAGTCACTTAAGGAGGTATGAGTGTGAACCGCATTTTCAGGGAATAATAGAAATTGAAAATAATTGTATACATATAAAAGAATATCCCTTCCTTCATCGATTGCAATATTTCATGAAAAAAAGAGTGTAGCCGTTTGTCCCCTATATTCCGACAAAAAAGGGAGGTAATTCTGCACATTTTTTCTAAAACAATGTCCCAACTTTGGACTTTATTTTGAAAATCAACATAACACAATACGAAGTAAATTTTTATCCATTGACGTAGCAAATGAAGTAAATTTATCATTTTCGGAAAAAATATTTTTGTTGCCATGGTAACCATGCTGGAGAAAGACATTTATTTCATCCCATTTTTGACAGTAAAAATGGTATGAAAAGTTTAAAAACATTAATTTTCGAAGTTGTTGGCATAATAGAATTTGGATAAAATGTTTCTTTTATCATCTAGTGATACACGCTAAAGATAAAAAAATAATTTATAGAAAAAAGAGTGTAGCCGTTTTAAAGATATTTAGCTTAGAATTCCTCTGACCAAGCCTCTGGATATAATGATCCGTTGTTTATGATTGAAAATGGAAAGTTGTTATATATCTATACATTTTATCTGAGATTTCTTATAATCTGGACTTCAGACTAAAAATTTGAGTCATATTCTGATCAATTTCTTATTCATTTTCCCAACACTAAAGCGCTTTTAAGCACCGACAACGTAACGTGACGTAGCGCTCATCGTGACGCTCACTTTAGGTAATGCTCGGCGATATTGTATACTGTTAATCTCAGTGAATGAGAAAAAATGGATGTTCTAGATTCCTATCTGTATGCTTCTTCTGTATATCATTTCTCTCAAAATTGATTTTGCGGCATCTTCACGTATCTATTTATACATGTACATGTAGTTTTGACATTCATACATATTGTACCAGATTTGAAAAAAAAATAAAGCAAATTTAGTAAACAACGATACGAGGGATCTCTTAATCTCTTGATAAGTTTGCTTTGAAACAATTTCTCTAAAGTTAGCTGAGGCACATTTCTAGTTTCATTTTACGAAGTGCTGGGATTAGCGGGGGGGGGGGGGGGGGGGTGTCGGTATGATAGGAAAGGTAGTAAACGCACATCCTGTCTTCCTGCACATGCTCTCTTCAATGAATGTCGTTATATCATAGATTAGTAAAACTGAAACAGAATAATTCCCTTTTCAACAGGGCGTACAATGGGAAGTGTGTTTACGGAGTCCTTCGGATCCATTTATTTACAACGTACATGTACATGATGTACGTGATCTTTGGTCCTTTTGATGATTTGACAGTCGGTCGTCATGGTCACTTATTACAACTACTAATCAATAGGCCTCGTGATATAAATTCTGACTAAATCATTTATAACGCATACGTTTTGTAAATGAAAGAAAAGTACTTTCAAGATATATTAGTTTTACACGTTTTCAATATCTGAGGTAAATTGCGTGGTCAGTAACGCCGCATCGTCAACTTGAACTATGAAATATAATTATTCTTTTGAATTTATTTGTGTCTTTTTTATGCAAGAATAAACTTGAAGTATTAAACTGTTACTCAATTCAATCGCAATCAAATTATTCCGCTCCGTAAAGTTGTCATGGCGTGAAATAATATAAGACAAACTGAATTTACATGACTTCTAAAGAACAAGCACAAAGCGCTTTCATGAAAATTCGCGGAAAAATATTGCAACGTCATAATACAGTATGACGTCAAATAAACTCCCGTTGATGACGTAAACTATGTGTCAAGGGTAAAACGATGTCGTGATAGAAGCGTATTTTTGGTGTAATCAATGATATATATTGCTCGTCATTCGAAATGCATTGCTCTTTAATCTAGAGGTATATTCAACCATTAGTTCAATAAGTTTTCATACTTTGTTTTCTTTACGACATCGATACGGTTTACGTTTGATTTGTTCACGCTCATACCCTCTTAAAATAAGTTTGGTTGATTTGAAAAGCAGAAATTGTTTTAACGTTTGTACATAGCTTTTATGCTCTATGTGTCGTTCGCTTACTTCAATTTCAAATTCTAGTACTAGCAAAGTAATTTCATAACACTCTTTTGTATCATTTCATAGTTAAAAGATAATTTTTGTCAGAAGTGAAGGCCTCCAAATTTAATGCAAGGTTCTACATTATTTAGAGGCATAGACAGTAAATGTTAAACGTCTTCAAGAAGTTGTTAAATCATGGGGCTGGAAAGTTCAATCGTCAATAACACGGGCTGATGAATATCCCCAATGATCACTAAGAAAGGAGGATATCTCCAACAAGACCCGGTTGCAGCACCAACAGCAAAACATGAAAACCCCAGAGAAAATATATACAGCAAGAGACACAAAAGGTACAACGAACTTATGTAATCATCTTATGTCTCTCACAGAATCACTCTTATGCTTAAAATTTGACGCATGAAAAACGATTTTCTTCTATATTTGAGGCAACTAGCATAAATATTGAGATATTTGTTCTTAAGTAATAACTCCAGAGCACCATGTGCGCATTGCAATAAGTTATGTATTATAAGTGATGCCCGAGGCCGAAACCGAGGAAATCCAAATGAGTGACATTCTTAACTTGATAAAGAAATTTCAAGTCATATGTCGAGACACTGTGAAACTAGGCGAACAATATCCTTGGAGAGATACCCACCTAGAGGTTAAAATTATCAATATTTCATTTGATCTATTGTGATGATATTAATATAATGTATATGCGCAATCCAACGAGTAATATGCCTCATCAGAAAGGCTCGGGGCCGATATAACTGTATAAGGGAAAATCCAAATACTGAATGTGACCGGATGTAACAGTTCTACCGAATTGAAGCGACGGGTGTTGCATGCAAGTAGGAGATGCATACTCTTCCTGGGCACCTGGTCTCACTCTCATATCGGGAGTTCGCTTCTTTTCATATGGTGGAGGTTTTTGTTTTTGTTTGCTTTGGTTCCTGTTTTATCCTAATTTTGTATGCCTTCGGTTTCTGATTTTCTGAATTATCGATTTTGTACTGTAGACAGGGATATGGTCATTATCCATATTCGTCATTATATACAATGTAGAGCGAAATAACTTCCAGACAATTATATCAAGTGAGCGTACCTATGTAACTTATACACGGAACGAAAATGACAGAGCTGTAAGATAACACAATTCGATTATAAATGCATAATCAATAAAAACAGTATCATAAAAAAGTATACTTTTCACTTTATGACTGATCTAATAACAATATATTAAAAAAAGCAATAATCAGTCATTTTCATCAAATAATATTCAAAAATGAAATGTTTAGCATAAAGATAAAATAGAGAATAAAGTCAACAACGCCCTTTCTCTCATAATTGAAGTAATCTATATATTACAAATTGTATAGATTGAAGCTATCGAATGCTCAAATGGTTGGAGTTTTAAATTGATTGAAAAGAAAAAAAAAAGATGATTTATAACATGGATTTTATTTTGAAATGTCCACCTACTATAGCCATGATGGATAAATACATAAGATTTTACTTACAATGAATCCATCAAATTGAAAACAAAATGAAAATGACGTCAGCCGCCTACACTTCATAAAACGAGGTCATCTTTGTTCTGCACAGGAATGAAAAATAATGTATGAGAACGCAAAAATACAGGTGAATTTTGACAGGTGATATTGCATTATTAAACATTGTAAATGGATATCTTCTGTAATGCAATTTTTTCATACATTTATCTTGATATTTTGATAATACAAGACTTGGAAACTTCAACTGGTGATATAGCACGTATCCGAGTTGCATCCAAGTGAATACAATTCAGCAGCACAGCAGTACTAATGTGAACTAAACCCTGGTATAATAAGATAACCTCAGCAAAACTATCGGCACTATAGTTATAACCACAGCGGAAAACACCCACATGATGCAAGGAACAACAAACACCAGACAATACAACTTCAACAAGAAATATAGGACAATGACAAATACAACAACACTCAAAGCAGATATATCAATACACAGAAGGCGATCATTGTGCACCCGTCGCCGAATTTGGACGGCCATCAATTATACAATAGCGATTTGTATGTTGTTGTTGGTTTATTTCCCTCCAACTTACCCGGATACATAAATGTTTTCCAAGACTATCCAGTAACTTAGACTTTAAATTACATTACTTATCCCCTAAGCACAAATCTCCCCACAAGCACTGCTTTATAAACTGGATCGTCAAAATGGTCAAATATATATGTGTCGATCAAGAAATCGAAAGCTGTTCTTCAAAAGTGCAGTGAAAAATCTACTCTGTAATTGGTATCAATCAAATGTTGATAAGTGCTCTACTTAAAATGAATTTTGGCTGTGCTTGGAAATTACTTTGGCTGAGAGCATCACTGATGAGGATTTACTACCCGAAACACGTGTCTGTTGCATAGTTTGATTTCCATTAGAAAATTTCTTGAAATTTTCTTCAAGAAAGTGAAGAGTTGGAAAACCTCCATATCATTAAGAAAATATCAAACGAACTTTAGAACCAATGAATTCCGCAAACTTGTTTCAATTATGTAGTTTTTTTTCAAATAATAATGATAAAATCAAGAAGGTGAGGCTTAATATTAGAATTTCATTTGCGAACATCGGAATAAACAAAAATTCCAAATTGAAACCAGCTGCCCGGGGAGGGTCAGTGTCTCCTGTTTGTATGCAACACAACAACGATTCCACATTTATAATCAAGGAATAAAAGGACAGTTTCCCAAAATAATGGAAAATGCCTTTAACAGCAGAAATAGCAAACTCATATTCTTACACTTAAACTTATTTGTAAGGGAAAATCCTTATCCTTGCAATAAATACACAGAAGAAAAAAAAAATTGAAAATGTTGAACTTTCTTATGTTTGTATTGTTTTTAGGTTTTAAAATTTTTCAGCAAATTATGGGTAGTCTAATGGAAACCAACTATGTTTCTTTGTGATATTTACATAATTTATTTTAATTTTTTCAATATATATTTTTCTATACTTACATTCAGCGGTGTTTGATGAATTCTTACTTTCCCCGGAATTATAGGCACTTGGCATTTAAATTCAATTTTGCATACTGATACATTGAGTTGTTCTCATTTTTTTAGAATAACTTGGCACAATCTATCCGTGTGAACTAGATGAAAAAGACCGCTTAGTGTATACTTGTATGCTAAAGCATCCACTATTCGTTATATGTTTTTAAAATTCAGTACTAGTTTTCATCTCTCTGAAGACTATTTCACCTGTTTTGGTCGAACTGCCAGATACAAAGCCTCCATCAACATTCGGCCTCCTACATTGCTATCCTCAGTTTGGGCCTCTGTGGTCCTCATAACCCTTGTACATGTATTATGAAAGTCGTTCTAAGTCGGCACCGGTTGCCGATTGGTCTCGTTGGTTTATGTATGGTCTTTTATGTTTCATGTTTCATGGTGTGAGTTGGTGATTCTTGTCCCATTTGCGTTTGGGTGTCTTGTCTGTGTTTTTGCATTGGTTGTCTTGGAGTTTTGCTGTGGTTGCTGCAACCGAGTGTTGTTAGAGATCCCCTCCTTTCTATTATGAAGAGCATCCATATAATTTTGCCCAAGCTACGCCAGTGCCACTGAAAGCATTTTAATACTTAGCTTCTTACTTACTTAGATTTCATGTTATCATTTAGCCAAACTTCAATATATGACAAACGTGACGACTTTAAATTCAAAATTACAAATCTTGCTTACCTGAGTATTAACACTTTTTCCTCCAAGTCTGTGGCGTAGTCATATAACTGATAGATAATTCTTTGATGTCTCCAGAGCCAGCTCAAAATACAACAATTATGTTCTGAGAGCAAGGCGACTAACCAAGGAACTACACAGGAAAAGGCGTATTTGTAAGCGACTTTGTAATAAGAAATATTATTTTGACAAAACAATGTAAATATTAAATTTATAATATAACAACGTTGAACAACGGATTTGACACGTTCACCGGTTTTATCTTTTCTGTAAGGATTCGGCGAGATCGCGCGGTGAAATCGCAATCATCGCATAGGACTCTAAAACTCGGCATTGGTTTTTAGCATGCACAAAGCAATCACCATGGGAACGCCGTTGATTTACATCGCATTGGGGTCACTGTGGTAACACAGTAAGTTCGCGGTAGAATCGCATGAAGTGTCCTACAGAGCAGCAAGACCGCCGAGAGATCGTAGAAGAAACGCAATGAAGGTATGTTTGAGACTACAGTTCGACTCTACATCGCTTAGTCGTTTCCTCAACGCATTCGAACATTCATAATCTCTGGTATCAAATTTTCTTGAAATTTCTACAACGTGGGTCCTGTAGCATCATATCCCACCCATCCTGCTACGTCTTTCGGTACATTTTTGGACATAATAACTTTCACACTCTTTGGTCATATTACATTGTTTAGATTGAGAATCACTGACGAGAGCTCAGTTCCCGAAACGTGCATGCCTGGTCCATGCTGAATTTTTCTGTTTTTAAATGATACTATTGAATTTGAAGACATGTAACATTTGTACCACTTGGTTTATTATTTCACGGCACCCCTATGGCGTGTTCAATGCGATTACAGCGATTCTGCTGAACGTCTACTGCACCACTTGAAATGAAGGTTGAGAGCCGTGAAAACGCGACTGTAGAGATCATACGAAAATTTTACCTTTTTTCTTGAGATCCCATGGCGCTCAGAGAAATTTAGAACGACGTGCAAACGCCGTGAAAGAGATAGAGCGTTTATCAAAATTAATTATCAAAATATCTTTGACTAACTTGTTTCTTTTTCAGAATTTTATTTATTTGTGATATGAAACTGTATTGCATATTATTGTAATTCAATCATTGATATTAAAATAAAAAAAAATTCAAACACAAACCAATGGCATAAACAGACGTTAAGGTCCAAAAAGCTTAACGAATACATGTAACAAAATTCAGATGTTTACATTTTACTTCACACAGAAATATTTCTTTTTTCGGTATTATGATACTAGGCGGTTAATTACTTTTTGTGTTCCTTAATGATAAATAATGGAATTATAATTATCGTTACATGTCTCAAAATCGTGTACAAGCATTCTAAAGAACAGAGATATGAATTCAACATTACGTAAAATATCTACGACTTATATTTTGAAAAGTAAGAAATACCCCCAAACTTCCTTTGGAAAAGGTTGATTATGTTGTTCTTGTAAGTTAGACTGTGAAGTTGGTTTTTTTTTATTTATTTATTTCTGTTGAGTTTTAATTTTTCTTCTCAAGTGAGGAAGCTCTGGTTTGTATTTTATTCCCAAAATTCGTAGGCCTTTCGATTGTGGTTTTTTAGAATCTGGTTTCGGCTTTTGTATTTGACTATCATTCACACATAGTCTACAATCTTGAAAGAGGAAAAAATCAAATATATTTCATTTTATACAGAAATGAAGAAGATTTGGAAAGGTGATTCGGTCAATACAAAATGATTTATTATTTTGTGGTGATGAAGATGAATAAATTGTTTCAATAATTTTCCGGAAGAATTTTTTTCAAATAGTAAGCATATTTTAAAGTCATAAATCTCCAATGAGGAAAAATAAAACACGATTCAGCATCAGGTCTTGACCTTCAATAAATCATATCTTTCACCAAGCGGTACGTGAAAGTACCACAAACCACCGAAACGTATCTTGATGAAGGTTTCCGTTTTATGACTTCTTAGACATATTCTTTAAAAAGACATACTAAGAAAAGATAATAACCAACCAAATGATACGTATGCGCTGCAACTCTGAAAGAAAGCTCTGAATTGATGATAGAAAAGCAGAATGAGGTATGTCCGAAATACATGTGTCCTAGTTTTATCTTTGTGAGATGAAAAATCTGACGTATTTCGCAGGTCGTGTTAAAAGGTTAATATAAAGGAATAAATATTGCATAACTTGATAAAAGGTTAATGAAAAACATGACCCGTGGACAACAGACAAACATTAATTGATTATTGGAATGTTATTATGATCGATAGATTAAAATGCAGTATGAGAATAAAGGAATCCGTCTCGAACTATCAGTGTTTAATGTATTCAAATTCAAAACAATGGTCAAATATTTAATAAACATTAATTAGATTTAAATGAATAAATCATTTCTGACAAAAAAGATTATCCAAAATTCTTCTCAAGAGATTGTCTGGCCGATATCATGAAATATTTTATTTTAAATCATTTGAAATAAGTGTCAAACATTTAATCGCACAAAATATTTTTCATTAAAGTTAGTTTGTCAATTAGTTATCACTTCAGAAATCTATTAAAATATATTTGACGTGGACATGGTTCCAAATGTCAAACATTTCTTCCTTATCAAAATTCTTTTTTACCATAAATCAACATTCCGATGTGTACGTCAACAAAGATTCTATCCGAAAGAAATCTGTCCATGTAAATCTCTTATCTCTTTAATCACCAACAGAATGTTTGAAAATTGCGAAAGGCCGAAAGTCAGCCTATGAATCAGAATTGTTTCAAATAAGATAACGAAATACATTTTGTATTTGTCTATTGTGCAAACCAAAACACCAATAATGCAAGACTTAGTATAGTAAGTGTCTCGGAAAAAATTCTTTAAAATCTTGAAACTAAAGAAAAAGTATGATCGAATAAAACGAACAATCGATCATAAAGACATAGGAACCGTTATCCAAAATACCTTCAAGTGTTTTTAAGCGGGTTTGACCTTATGTTCTGACCTTACATTTGCGCAAGTCACTTAGAAAATGATCGGGCTATTACCTCATACGTAAATTTTCCAACCTTTGCATCAAAAGTTTTTCTGTAAGTTTATTAGCAGAAAGAGATAAATCTGCAACGGGAAACAGATTGTATTTGTAGAAAACCGTAAATTTATACAAAAAGTATGGCTGCCCGCAAACAATTTCGTCAAATAAAAAAAGTGAAGTCTAGAAGAAAGAACATAGATTTGCACAGGCCAAACTTTCTTGATTTGTAAGGTTTGATAAGTTACGTTTTAAAGTCGATTCCTTGATTTCTAGTTGTCAACCAGACAAAACCTTTAAACATTCATATTGCGAACATTTTCAATGAACAAGTGCTAGTATTTGGAATCTTAATATCTTTTTAATCACTTTCCAGAGCGCTTTTGGAAGGTTTCTAAACAAACGTTTTGCAGAGCACAGTTATTATTGTGTCGAAATATGTAGGAATAATACGGAAGTGTTCCAACTCTATACCTTCTTGAAGAAAATTTTTAACCAGTTGTCATGCACCAGACACGTCTTTCGAATATCAAATTCTCATCAGTGATGCTTCCAGCCAAAATGCTTTTTATAAGCCGCCAACATTCATTTCACTAGCGCCCTCTGGTTTCATTTTTAGAATTTTAATCTGTGCATTTATTTTACAGAGAGTGCGTGTCTCCAAATTTCCTGTAGGGTCGATTCAGTACCATACCCAAATAAAATCTATGTTCACAATAGTATTGGAGGGATGGTGCTAAGATGTTAACCTCCTTTAATTTCGATGATATTTTCAAATGAAATATAAGTTTCCGAAATAGCCAAATAATATGTATGACGTCAAATTGATAAAGTGCCAAAACAAATTTACCTAAAGAGTCTATAGTTTTTGCAAACACTTCAAAAGTTCTGCTAGGTGAAAAACGTTTCGTCACCAAACTATTGAAGTGTTTGCAAAAACTATGAACTTTTGATATACCTACACGATATGGATTGATTTATAAGGCACTGCCCTACTGCAACGGCTCATCAGTTTTGTAAAGTTTAACTTAGAAAATTGAAAAATACCAAAACACTGTCTAAGGAATCACAACACCATACGTTACGATCCTACAAGGTGTAATAAGTCATTAAAGGATGAAATACGTACGAATAGAAAGATAAATCTTAATGTGAGTCGAAACTGAATTACAATGGCTTTTAAACCGATCATAGCGAAGACATCAACTTGGTCCATCTACTGTCTTGCACAAAACATATTTTCAGACGTTGCACGCTGACCAACAATCGCGACTGTACCCAATGGTGAATCCGTCAAACAAAGTCTACCATGAACGATGAGACAACTTGGTTAACCGGTGCCGAATTCAAAATCTTTGCTTTATTAGATGTAGAAATATTATTCTTGTCAATGTACATATAAGATAGGGTCAATAACCTTACTGAATGGTATTCAATGGAATCTAGTCAGAAAAAAAACACCATTTATTTAAACCTATCGGGAAGGAGGTTTGGGTCGCACTTGCAAAGGACGGATCTTCATCTAACAATATAAATCTTGTACTTTCAATGTCGAATACATATGTATATTTGCACATTCTAAAACTGTGTACCATGGTGTTGTATGATGCCGTGAGCTACTTTTGTTCATTCGTATAATTTAAAGCAAATTAAAGCACTTTAGTAAGTGATGATAACGAAGAGATCTATGTATGAAACAAGAATAAACAGTCTTGTATATACATCTTTTCAGACGTTGCACGCTGACGAACAACCACGACTGTATTCAAAGATTAATCCGTCAAAAAACTTCCATGAACGATGTAACAAGTGGGTAACTGGTGACGAATTCAAAATTTATATTATTAGATGTATCCTGAAATATTGTTCTGGTCAATGTACGTATAAGATAGGGTCAATCACCTTATTGAACTGTACCTATTGGACTCGTTTTGTCAGATACAAAAACATTTATTTAAACCTATCAAGAAGGAAGTTTGAGCTGCACTTACAGGGGTCGGACCTTAATCTAACAATATAAATGTTGTACTTATAATGTCAAATATATTTGCAAATTCTAAAACTGTGTACTAAGGTGTAATAGGATGCTGTGAAGTGTTTAAGTTCATTAAGATACTTGATAGCAAATTAAAGCACTTTAACGGTATATCAAAACATTTCAGTCTGAATTCAACGCCCAACAATTCAAGTTAAAGAACATTTAAGATCTTGTGTTATAAGATTTTATATGTCCATTCGAGCATTTACCTTCTTGCCTGTCACGCGAAATGATGACTTGATAAAATTAAATCAACGTACTGACGCGGAAATACACAAACTTTAAAACATATAAAAGGACCAAGATTCATTTAGCAATCAATTTGGATTTGACTCTACAGTATAACACAGCGAGCTCTCAATAGATAGAAAACTGAAAATGTTGCACAAGCAAAGGAAGGTTTCCTGTGCCATATTTGGCGACGGAATGATAGGGAAGTCGGCTCTGATCAAAGCGTTTCTCGGTGAAAAATTCAGCCATCAATACATCGCTACAACATCAGAAACACATAATGGATGTGTTCGATACGAAGGAGAGAAATACAACGTGGAAATCACAGATCTGGCTGGAGAGGTATGCACTTTTTCCTAGTTTTCAACTTTGGCTTTCTATCTGCAATTTGTGATAATATCCCATTTTGTGTTCTTGTAATGACATAATTGAGCAAACGTTTATAGTTTCAGACTTTTTAAAAATAAGACAAAATATCATAGTTTTATATTTATGTCAAGTGTTCACACCTAATTGACTTCTATTAAACATTTCCAGAGAGAAGAAGGAGTTTTCAGCAATGACCAGTTTCGAAACACTGACGTCTACGTAGTCTGCTACAGCGTTAACGACAGGGAATCGTTTGATGGTATTCGCTCCTTTTGGATTCCGGAACTCAGCAAACAAAGAAATAAACCAAAGGTTGTCCTTGTTGGATTGCAGTCAGACGGACGACTAAAGGAGAATGCAATGGAAAATCACGTCTCGTACATGGAAGGACTTTTGTTACAACATGAAATCAAAGCCGTAGACTTCGTTGAATCATCGGCTTTTCTTGGAAGTAACATAAACTGTATTTTCGAGAGTGTAGTTGACATTACGGTGAAGCACAGAAAGAAGAGGATGTTTTCGTTGAAGAGAGCATTTGGAAGATGAACATCTTATCATTTTGAGAGATGATGATAAAAAATAATGACCCCTGTGTCATAGCGGAAGGACTTCGTGATGTAGCCGGCTGAGGCATGTCATAGATCTATCAGGTGGTGATATCAGCGTCATTCGGACAATGACCGAGTGGACATGCGTTGTTCGAGATGCACTGGTAAAAGGTATGAGGTACCTGGCTGAACGATAGACTACGAGGGATAATAGAGTAATGAAGACATTCACTATGTACTTGACTTTTGAAAGAATAGAGATGCGATTCATAATTCTGTTTCAAGTTGCTGAACTTTAACTGTCATTTGAATGAGAATTCTGACATTGTTACCTCAGTAATTGTAGAATTTTTTATTGATCATAATATCGGTTTGGTTTTTTTTTTCTGACATCAATTTTGGTTTTGAAAAATAAAAAAATTAAAATGATTTGTTTCCCTTTTTTATGATAAAACCGAGTCCACAAAACAACAAATCCAAGAGTACAAATAAAAGATGTACATAAACAGTCAAAATTTGATTTCGAACTTGTGACAATGAAGTCTTAGTTCAAATCAAGTCAGCTCACCATATACTAGTATATATGTATGGGTTTTTGTAGTGTTCAGTTATATTTCACTTGCTATTAATCGATCCTTTATTTGAATATTATAATTATGATAATATGGAAAGGATATACTAGAATAATTAAATCTTATCTCTAGTTATTGACAATATTTAGACAACACCGAAAATATGAAACTTTGGTAACAAAGAGCAGCACTGTTGACAGTTGCCGATTACATTGCACCTAATAATCCATGTTTCGGATAATGAAACCTCTTCAGTGGTATTCAATTCAGTGGTGAAATCCAGAATTTCATTATTTTCAGAATAGTTGGGTTGATACTTGAGAAAGATTAATAGAATCTATCCCCAGACGTGATCAGAGACAAGGAAATCCAATCCAACGTCACAATGACGTTACAGTTAAACGCACTTCCCGAATGGGCTTATCTCATCCTGCAGGGTGAGACAACATTTTCCCTGACACATTATTTCACGGTCAAATCAGTATCAAGTGAGAGAAATAACATTCTCGGCATCGGAATCCTCTATGCAATGACATTCGAGGACAGACACTTGAATGGAACTCTGGAAGCAAGTTTGGGATACTTCGTTCTGTTTTTCCATTTTTATTCCGGATTGATAAGAATTTTTTAGATGATAAAAGAACCCCTTTTAATTTCAACAACAAGAGCCGTAAGGCATTTGTCTGTCTCAGTGAGGAAGGGGATATCCTTCAAAAGGGAAAAGAAGACATTATGAACTTGCAAAGTCACTCTTTTTAAGTGTTGTAATGCTGAAATTACTTAAATCCCATTTCATGCGATAGCATCAGTTGATCATGACATTGCGAAATAGATTTTGATGCAGTAAAAAGGATGTTTGCACTCTTGGCTGATCAAGAAAGAGCACATTTACTTGATTTTTTAAAAGTTTTTTTTTCGATAAGAAACCATCTATTTTAACTGGATGACGTATGAATATCCCTGACTTTGTGTCCTATGACATAGGACAGCTATATTCTATATTGATTTTGTTGTTTTGTATTTCATCGCATGGAAAAATTTCATATACAACATTTTTGAAGAAAACATGTCATGTTTAGTATCAAATTAAGCAGCTTGTTGAGTTTTTGTCAGATTAAGAAAGTGTATTTTCAAAAGTTCAAAATTATAGAAGTTATTTATATTTTCTAATTTTTGAGTCTCGGCTATAAGTCATGAAAATGACCATTAATCCTTGTAAATATGTAGACTAGTGGATTTCCGTATTTGATTACTTTAGGGCTTATAAAAGTGTCCGTAAGAACTTTTTGTTTGTACTTGCCAGCTTAAGACTTTTGTTAAGTAAATTAATTGTTAATTGCTATCTAAACTTTATTGCTCAATTTTGACACGCGAGCTCCGTTTTTTTTTCCTCTAGAGTGACCGTCCCTTGCGGACAAAAGAGATCAGGGCGTGGTCTCGTCTGTCAAGTCAAGGTAAAAAAAAAAAGAGAAGAAAAGATTTTTGGGGCAGTAAGAAACGGGTCAAAAGGTCAAATATTTGATTATTGATTTTGATTGGTTGATTCCTGGAAATCCGCGTCCAAGGTTGCAAGGGGGTTCCTTGAGCGCGTTCCTCACTTCAAGATTTGGATGCGAGGAAATAAAGATCAAAAACTTTTTAGTAATCCGACTTTAATTCGTCATTTCCAGGTAATCATTACAATATGATCAATATGTTTTATATTTCTTAAATAATCGAAAATACGTTTATTTTGTACGTTAAATGAAAACTATATTTCTTTACTTCAATGTTATCAATTTGAGCTTTCGTCTTATAATTTTGGGAGCGAGTTAAACTTATTGAAATTTATTGAGTTTCGCTGTTTCTGGATTTCTTTATGTTTTATTGTTCTTATATGTATACTTGTC
Source organism: Pinctada fucata (assembly GCA_028142955.1). Classification (NCBI taxonomy): domain Eukaryota; kingdom Metazoa; phylum Mollusca; class Bivalvia; order Pterioida; family Pteriidae; genus Pinctada; species Pinctada fucata. Next base: position 52,745,894 of record AP027107.1, read on the forward strand.
AAGTCTTTATTATATTTAGTTTAGAATGTTTTGTATCTGTCATATTAACTGACTTCAAGATTTGGATGCGAGGAAATAAAGATCAAAAACTTTTTAGTAATCCGACTTTAATTCGTCATTTCCAGCATTTGATCACAAAGAGAAGCAGCCCACACGGCGGCCCGGGGAATCGACACACCCCGTGGCCCGCCACCCCCATCGTTACTATTCCAATATTCAATCCAAAGCAACGAAGTTAGAAGTTTCAAAAAGGTCTTTCTACACGGCGGCCCTTAGGGTACGAACCTACCCCATGACTGAGAATTCTTTCTGCGAGCGCGAGGGAGAACTTAAAGAGAAAAGGGCGCGCTCGCCGCATCGACATTTCGTTGCACAGAGTGTGCAACAAATTTTCACTGTGTCATTTGTTTAATATTCTGGGGGAGATTTTTTTATTCTTTGTTAAATATCAAAGTCCACTTCAGCAAATCAGTGTAAATCCTGATTAATCAAAGTACAACAACCCTTTACGTTTTCAAAAGCAGTGATACAATATTGAAGGAAACAGATTCAGCGGCTCTCTTGTCCGTTTCTGTAATGTCAACAATGTTGTCGTTCTTATAAGGTTTTATCTCAGATGTTTCCCCCTCTATTGATTTGGTGTCGTAGATAGTCCTAAATCTTCGAATGTGTGTCCATCTTTATTTCTTGCAATTCATCCATTTTCAATTTTCCATTGCAACAAATACATCAAGAAAATTCGGGAACTCAGAGTTTCATTCAAAGACATGACCCTGGAGTACTTTAAATGTCAAACTTAAGAGTTTGCTTGACCTTGCTTTAAAGGACATCTAAAAAGGTTGTCGGGATTAAAAGACTGGGCTCATTGTTTCATCTGAATGTCGATAAAGCACTTTGCCCTTTTACATTTTATCTGATTGTAATACAAACTGAAGTAAACATCAACTGTAGGACATTACTCCAATTCCTCAAATTCTTTACAATTAGAGGTAAATCTTTCACAGCATTTTGGCGGGAATTTGTGCGCTTTTTATGTATTGTTTGGTTTGTGTGTATATTTTTCAAGATTACTGGATCGAAAATCCTGTAAACAAGAAAGGAAAAAGACGACTAACAGTTATCATTTTCTGAGGAGGAGGCTTTAAAAGAGAAATAAAGCCTGTCTTTGTGAAACACGAATGCCCCCTGTGGCATCTTTGTTAGTATAAACACCATTTTCTGTTAGGTACGTGAAAGGTCAAGGCCAGGGTCACAAGGTTAAATTTTTTTGGTATCAATGCAAAAATCACGTGACAAGGAATACACATGTGAAATATCAAAGCCCTAGAATTTACCGTTCAAAAGTTATGCTAAATGTTTAACTTTTTGACAAAATATGTCAAAGGTCAAGGTCATGAGGTCAAAATTTTTGGTGTGAATGGAAAGGTCTTATCACAAGTAATACACATGTGAAATATGAAAGCCATATCATTTATCATTCACAATTTATGCCCAATGTTAAAGTTTTTGAAAAGTAGGTCAAAGGTCAAGGTCATGAGGTCAAAAATATTGGTATCAACAGAAAGGTCTTGTCACAATGAATACACATTTGAAATATGAAAGCCCTATCACTTACCATTCAAAAGTTACGTTCAATGTTAAAGTTTTTGAAAAGTAAGTCAAAGGTCAAGGTCACGAGGTCGAAAATATTGGTATCAATGGAAAGGTCAAGAAATACACATGTGAAATATGAAAGCTCTATCACCTTCCATTTGAAAGTTATGCCCGATGTTAAAGTTTTTCGAACAAACAGACAGACAGACAGACGGACAGGCCAAAAAACTATATACCCCCGAATCTTTGATTCCGGGGGCATAAAAAGCAAACAATGTCATATAAATATTGTTACAATACATGTACATCAATCAAAACTTTTCTCGATACTAGAGAGGATAAATGTAAAGAATGGGGCATGGCTTCAAATGTAATCCAAAATAAGGAAAACCTCATAAAAATATGAAGCAAAATAGTAATACAATAACAATCGATGGATAAATAAAACATTTTTTTTTTTGTTTTTTTGTTTTTTGTTTTTTTGTCGAAATTGGAAAGCTTATGAACGTTGTAAAAATCTAAAGGAAATAATGATCGTTCCATTACAATTTCTTACTAGACTAGAAGCAAACCCTTGGTTATACATGTAGTTCTGACCATTGCCATCAAGATAGTGAAGGGGAGGAAGAGGAGGAGAGAAAGTTGAATTTAACCACTTTCCTTTCTTTTTTTTTTTTCTTAAAACGAAGTAAGTTGATGACCTTCATGACGTCTTTGTTTCTTTGTTTTTCCGTCCTGGTGTGGGTGTTGTTTGTACGATTCCTGATATGGTTGTTGTGGGTTGTGTCCGATATATATGTATGTTGTACATGTAACATTGTACGTATTTTGCTCTGGTCAGCACCTCGTGACCATGATGGTTGGACAGGCAAGAAGATCTATACGTACCACCCAAACCGTGTCAATTGTACTTTAACATCAAGGTCATGCAGTCTTTGTAGATGTTTACAGACGTTTACGTTTAGATATCAGATACCGATTCACGATTGTTTGGAATTTAAAATTTGACATGTACAACTGAATTGTTTAGTAAACCTGGGAAAAAATAAACACGAATTGATAATTGACGTGTATTTACTATAATTTCAATCTGGCACCAATGATAGACAGCACGGAATATTGACAAGTGTTTTTCCATTTAAATTACGTTTATCAATAACAACAACAACAAAAAACCCCAACATTCTATTGGGTATTCTTCAAAGCAAGTACAAATTGTCCATGTATACTCAAATTGTATTTGTATGACTAAATTGGTGGTATTCAAATGAAAATGCATAGGTAAAGCATAAACAACATAGATGAAATCAATTTATCCAATACTCCTTCTTATACAATATTAATTACTTTGAGAACTTTATGCATGTTTAAGATGAGTTGCCATTATGGATAGAATTGTGAGGGGGGGGGGGGGGTTGAATAGAATACTACATGTGTATTAGTAACTTAATAATTTGAAAATGAAAAAAAAAATGGATTTCTAGCACAAATCCTAAAGGGGTGCAGAAACTCTTGCAAAATGGCTAAAGGCCAAATAAGACATAAGATAAGTTAGCATTGTTACCTTTTGATATCTTAAGGTCGGTAGCAATTTTCAAATCCGGTCCTTTCCTATTTAAGGGTGCCAATATGTATGTCCAGTATCTCTGCTCAGTGTATGATTTTTGCAGTAAGTATGGTCTTTGATTTGATAAAACAAAATTATGTTCTAAATTTGGCTAAAAAAATCATTATGTATATGAGTTTCCCTTAACACAGATAAATTTATATCTAAAGATCAATTTCAGAACAGAGCTGTTCATGGATGAGATCTCATGGAATTTAAGCAAACTATCATCCTTGTTTCACATGGTGTAGATTCATGATGCATTTTAAGATGTTAGGTTATCATGAATGATATAATTAAAACTGGTATGATCGCTGAGTGATATAAGTCCCCTACCGGCATAAATTTATGTCTTGCATCTCTTTCTAGAACTCCTCAATCAAACATGAATTTAATATCATTGTTCGTGCAGCTCACTTCAGAAATAAGAAAACGGAGGTTTTACAATGTATGTCCTTTAGCGACTTTTTGTAACTAACCGAGGCCAAGCTATTATGTAGCAAATTCTATATGTTGCAGAAAAAGTCCGGAAAATTGAATTTCTTTGCATAAAGGGACATAACTCCCCGAAAAAGGTAATGCATGACCCAAAATTAAACTTACTTTGTAACTATCCAAGACCAAGGTATGTATCAAAAATTTCACCAGAATAATTTATTTGTTATTGAACAAAGATTCGGAAAATGAATTTTGCAAGTCATGAATTTTGCAAATCACCAAGGGACATAACTCCTCGAAAAAAAAAAAGACCAAGCAGTGACGAAAGTCAAACTTGCTCTGTAAATATCCAAGACCAAGATTTCACATGAATTTCTTCCACTTGAGACTGAGAACTTTCCAATTTTCCTGGGGTGAGAAAAATCGATCTCACCCTCTGACGTCATCGATCACACCCTCCGGAAAACTGATAATCTGACAGACGGTTGGACGGACGGACAGACAGACAGACCGAGAGGAAACTAAGAGTCCCCTTCGGCGTTGCCGGTAGGGGACTAAAATTAGCAAGGTATGCACTTGCTTGGATCAAACAATGAAGGGTAAGAAAATTAACTCTGACAGTCTGAAAGAAAAAAAAAAAAGAAGATGTTTCAGAAAAACATATTTTTTTTTTTATATAAATTGTGTATTCCAGAAAAATCTATTTCTGATCATTACATTAAATAGGCCATTTCGTTTATCATTTTTCTCCATACAAGAATATCAAACTTCGATTTACAAAATATTATTTTAAGGAATATATGTCGTTGCTTCGAGAAAATGAAACGAAAATTAAGTTAAACTAATCAAATAGAGGATTAAGCTATGTAGGAACGAAATTTATACATGTGAAATTACAAGCAATAAATGTAAGACTTTCCTATTTCCAATTACAATTCTTATTTCACATCACCCGAAACTATGTACATTTTATGTAAAACAAGTTAAAAATAGAACAAGGGGAATTCCAATATTTGGTATTTCAAAAATAAGGAACTACTGAGTCAATAACTGACTGTTCAGTGCTACAATATTTCACACAGAGACAAGTTATGTCAAATTCACAAAAATTACGAGAGGAAGGAAATGTTATATATAAAAGTGTCACATCTACGGATGGTCTGTGTCCAGCTGTCAGAATCTCTAGGCTGGAGAAAGCTAGAAATTTGTATTACAGGTAAGTCGTGATCGATTGACGAGCCGTACGTTATCTGGTTATGTCACTGTACCATTGGAAATACATGTACATGTCAAATTACATTGTCCAGTTAATTTGGTTATTTTATTTTGTATATATCTTATGATAATAACGCATTTGTATTAGTTTACCTTTTGTGAAATTCTACCTTTTGTATATCATACATAAATATGGTTTATTATAGTTCATACCCTTCACGGAAAACCTATACGGGTACATGCATATATCCGTACATGTATGCATCAGTCAAGCATACATAAGCAAATCTAATATTTAATTTATAGGTGGAAATCTATACCATTTGCTAATATATATATTTCATTGCGAAATACCACTAAGTTTCACTGTTTAAATGGAGAAGAGATTATTATCAACAGATCGATATAAAACACATACATGTTCTTCATGAATAGAATTAGCTTTGTTACACCAAATCGTGTCAATCTAGGGAACAACTATAATTAATGGTCTATCCACATCTATAGCACTATACATATAGAAAAAAAATGTATGCGGCACCTCGGCAATACAGCGGTACACCCAATAAAACACAACATTGAAGACATAGGAGACCAAAGACAAATCACATATGTTAGAAGCAAATGGTGTGGCCATATGCATTATGTGTGTATAAGCCTCCAACTTATCCAGATACTCAGTGATCTCGGAAAAAAATATCCAGAAAGACGCTAGTATTTTTGTTGCATTCAGATTGTGCTGATTGCTCTTAATGATGTGATTTTACATATGTAACAGTAGTAATCAGAATTAAAAAATTTAAGAATACAATAGAACAGACTAAGAACACACAATTGCTATGTATAAAAGCTTCGGATAAATCCTCACTTTAAGGTGACAACACAAACAGGGAGGGCTGAGTATTGCGGGTCAAATTTGTATTGCGATATATTGCGATATTTGGAAAAATATCGCAATATATCGCAATATTTTATACCATCGAGATTCCTTATGATGTTCATTTTCCAACCTCAATTTTTTCAAAATTTTGAAAATGTGAGATGGACATGACGTGCAGACAAATTTGACAGTCTTTCTATAACATTCAAAGTCAATCAATCACCATCTGATCATAGTTTTGCTGTTGGTGCTGCAACTAGTGTTGTTGGAGATCCCCTCCTTTCTTTCGTGCATGAATATCCGGCTGAAAAATTTACTTTTCTCCTTGACATGTGCAGTGTGTTGACGTACGCATTTTAAAGGTCGAACAAATTTGTATCTATAGTATTAGGCTGTGCAGCAAAGTACTGAAACTTCTTTTTTGAATACGGAAGATCGCAAATACTTTTGATCAAGACTATATGAATGTTCTCGCGCACTCTTCGATTGTTCTCCATTGTTATGACATCATCAATTTACTTGGGCAGAAAAGGTTCCCAAGTTTTGAACAATGGTTTAGATAGGTGACTAAATGAAAAATCAGAACGGACACGCTGCACGCGCTGTATTTGCGATCTTGCATATTAGTCGTGTTTAAAAGTGGCAATTCAGAAAATTGTAGATTTTATCACCGCTGTATATATTATAAAAAAACATTTCAAAGAAGAAGGGGAATGCGCACGATGTAATTCATGACGTTCTAACTTAGAGGTCATACGTGTATCTTATATGCATATATCATAACGACATAGAGATAAGAATTATATCCACCTTTGGCAATTAGAATTACCCTATTGTTGTATTTTGAGAAGGAATTCGCATTCTCTCATAATTTTCAAAATAACAACTTTAAATAAGAAGATAAAAATAATATCGTCAAAAACCGGTTTTCGAAAACGAATACCGTGGTACGTATTGCGAAGCCTCGTATCGCGATATACCGGTACCGCGGTAAAACCGCTCAGCCCTACTGAAACAAGACAGCTAAACGCAGGGAGAAAGTCACAAGACAGATGAATATGTAAATGGATATAAAACACATAAGTACTTACGAAAAACAGTCCGTGATCTGTTTGCTAGGTCGAGCTCATGCACGTGCACAAATTAATCACCCGAGGAGTCTACTTCCAGAGAGGACAGGTAGTCGGGGTCCTGTTTTCTCTAACGAGGTTTGGACAGGGCTCGTCATGGAGTCCCGTCGTTAAAGTCATTCGGAGTGCAATTCTTAACGCGCTACTTCAAGGATTTATTTTTATCAAGTACCATGTACTGATGTAGAGTTTCCTTTTAGGGACACCAGGAATGTAGGATCGTGTCCATGGTATATAACATCGTAGTGTTCAAAACATAAATATGTCTTCGGAACAGAAAAAAACCAAACAAGCATTTGATCATGTTGATTGGAGAAATGAGTTTTTCAACAAAATGTACTTCGCTTTTAAGTCCTCAATTTCCCCTCATCTCTCTGGTTGAAAAAGCCATTCTTAGATCTATCTGTGCACAAATTTGTAATTCTCATTCAATCGTAGTCACGACTTCATCGCAAAATATTTGGAAAATACAATTTATCATTTTTAAAAACTACATTTTTACATCAGGGCATCAAATGTGAGCGATGCATCAAACGACGAGAAAAGTAGTGCAGCCAAGAACATCGCAATGTGTGAGTGGCGCCTGGGAAACGTTACCTCTGATACCAATGAGAAACCCTCCCTAATTGTTCATCATTTCTTAGAAGCTTTGAAAAACTTCAGGGACGCCTTGTCTTACGGAGACGGTATAAAACCTATGGAATGGACGCAGAAAGTATCAGGTTTGTCGATTGAAAAAATACAGCATTTTTGTATGGAGTCTTTTTACTAGTATTTCCGTGGCTAGGACAAGATTTAATGGTCCGATACTTTTTATTATGCAGAGGGTCAGATGACCATTTTGAGACCCCAAGTTGGTCAAGGTCAATTTCCTAGCTGGTGTGGGCCGAAGTACTGTGCATGTAACTTGAAGCTCAACAAAATTACCATTCATGACAGAGCATTGTGTCAACTGCAGAAAAAAGCCAGTATTGAATAAAGATTATTGTTATTCATGTATGTAGGAAAACGTGGATGCTTTAGCATACAAGAATAAATGATAGCTACACCATTGCCTCTGTACAGTATATCGCTTGTATATATATAAATTTATAGAAATAATATTTCACTGAAATATTATTTATATATATATTCAAGCGATATACTGTACAGAGGCAAATCACAAACGTAAGTCAAGATTATCATTTTTAAATGGCTGATTATGAATAGAATGAATATGAAAATTATTATCCTCAATGTTCAAATTTTTCCTAATTTTTACTTACAGAGTTCCTTGTATCATGTTTCCGTGACGTGGAGAAATTTTCAATGGATCTCTCCACCAAGGATAGAGTAAAAGTCATGAACAAAATAGTGCCCCATATAAGTCTACCCCACCTCTCTGCCGACATCTATCTCCAAATAGCCCAAGCGCACTTTCACACAGGTATAAAGGCTCTAGAGGAGAAGGACCACAAATCTTGTCTGTACCAGATGGCGGAGACCAACTATCCAGTCAACGAATGCGAGCGACTCAGTAAGTCTCTGGAATTTCTGTCGGAGGTAGCTGTTCTAAGAGAGGATGTTCGTATGCACACATGTATGGCGGAATCTGTCCAAGCCAGGGCAACAGGTGAGAAAAGTATATGAAAATCATAAAGTAAAAAAAATTAAGTCGATTAAGATGTTTTCTATTATATATAGTATGCCAGTCTGTCCTTTGCTTAAATCTTTAAATGAAACCTTGGGCTTTTTTTTCTAATATTTTGTCTAATGGTATGCTTGGACTTATATTCTATCATGCCATACGTTTCGCACCGCTACGCATTAAATTGAAATTATAACTTTTGCATGTATTTTGATGTATTGCGAATTATTTTCCAAATAGAAAACGCATCGGCTATTGAAAGTATATTTCACGTTTGTGATATTTCCAATGTTTCCAAACATTGTTGTAGCAAAATTTCAATTTCATTTTTTTTATTTTTTTCGCTTGACATTGTCTACTGATCGTGGCCTTGTAGTTCCTTTGACTAGCTGGCACTATTATATTGACCTACTGATCGTGGTCTTGCAGTTCCTCTGACACCCTGGCACTATTATATTGACCTACTGATCGTGGTCTTGCAGTTCCTCTGACACCCTGGCACTATCATATTGACCTACTGATCGTGGTCTTGCAGTTCCTCTGACACCCTGGCACTATTATATTGACCTACTGATCGTGGTCTTGCAGTTCATCTGACTAGCTGGTACTATCATATTGACCTACTGATCGTGGTCTTGCAGTTCATCTGACTAGCTGGTACTATTATATTGACCTACTGATCGTGGTCTTGCAGTTCCGCTGACTACCTGGCACTATTATATTGACCTTCAAACTTTCAATTTACCAAAAGTGAGGACGAACTTATGAAATGAAGTTATCAACCGCAAAAAAAGAGAAGAATTAATCGACTGTAGTCATAAACATTTGATGCACTCTTACCTAAGGACAAAACAAGTTGGGAATGGCTAATGGACCGTTTTTTAGTTGATCATGAAAAGTGAGGAGGATTCATTCATGTAGTCTGAATAGAGAACGGTGGACCCGTCTTTCCATGACAACAAAACTCAAGTTAATGTAATTTCTTTCCAGGTGATTCTCTCCTACAAAATGTACTTAAGGACCAGGAATCCCTGAACATGGAGATGATATGGGACATTATAGACTGGTACAGGAGCGCCATGTTGTTAACACGTGACCTGGACATGGAGGCGGAGGCTATAGCTGCTTCACGATTGGGCAGAGTTTACGACAAGGTTCTCAAACTGAAAGTACAAGCCAAGCAGTACTACAGGCAGGCCATAAGTCTGGCCGAGTCCATGCACCCAAGGACTTTCAATAACTGTGGTAAGAATAAGTCAAGACTTTGAAAAAAGCAAAATTTCATTTCAAGTTGAGAAACTTAATGCACAAATGGGTCTCTCTTTTTGGGCACTGATGCAAGTGAAAGCACATTTTTACTGCAAAAAATAATTCGTTGTAATATTTTTTTAGTTGTTTTGTTTTGTGTGAATAAAATATCTTTGTGTGTACAGATTGGTATCAGGAGAGCGCTGCTGTGTTGAAGAGATATCAGGAAGAAACCGTTCTTCATGAGCAAGAACAACAGGAGAAAGAAACACAAAAATATAAAGAGGAACTCAAGGAAGAATTCAAAGAACTGAATGACAAACATGACAAAACAAACAATATTGCGTTCTTAAAATTTGTGTACACCAGATTCCCGCCGAAAAATCCACAAAACAAACTTCCGGCGGAAATAGATGGTGTTCTAGACGACAAAGCAGTAAAGAAACTATTACAGACAGCGGTTGTACATTACCATCCGGATCGCGCTGATCCCGACAAGAATGGGATGAAGTGGAAAGTTCTTAGTGAACAGATCACAAAGTACCTAACAAATAGGTATGAGGTCATGAAGGCAGTCTGAAGGGAAGATGTTCTGGTGTCTTAAGAACATGGGCAATGGCATTATATGTTTAAATCTCATGGAGTTTGATATTATGTTTGTATGTGAATGCTAATTTGTGATCGTTTTTTGTCAGTGTTTCCAGATTTCACAAAATTCATGAGTCATAAATGACAATATTTCAATTTTCAAACATGCAGTACACTTCCTAACATCCATGTATATATAACTTTAAATGATTTCTTTACTTGTTGCTGTGAAAAACACATGTAGCTCATCAAATATTATTTATATGTATTGTTAATGTTTATTAATGAACTTCATTACGGAATTGATTCTTTGTTCCTTGATCGTTTAATTTTTGGTTGTTTTGTTTTCATTTTGATGTTGAAAAATATATTCAATTTCATGTTGCATCCTTTTTCTCAATTTGTTACTTATGCTTGTCTATTTCATTTATTTGTTAAATAATTCGAATTGCATTTTCGTTAAATTATTTAACCCTGATGATGAATCTGCGTTTTGCTTACCATAACAAGAGACTGATGATTGAGATAGACGGTATGGTTGGATTGCAAAGAAGCTTTTTGTCTGTAAAAATATTATTGCCATATGTTTGTTGCTCAAATCTATAACTGAGATACAATGAGCCTTGGATATTTTAAGCAGGTCAAATATCAAGGTCAATAGTTCAAACTTCATAGCATCAAATGAAAGTTCTTGTCATAAAGAAACTACATGTGAAACATGTCAAGTCCTCCTTTTAATTCATAAGATTAAGCCAATGAGGTAAAGGTCTCGGTAAAGGTCACTTTGTCAGATGTTATGCATAAATTGAAAGGAAGGTCTTGTCATGAACAACTAACCTGTATAGTATTATCTATCTATTTATAGTTTGTGAGAATTTTCTTCAACCATAAACTAACTAAAATATTAATCAGACAGACATGCAGGCAGACAGATAGACGAACGGAAGGACGAACATCGTCAATTGTAAGTTGAAAATTTTCGGTCCGTATCAGGATCACGAAACTCGCGTATTCGGCCAAAAATCAACTTAAGCACTTTCAGGGTACTATGAACTGTATAACGTAGTTGTTTGTTATATAACGACATGTAACTAGTTCTTCCGAATTTGACCCCTCCTTACCCATCGTTTCCCTTCCCCTCGTCGACATGACCTGTCATGGATGATCCAAGTTTCCCTTACATATGTATACAGAGTATATTTTATTAAACAATTATTGACTTTTGATGAGGTCTACTCGTGACTAAACAGCCTGGTCAGGTATTGGTTGACCGAGGCCGCAGGCCGAGGTTAACCAATTCCTGACCAGGTCTGTATAGTGACGAGTAGACCGAAATCAAATGTCAATAACTGCTTTATTAAGTTATCATGATTATATTAACAATTACATTGCAATGATACGCGAAGTCAAAGATCTAACACTACAAAATTCAACGCACGCGCTATTATTGACCTTTGATGAGGTCTACTCGTGACTATACAGACCTGGTCAGGTATTGGTTGACCGAGGCCGAAGTGAATAAGTTTTCAGTTAACTTACATGAAGTATGACTTGATCAAAAGGAGAAGAAAGAGAGGGACCATTTGTATTTTTTTTTACAGAATACATTGTGTTGTAGTTTTGCGTACAAGACAGTCTGCCATGTTGTTGTTTATCGTCGCTAAGTGACCATTAGCAGAAGCTCTAAAAGGGAGAAAGATGTGCACCGGTACTGCCAGAATAATGTACAATGTTCATTTTAATCTTCATTTAAACGTTCGATTGCAAAGTATATACTGTGCATAACGCGATAGTGTCTACGAGGCATTCAAAATCGTTACGCTGATAAAAAACACGTGGAATTTTTGCCGCTAATTTTCGACGTCATTTATCGTTACGTCACAGTAACAACGCTAAGGACCCTTAATGCGTGACGCGGCTCATTTCAACATTTCGGTTTTAGAAAGAATAATTCAAAGGCTGGTTGGCCAGTTGGCCAATTGAGGGAAATATTATTTACAGTAGAGATCAGTTGTGTCTTATCATAAACAAATTATAAACATGATTCAATGAGGAGGTTGTTTTACACCACAATTGTACGTTCTTCGAGACCTCTAGGTAATCGGAATAGTGGGAGGGTTGTGCGCACGTAATCCAGGATAACTACACCGTCTGCTACTGACGACGCTAAGTCGACACCGTTTACCCATTGGTCTCGTTGGTTTATGTGTAGTCATTTGTATTTTACGTTTTTCTGTGATTTCGCGTTCCTTGTACTACTGCGTCGACGATCTCTATCTGTGCGTGTCTTTTTTGTGTTTTACAGCGGGTGTTTTGGGAGGTTGCTGTTGGTGCTGCAACTAGGTGTTGTTGGAGATCCCCTCCTATCAATTACTGAACTACATTTTTTAACAGAACCCGTCTGGAGTGAAAATCTTGAGTAGCATCTGTGAAAAAAAAACATTCTCTACTAAAAGCAATCTTTCAAAGCATGGTGACGCAAAATTCGATTGTGGGGTTTGTGAAAAAAAGTTCCATTTCAAGAGGCGCTTAATGCAGCATTTAAGATGCCACTCCGGTGATAGGAATTTCCTCTGTGTGGAATGTGGAAACGGATTCAAGTCAAAATCGACCTAAGAGAGACATGAAAATGCAATTCACAAAAAACAAAGAATACCAGTGTAGTAAATGTCCTAAAGCCTTCACTCGGCGACAATACCTTGTCGCACATGAATTGAAGCATGATGGCAAGAAAATGTTCTCCTGTCCTAAATGTAACAAAGAGTACAGCTATAAACACACGTTGGCCAGACATCGATGTATGGAAAAGAAAAGAAGGGGGATCTCCAACAAGATCCCGTTGCAGCATCAACAGTAAAACACCAAAACACCCGATGCAAAAACACAAAAGACGAGTACAGCACGAGACGGAAAAGAGACACACGGCATGTAAACATCAAACACAAAAGACTACACATAAACCGACGAGACCAATGGGTAACTGGTGCCGACTTTGGACGGCCATCTGTCACGCAAGTAGCAAATGGTGTGGTTATCCTGGATTACGTGCGCACAACCCTCTCACTTCTCCAGTTACCCAGAGGTCTCGAAGAACGTACAAATGTGGTGTAAAACAACCTCCTCACTGTAAGATGACATCACACAAACAAGACCGCGAAACGCAGAGGCCCCAGAGACACAGATGAATATGTAAATGGATATAAAAAGAGGGCATGCGTAATACAGTCCGTGCTCTGCCGGCTGTAGCGAGCTCATGTATGTAATCACCATCATTTCAATGTGAAGTCTGCAAGAAATCTTTCTCTAGCAATCAGACAGTACGTCAACATGAGCTGAAACATAAATTGAAATCCTACAGTTGTGAACTATGTGGATTAGCTTTCACTTGGCTGTCTGTGTTGAAAAATCATTATAAGTCTTGTAATTAATGTTAAAGTTTACCATTGTTACATTATAATTTGTAATATATTTAAGTTACCGTTAAACATTAAATATTTCAAAATTAATGAAATTGATTTTTGTCTTCCTTTGAATATAGAATGTATATGAACTTACTATTGCTATCCTTGTTGCTCTCAGTATCAACGCGTAATCTTGATGACCAAAATATCCTTGACTCTTCCAGCTGTACTCCTCTTGGTTGCTGAAATGGCCCAAGAATTGTCCTTGTCTGATCATACTTGATCCTCGGCTTCCTTCGATCAAATTCATGGTCCCTTTATATTTATAAATGTACGATGCAGTCCAAAGTTTTAAGCAAAGCGTTGTCTTTTTACAGAGCTTTTATCTTTACCATGAAGCTAAAGGTAATGTCAAACCTAGCAAAGAGTAAGCACTTTCTCTCCCAAGACAACTGTTATGATCTCTGTTTTAGATTTATCATATTTTTTTTTATTTCGCATTTCAATTGATTGAAATCTGATTTTGACTTTCTGTTTGACGTTAATTAACCCATTATTAAAGTAAATATATAAATGAATGCATGGAATCTCATCTCTGATGCTCAAAGAGAAACATTCATTCAAAACTGGCGATCAGACATAGAAACAGATAGGAACGGATAGCACCTTTCTCCAAAAAATCTAATCTTATAGAAATAGATGTGTTTAAGTATGAAATTGCGCAATGCTTACTTTTGAATTATTTTGTCAATGTATATCAACTGACTGTTGACATTTCCTCGTACGTCTGAGATGTCTTCAAAATCTTCATTCAATTCTGGGACTGAAGTCGTGATTTTGCTGTTTGCATACATAAAGATCTGAAATATAGAGACATACATTTCTTTGATTAATACTATTTGCATGTTCAAGTGTCATTGTATAAAAAGAATTCTTAATATCGAATGAACAGTGGGAGCACACGGTGTACCAGAATCTCTTTCAGAGAATTAAAGATTTAATGGGAAATTACCTGTTTGGTTTCAGTCTAACTACATTCAGTGCTGACATTATTGAGAAATCCGTCATGAATGATCTTCCGGTTTGGACACCATTGTTGTGACTTTCCATCTCAGATATTTCTCCGAATACACTTTCCGACACCAAAGTTGATAACGATCTACAATTGTGTTTCCTTTGCTTAGTATAGGGGGTACATGTAGAGATGTGCCTCGATATTACATACTAGGCCTTCGAATGTGATTCTTGGAATTCCATTAACAAATGCACCAGGTGGAGGGAAAGATCCGAAGGCATACCCTTCGAGTAACCATGCAGTTCCTAAATTGGAGGGAATTTGTAAAAATTGTAAAAATTGCCTCCTCCTTGAATCCCATAATCCTGAGCTGATCCTCTACTTTCTTGCAGAACATTGTTCGAATGTATTGGTCATTTTGTTGGTCTAGGATTTTTCCATCCTTATTTTGATCCAACATGGCTATTGATTAAGGTGTACAACCAGATTTAGCCACTTCTTCCCAAGCTATCTTCTTCAAATCCTTTGTTCCTCCTCTGCAAATTTTACTCCTAATATTTGACCTGATGTGATGTCCGTCTAAACATTTAATGTGTAACATTGTTTCCCCTCCAATTTCTATCTTTTCTGGTACATAAGTTGGACTGATAACTTCATGTATACCTTCGATTCTGAGGCATGTTGCCACTGTCATTTTATTTCTCCACTCTACTTCTTTACCTGGCAATGTGAGTTTAGCATAAGTGATCTCTAGATACCTTTTACCAAACGATTTCATTGAAAACACAAACACTCAGATACACAAATTTTCGGCCCCTTGGCCTTTATCAAGTGTAAAAAACGACGATCTATAACAATTCTAAGTAAAATCCATCCTTGCTTCTTTGGTGTTCATTGCAAATGTTTATGTTAGTCTATGACGTCATAACATTCGCGGCACATGCATGCATTTCGCGTTACCCGCATTGAATTTAAAATATTACACATATATACATAACCTATTTTAACATATCCAATAATTGTACCTTACAATTATTGGATATGTTTAAATAGGTTATGTATATATGTGTAATATTTTAAATTCAATGTTATATATATGTATAAATCATGATTTAGTTCTTTAAAACCATCTTCTCTCGGATCGTTCATTATTACAAAGACTTTGTAACTTTTCGCGGGTAACGCGAAATGCATGCATGTGCCGCGAATGTTATGACGTCATAGACTAACATAAACATTTGCAATGAACGCCAAAGAAGCAAGGATGGATTTTACTTAGAATTGTTATAGATCGTCGTTTTTTACACTTGATAAAGGCCAAGGGGCCGAAAATTTGTGTATCTGAGTGTTTGTGTTTTTATTTGTTATAATCCCTTCCCTCTGGAAGAAATATTTGAATCTACTGCGATTTCATTGAAGATCTCACAGTTTGAAGTAAAGTCATTGGAGAGTTTGTCTTTCCACAATTGGTATCAGATTGAGGTTCATTTTCTTCGAGGCCCAAAAAAGAACAAAATCCATCTATGATGCTAGGTTTATTGCCCTTCAGAGAGAGGCGCGCGTTTTCCTTTGTGTTTTGGTATTTTGCTATTTCTTTCTATTCGTTGACAGTCAGCCCAGAACTTTCAAATATCTTCGAAATCTTTTCCAGGGTCAATGCTCCTTCCGTAAAAACTTTCTTTTTCCGCTTCGAAAGAAGGAGGATATTGCGAATGTAAGATTTATTGTCGTCTTACAGAGCAAATTGAGGAGAGGATGTTTTCCTTGTACATGAATTTCCGTCGTCCTCTTTCACATATGAGTGTCGCAGATATCTACTCTGTTGTTCTGCTATTTGGAAAATATTTTCCAAAAGAATATTTGACTTCAGACTCGTTGTTTCTTTCCAATGGCTCCGTTGTAAATGGAACAGCGTCATAGATTCCTTTTCACTTGTTTCAATCATTTTGTACAATTGTCCGTCAAAAGTAGTACAGGGGACAGAAAGTTTATGCTCTATGCAAGCATGTAGCATTTTGTCTGCAATGTTGCGCATGTACTCTGTAGAGAGACTGTATCCTTTGAACAAATATGCAAAGGGAAGTCCGTTTCCAAGATCTATCAGAATCTGAGAGAGTAAAGACAATAACTTCTGAGGCCCTTTTGTTATACATACTCCTAATTCGTTCGAGAAGTTCCTGAGTCTTCATCAGAATCATACAGGCATTTTCTGGCGAAATAGAAGATTCTGTCTTTGAGTTTAATTCAGTGGCTCCAGGATCTTTAGGATAGTACGGAAAGCATTGTTGAATAGAATGACAAATTTGGATAATGATCATAACCCTGTATACAACACAAAGTCGTTAATTAAGAAAATCAGAAACCGAAGGCATACAAAATCAGGATAAAACAGAAACCAAAGCAAACAAACAAAATCCTCCACCACATGAAAAGAAACGGACTCCCGATATGAAAGTGAGACCAGGTGCCCAGGAAGAGTAAGCATCTCCTGCTTGCATGCAACACCCGCCGCTTCAATTCGGTAGAACTGTCACATCCGGTAACTTCCATTTCGGAAGACATAGAGTACAATCTTTGGTTGGATGGTTCAAATGGTCTATGACAGAATATCATCCACCATTCTGGAGAGTGGGACATCATAGTGTACGACGAGTTCCCCATATCGACCTTAGAACTTTCTCAGTGACGATGTTAGTCGGTCACAAACATATCCCTGACTTAGATGCTTATCTGAAAGACGCCTAGCTCTCAGAACAAAATCGTATATTTGGTTCTTGCTCTGGCATAGCGTATCAACTGAGATATGAACACGCCATAAGCAGGCGATGAAGGGATGTTGCTACTCAGAAAAGGAAAGTTTGTAATGCTGAAATTGAAGTCGTCACGTTTGTCATAGAGTGAGGTGTTCATGTGACCATCCGTGTCGTACATTTGTAGGACAACATTATGTCCAAATAGGATGCTGAATTATTTGTCTCTGTAGTTCCTTTGACTTCAAGCTCCGAAGGATAGATACTGCTCAGGTAATCCGCGAAATTTGGATTACTGATGGACAACACATCGTCTATGTATCTGTAAGTGAAGTTGAAGTCAGAAGTTAAGTATCTTTTCCCTTCAGAGACCAAAGATTGAATTAATATGAAAAATATGATTTCAATCCATCTTTTTACTCTTTTCTATGGCTTAAAAAATGCCATTTTAGAAAAATGGCCCTGTCTTCGAACAGACAGCTTTGAAATAATGTTACCTAATTACAATGAGTACATAGAAATAATAATTAAGAATAAAGATAAACATGTTTCAGTCTATGATATATTTCTGTGTTCATCTCAATCTAAACAAGAGTACATAGACAAGTGGTGTTTAGATATGAATGTTGATAAAGAAGAAGTTTGTCATGATTATATCAATAGTTTACCTTTCCGTATCACAAAAGATACAAAACTATGTTGGTTTCAGTACCGATTGTTACATCGCATAATTCCAACTAACATTCTTTTGCACAGAATGAGAATAAAAGACACAACATTGTGTTCTTTCTGTAATGCTGATGAGGAAACTTTATTACACCTGTTTTATTCTTGTAATATTGTACAGGATTTCTGGAAAGGTTTCTCAGAACTCATTACAAGACACACAGACGTCTCATTAGTCTTGAAAAAGAGACGATAATCTTTGGGAAACAATTTAGAAAACACAACGACTGTATCAATCTCTTACTGTTACTAGCTAAGCAATTCATCTTTACGCAAAAGCTTAAAAACAGTTCCATCGATATTAATTCGTTTATGTTTTCATTGAAATACTACTTTGATTTGGAAAAACGTATATATGCAAAAAATGGGAAAACACTAAAGTTTAAAGATAGGTGGGAAATGTTTATTGATGTTTTATCATAAGTATCATCCATTGGTGGAATGAATGTGTATGAGTGTGTGAATGTGTCTTTTATGTTGTAAATATCAAATTATGCTTTGTAAATTACTCAAAAAAAAATTCAAGATTAAAGAGCCTTCAAACAAACAACAACAACAAAAAAAGATTGAATTAATTTAGATGTCTCTTGTTTTCCATTAATAAAGTTTTGGCGGAAGGAAACTCTCCTAGGAACTCACATTGTGTGACATAGTCACCGACGCTTTTTGATAGTTGTTTCACTTCAGGATATAACTTTGTTGGTCGCTTTGGAGTTGATGCATAGTAATCTCTAACAGCCTCTGAGAGGATGTTGTCGGCTATCTCTTTATCAAAGGGCATCCTGAACAATGTACTGCTTTCGGGCTCCAACACAGAAGCAGTTGACTCTTACTTTTCATTGTCAGTGGTTCCATTAAACATTGAGGTATATATATCTTAGGAACAGATTGACAGACTTTACATCCTTCTTTGATAATGATATCAGACATTTTATCTCTACAGAAGCGGGGATGTCTCTATCTGTTAAACGTCTTCAAATTCAATAGCATTGTTTAAGACCTGATAAATTTACAGCATGGACCAGACATGCACGTTTCGGGTACTAGTCCCTCGTCAGTGATCCTCAGTCTAAACAATGTAAAATTGCCAAAAAGTATGAAAATTATTATGTCTAAAAATGTACCAAAAGACGTAGCAGAGTGGGTGGGATATGATGCTACGGGACCCACGTATCTGGAACACCATCTTTCGTATAGCGCAATGAACCGTCAGGAGATACAACTAGAATGGGTATTTTCAACGAATCTTCATAGACTCTGTGTGCTCCCTCTACGCAAAATGATAAGTTTGGATACAGGACTGGCATTACTTTTCCAACCAACGATGCAACGGCATTAATTTCGTTTCGAGAGCCATACTCCATTGCTTCAATTTGACTTTTCGGTATTTCGGTTGACCTTCCAATTATGCGTTGCTCATAATATTCCTTCTTGACCTTCAATGAGTCTATGCTGATTGCCCGTCCAATCGTGCTTCCGGTGACTTTTACTGCACTTCTCAAATCCTTCCACTCTTCACTTCGTTGCTTCGTAAGGCATGGCTGAATTTCTTCATCATTTGTCAGTGAAAGACATTCTTTCATCAGGTCTGGAGGGAGAAGTTCTGCATAATTTGGGTGTTTCTGAAGATTGACTAAATCTCCTTCCTCAAAATTATTTGCTGATCCATTGAAGATAGCAATTAATTTGAAAAGTTGATTCAAATTCGAGATTCCGTCCTTGTTTACGATTTTGCACTGCAATACAAATGTTCTGATATAATCTTTGAAGTAAGTTTCCTCACTATTTAGGGTATCATTGGCTTCAAGTATTGACTGGGTATATTCTTACTTCATCTTCAGTCCTCTAATTTTATGAAGTCTGGAGCCGATGTGTTTGAAAACTTCTATTAGTATAGAACTTAGTTCATTCTGCAGTTTTCTCCGACAGTCTTGATTCAGTTTTGAATCTTTACGGATTTTTTTTTCTATGTGATTTAAATAAAATTTCTGATCATTGATGATGAAGTTAAGCATACATATAGAAATGCTAGAACCAGCGCACCCCCCCCCCTCCCGGTCACTTTTTTGTATTCATTTTGACAGGGATGTATATAAAAATTATACGTCCCTGATTTTGATGAAAACGATTATGTTAAAAAATATTATTTTCATTTAATGTATAACTTATTTACAAGTGAAAAACTTCGTCTTTACAGTCCGATTTCTCTTTTTGACGTCATAGACAGATAAGGGTGTTTTTCGCTTGACGGCCGTCATATGTAAAATAGTCTGGCGAGCGGTAGCGAGCCATCGAAAATTTTCAAGAGTTGGAATAAAAGGGTCAGACAATACCATTTGCATCCTCCATTCATGAATTTTTCAGTTAATTGTCCATCTTTATTGTTTAGGAATTGCATAGGTAAGTATCATTTGAAATTGATCTGTATGTAATAAAATCTGGCGAGCGTAAGCGGGCCGGGAAAAAAATTTGAAATGTGGTCCAAAAAATTAATTAAAATGCAAGATTTTCAATAAAAATTAATGTTATTTTTCAAATATTAAGACAAAAGAAGGGGAATCGGGACTTATTCTTCTGAAATATGTATCATTTGTATGTTTATAAGCATTATCAAACTGTGCTTCGAAAATTAGGTTATGCACTCACTCGGAAGAAGAAGAAGAAAATTCCAGGGGAGGGGGTTCCGGATACCCCCCCTTTCAGTGGCGGATTCAGGGGGGTGCGGAGGGGGCGCCCGCCCCCCGGCACTGACCCCAAATTTTCCAAAAAAGGTGTATTTTTGCCTATTTTCAGTAAAAATCGGCAAAATTCGCCCCTTGACCCCCCGGCAAAGGGGGCGCTGGATCCGCCACTGCCTTTCGTCTGGATCCGCGCTCGGTATTGATTTGATGGCTTTGCATATTATTTATTGAATGGTAGTAGCATTGGTACCAATGCAGCGATGCTTTTATTTAGAATATTTCCCAAGATAAAAAGCATGTATTCAATAAACACAAATATAGCTAAAAGATTCGTTAACTTTTGTCCTATCGTTTACTTTTGTCAATTCCTAAAGGGAGGAAGAAGAAGATGGGGAGAAGCAGAAGAAGTTCTGTATTTGGGTTTCTTATTGATTTTTGTTGGTTTATTTTTTTTAATTTGATGGGGTTTGTTTGAACATTTGAATCGATTTGATGATGTTGTCTGTTGATTCGAAACGTCGAGATAGCGAAATGATAATGTCGATATAACGTTTCAAATCGAGGCAACACATGCTTCCTTTTCACAAACGCCATCATGGGGTCCCAGAATATTTGGTATTCGCACCCTAGAAAATTCGGTCCTGGCTCCAGATATTGGTTAGTATCTCTCCTGATCTGTATTTTTGGGCATACTTATGTCATAAAAAACTTAAGAAATATGATTCGTTTATCTGTTGTCCTTCTTTTCGCGCTATTACTACGTCCTAGTCAAACTCGGAGGAAATTCGGAAATTATTGCATGGTGGAGATGAATGTCAGTAAGCGGCTCCATCCTCCGATTGTTTTCTTGCACATTTAAAGTGCCAAAAAGATCGGACTCTAATGTCTAAATCGCCGCCTCAAATCTTATTGGGCTATCCCCCCCCCCCCCCTTCTCGAGCCTACTTTCGATTATTGAGTCTTTGCGGAATACAGAGTTTTTTTTCCCCTTACAGACGGTATCTGACGTAAAACCATTGTGATGTCATGAAAATGGTATGGTAACGTCGATTTTATACCGTCATTTCCCAGACTTTTAGGACTGTTTCTATAGAATTTGATGACATCATATTCGGTCTACATCAGATACCGTCTCAAATGGGAAGTAACTCTAGTTTCCGAAAATAACGAATATGAAGCACAGGCACATGTAGAAAGAGCGTCAGTATCCTGTGTGATACCCCTTTACAGGTCATAAGAGAATATATGTATAGAAAGACGACGAATTTTCAGCTAGAAGTAGCATCTGCAATTTATGCATTTGACATGTTTGAAGGGCAAAATGGGGTATGACCATTAAGATTGATTTGTATATTTCCTTAAAGGCAGTGGCTCCGAATACGAACATTCGTATCTGTAGAGCTGGGTCTCCGCATACAAACACGAATCGTAGTTAGCCTCTGCATATATATTTGGTTAGGGTTTTTCTTCAAGGCATCTTGTGTTCAAATTGTATCTTTTTTGTGACATATTCTGAAAAGTGAATAAGTAAAAAGCGGTTGCATCTACATGTACGTATTTGTTATTTTCTCACAACTTTCAAAAACTTCAACTTCTGCTTTAGCGACGGAACATCAGTACTCACAGTAACTGACAAGTGGTGTCTATTACTGTGCAGTGATCACTACAATGATTGAGAACAGAGAAACTAGTCTTTTATCCCGGTTGCTAAATTACTGAATATGCAGAATAAATTCGTATACCTGATATAATTACAAAATCAACTTATTTCTCTGTTACGAACACATGACCCGAGTCACATGAAAGTTACAGACCAATCAGAAACTTGTTCGTACGCCGAGACGTAGGTCTAAAGATACAAACGTTTGTATCCGGAGCCACTGTCTTCCTAAAAACATCAATAATTCTTCCAAAAAGATCTCATAACATAGCCTAATCGCCTACCAAAGTTGGTTTGTTTCTGTCTTGAATCTCTATTGCCAGATGGGACAAATACTGATTCATTCAGAGGCTTTACTCTGCTTACCTCAGTGGCGGATTCAGCCGGGGGGGGGGAAGCATTAAACTACTGTTTCCGTAATAAATCTATGAAACTAGTCAGAAATAGCCCTAAAACATCCCAGAAACCACCGATTTGAGTAAATTTTCCAAGAATTTCTCGGGGATAGATCAGGGTTTTTTTTTCCTTGTTTTGGGGCCGAACTTCGGCCCCTTCCCAATGCCAAATTTCCTCTATTTTTCCCAAAAAATCACCCTGAAATTCCCAAAGAGGAATTATGAAAAAATCACCTGAGAAAATAAGACCCAAAACCTGGAAGTCAGCACAAAATGTCCTATTTCTAAGTGCATTTTTTAAAAGTTTTTTATTCATCCCATGTTCAGTTCAAGCAAAACAATGGATTATCAGTGTTTAATAATAAATGATACTTTAAGGTTATACTTTGGTGAGAATTTGTACAAAAATTTTCCCAATTTTAGCAAAATGTCGCAAATTTTCCCAAATGGGACAGGCACAGGCACCTTCCCCAAAATAAAAAAAAAACCCTGTAGATAGTCATGTCCATTGTCTGTACGTGGATGTACACACGTTTCGGGAACAACCTACATTGAATCATGTTCATATCGAATTTTCTTTATCTGAGGGATGAATCGGGAACTTTATATCCTATGCAAGGCATATTTAACACACATATTTCTTGACCAAATCTTCGATACAACCTCCTTACCTATAAAACTTACATTTTTTAAACTCTAAATTTGAGGTCGTGATCAATCTTTTTAAAATGAACAATTGAAATTGTTTTGGCCAGATTTAAACCCGGTTACCTCCAAGAATTTTAAAAAGATAAAAATGCATGTTTTTCTTTATGTTTAGAATCAAAGTTATCATGATTACATTTTTGGTTGAGCCCCTAGGTAAATCAAAAATATAATCATGATAGTCTTAGAACTGCCAAAAAATAATTAAACCTTTCAATCTGGACGATGCAGGGAATGGGGCATCCGTGATCTCTAGTTTGTCAATTTATCATTTACAAGGGAATTTTTAGGGTCTGTATAGGGCCGAAATTCGGTAAAAAGAGGTACTTTTCCCCAATTTTAGACCTAAAAATTCCCAATTCAATCTTTTCTCAAAAACGAGAAATTCATTTCTAATTTACGTATCATTAACTGGAAGGAAAACGAATGTAGAACAAACATGCTCTAGGAGGGATTAAAATATAGACAATTGATATGATAAGGGCTAATTTGCATGAATATATCTTTTTGTTGTTTGAAATTTATTTCCCAATTTAGGTTTAAATGTTGCAAAATTCCCAATTTCATCGGCCCAGGCCCCTGACATCAGGAGCTAGAAAAAAAAACCCTGTATAATTACTTATTTTCTTTACCTTTATACAAATATTAACAAACTAGCGCGAATCTAGAGTAGTTAGGGGGGTCAAGTCCTGTCTGGAATTTGCATAAAATGCTGATTTTTCCTAGTTTTACGAGAATTTATGGCTGGACAACCCTCCCTCCCATTGGCTGACCTCTAGCTATGCCCTTTCAAAACTTCTCAGTCCTGATCTGCCTGTTTCTTTAAGAACTCCTGAACATGTTGAAATTCTGCATGCCGTGCAAGAACAGTCAGTGGCGGATTCAGGGGGGTGCGGAGGGGGCGTCTCCCCCCCCCCCCGGCACTGACCCAAAATTTTCTTTAAAAAAATACCTTTATTTTGGTTATTTTCAGTGAAAATCAGCAAAATTCGCCCCTTGACCCCCCGGCAATGGGGGTGCTGGATCCGCCACTGTCAGTACAGCATCAGAAAATTTTCAAATATATTCTATATAAATAATAATTATTGTTACTGACACTGACTGAATCATGCGCACCAAATCCCTTCTAAATTCAGTTCAAATACGCTTCAGATGCCACCAAATTGCTTCTTTTTTTTCAAAATTTTCTCGGGGGAGGCCCCCCGAACCCCCACTAAAGATGCCAACAGGGGCACTTGTGTTTCATAAAGGCAGTTTTTATTTCCGTACAAATAAATAGAAAATTTGAAGTATTTAGAACTACAGCATTCTTAATTTCCATTTATATTTAATATATTTTTCAGTCGAGTTTGTAAAAATACTCACGGCATCATCAGGAAATACGGTTTGAACATGTGCAGACGTTGCTTTAGGGAGTATGCTGGTGATATTGGATTCAAGAAGGTAAATCTACATGTATAGCAAGTTTAATTTACAAAATGCAAAGCCATTGATGGGGCTATTTTGGTGTCGAAATTGGGCCTCATGATTCCCATAGAAAATGTATATGTTTTTGCCCAACCTGAAAGGAGTTATTCCTTCTTCAAGGAAATTTTGTCATGATTCCAATTATAAATTATTATTATTAAATGATTCCCTGCTAGTACATTCTAAAGTTTAGGTATTTTCATATATCATAAACTTGATTGAAATTTTCTGATAATGACTTTTGCATGTGAGCTGGATTCACTTCATGTGAAAACAATATTTTTTTGAAATAGGCATTAAAAAATGTATGCCGTTGAAGTGCAGAGTACATCTTGAACAAAGCGTACATCCATTTTGTGAAGCATAGCTACACTAAGGGATCACTTTGTCCATTGTCCGTCTGTCTGTCTGTCTCACACTTGGATGTCATACCCTATAAAAGTGATTCCTGAGTGTCGCTATGTTTCGCAGGCGACACATGCATTCCTTGGAATGATTTTTAGCTCTACTGGTCTCAGACCAGTCGAGCTTATGCGATCACCCTTTGTCCCGCGTCTGTCCGTCCGTCCGTCCGTCTGTCTGTCTGTCCGTAAACAATTCTTGTCCGGACAACTCCTCTGAAACTGTTAGAGATAGAAAGTTAATTCTTCTTGCATTTTACTTTGACCATGGTCTAGTTGTGCACCTGACATTTAGTTTCAGTCCCTGACCCCCAGGGTCTTAGAAAATGGGCGTGGTCATTAAATTCTATGTAATCTTGTCCGGACAACTCCTCTGAAACTGTTAGAGATAGAAAGTTAATTCTTTTTGCATTTTACTTGGTCCATTGTCTAGTTGTGCACCTGACATTTAGTTTCAGTCCCTGACCCCCAGGGTCTTATAAAATGGGTGTGGTCATTAAATTCTATGTAATCTTGTCCGGACAACTCCTCTGACACTATAAATGATGGAGACTTAATTCTTTTTGCAATCTGATGGGTCTGTGGTCTTGTTGTGCACCTGATATTTTGTTTGAGCCCCTGACCCCTAGGGTCTTAGAAATGGGTGTGGTCATTTTCTCCTATATAACTCTATGTAACCTTGTGTTCAAAACTCATCTGACACTATAAATGATGGAGACTGAAATCTTTTTGCAATATGATGGGTCTGTGGTCTTGATGTGCACCTGATATTTTGTTTGAGCCCCTGACCCCCAGGGTCATAGAAATGGGTGTGGTCATTTTCTCCTATATAACTATGTAATCTTGTGCTCGCAACTCCTCTGACACTATAAATGATGGAGACTTAATTCTTTTTGCAATATGAAGGGTCTATAGTCTAGTTGTGCACCTGATATTTTGTTTGAGCCCCTGACCCCCCCCCCCCCCCCCCCCCCAGGGTCTTAGAAATGGGTGTGGTCATTTTCTCCTATATAACTCTGTGTAATCTTGTGCTTGCAACTCCTCTGACACTATTAATGATGGAGACTAAATTCTTATTGCAATATGATAGGTCTCTGGTCTAGTTGTGCACCTGATATTATGTTTGAGCCCCTGACCCCCATGGTCATAGAAATGGGTGTGGTCATTTTCTCCTATATTACTCTATGTAATCTTGTGCTCGCAACTCCTCTGACACTATTAATGATGGAGACTAAATTCTTATTGCAATATGATAGGTCTCTGGTCTAGTTGTGCACCTGATATTATGTTTGAGCCCCTGACCCCCATGGTCATAGAAATGGGTGTGGTCATTTTCTCCTATATAACTCTGTGTAATCTTGTGCTTGCAACTCCTCTGACACTATAAATGATGGAGACTTAATTCTTTTTGCAATGTGATGGATCTGTGGTCTGGTTGTGCACCTGATATATTTTGTTTGAGCCCCTGACCCCCAGGGTCTTAGAAATGGGTGCGTTCATTTTCTCCTATATAACACTATGTAATCTTGTGCTTGCAACTCCTCTGACACTATAAATGATGGAGACTTAATTGTCCCCCGCTTTCGCGAAAGCGCGGGGACATTAAAACCGGTTCGTCCGTCTGTCCGTCTGTCTGTCCGTCAGTCACAAAAACTTTAACCTTGTGCATAACTTTTGAATGGTAAGTGATAGGGCTTTGATATTTCACATGTGTATTCCTTGTGACAAGACCTTTCCATGGATACCAAAATTTTTGACCTTGTGACCTTGACCTTGGACTTTGACCTACTTATTAAAAACTTTTACCTTGTGCATAACTTTTGAATGGAAAGTGATAGGGCTTTGATATTTCACATGTGTATTCCTTGTGACAAGACCTTTCCATGGATACCAAAATTTTTGATCTTGTGACCTTGACCTTGGACTTTGACCTACTTATTAAAAACTTTAACCTTGACCATAACTTTTGAATGGAAAGTGATAGGGCTTTGATATTTCACATGTGTATTCCTTGTGACAAGACCTTTCCATGGATACCAAAATTTTTGACCTTGTGACCTTGGACTTTGACCTACTTGTTAAAAACTTTAACCTTGACCATAACTTTTGAATGGAAAGTGATAGGGCTTTGATATTTCACATGTGTATTCCTTGTGACAAGACCTTTCCATGGATACCAAAATTTTTGACCTTGTGACCTTGACCTTTGAGTTCGACCTACTTTTCAAAAAACTATAACCTTGTCCATAACTTTTTAATGGAAAATGATAGGGCTTCCACATTTCACATGTGTATTCCTTGTGATGAGACCTTTCTGTTGGTAACAACATTCTGACCTTGTGACCTTGTCCATGGAGGTTGACCCACATTTAAAAACTTCAACCTCGACCATAAGTTTTTGATTTTAATTTAAATCATAGGTCTTAAATATTTCACATGTGCATACCTTTTCATAAGCCCTGTCCCTTGGAAACAAAACAAAAGTTTGTACCTTTTGACCTTTTCTTGGAGTTAATCTTTCATATTTAGAATGTTGATAATATATGAGATATATTATTGAAACTTAAGAATGGGGGGATGTCTGTAAGCATTTCTTTAAAGACAAACACCCAAAAGCAGGAGACCATAATTCCTTGAATTTGATTTTTCTTTTTGCAATATGATTGGTCTGTAGACTAGTTGTGCACTTGATATTATGTTTGAGCCCCTGACCCCCTTGATCTTAGAAATGGGTGTGGTTATTTTCTCCTATATAACTCTATATAATCTTGTGCTCGCAACTCCTCTGACACTATAAATGATGGAGGCTTAATTCTTTTTGCAATATGATGGGTCTGTGGTCTTGTTGTGCACCCGATATTTTGTTTGAGCCCCTGACCCCCAGGGTCTTAGAAATGGGTGTGGTCATTTTCTCCTATATAACACTATGTAATCTTGTGCTTGCAACTCCTCTGACACTATAAATGATTGAATCTTAATTCTTTTTGCAATATGATGGGTCTGTAGACTAGTTGTGCACTTGATATTTATGTTTGAGCCCCTGACCCCCAGGGTCTTAGAAATGGGTGTGGTCATTTTCTCCTATATAATTGTATGTAATCTTGTGCTCACAACTCCTCTGACACTATAAATGATGGAGACTTAATTCTTTTTGCAATATGATGGTTCTGTGGTCTGGTTGTGCTGATATTTTGTTTGAGCCCCTGACCCCCAGGGTCTTAGAAATGGGTGTGGTCATTTTCTCCTATATAACTCTATGTAATCTTGTGCTCACAACTCCTCTGACACTATTAATGATGGAGACTAAATTCTTATTGCAATATTATGGGTCTCTGGTCTTGTTGTGCGCCTGATATTATGTTTTAGTCCCTGACCCTTAGGGTCTCAGAAATGTGTGTGGTCATTTTCTCCTATATAAGTTTATGTAATCTTGTGCTTGCAACTCCTCTGACACTATAAATGATGTAGACTTAATTTTATTTTGCAATGATTGGTCTGTGGCATAGTTGTGCACCTGATATTTTGTTTTAGCCCTATACCCCCAAGGTCTTTGAAAATGGGTGTGGTAATTTTTCCTATATAGTTGTGTTCTCTACTCGTTTAAAGTTATTTATGATGGGGAGTTAATTCTTTATCCAATATTATGGATCTTTAGTCTTGATGTGTCATTGATAGTTCATTTGAGCTAGCAGCCCTGGGCCCCTAGGATCTTGGAAAATGGGTGTGACATTCTTTTTAGAAATACTTCATCTCGGATATTATGAATTATATGAGTGCTATTATAGTTGCAGTATAATGGATATGTAGTTTTGTCATGCTACTTATGATTTGTTAGAGCGCCTGCTCCCTATGGTCTTTGTTTAAAAAAAAAGAAAGGAAATTGATGTTTTAGAAAAAACAACCAGGAGAGCTACAGTCTCGTCAGAGACTTCTGGTTTACCTTTGCATCCCTTATATAAAGAATTTTATGAAACAATACAGAAAGCAAATATTCAATGAAAGTTCTAACTTGTGGCTGATTCATTTTCATAAGAAGAGTTATCAGCGAGTACTTTTTCATAAGAGTGAAATGTATCTGGTTGCTTTATAAGCCAAAAGTAGGTCAAAGGTCAAGGTCTGAAGGTCAAAAATTGTTATATTAATGGAAAGGTCTTGTCACCAATACAAATGTGAAATATGAAATCCCTATCAATCAAGTTTTGATTTGATTTATGCCCAACTTGCATTCACTGTCAGATTTTCAGTGTATTCAAGTTGATCTGTTATTGCTCAATGATGTACATAAATTCAACTTTAAACAATATATGTGCATAATTTATTATTTGTGCTTGCAGCTTGACTAAATTCAGCAGTTCCAGAGATGTGATATTTAATGAGACAACAGAGAGAAATAGGAGAGAAAGCTAAAGGAATGGCACCATGTCAACACGGGAACAACATATAGAATCATATGATGGCAGTGTATTAGGCTTAACTTCATTAAATATCACATTTAATAAATTCATGATTCTCATCTTTTAATTTCTTATTATATCACCTGTATATATAAGAATCACCCAGTCCGTCTGTCTCTCCAGTACAGAATTTCTGTAAACATATTTTTCAAGCATACTCACTACAACAAGCGTTACATTTTCACATATTCATAGTGGTCATATTGGCAAACATGAAGGGTTTTGTATGGTAAAAGCTTATGAGATAACTGTTATTTTGACTGATAAAAATTCCCAAATGTTCAAAATTTTAAGGGAGATTTCATGAAGTCGATAGCCTCGAGTTTAACCTCATTTTAAATTACTTGGTTCTGAAAGCAGATTTCTCTTGTATCAAGGGATAGAAAGTTTACTTGAACGTCCATGCCATGTATTAGTGGGGACATTTTAAAAGAGCTTGCTTTATTATAGCATCTCTGCTGTACATCAGCGTGTGTTCTTGTGAACAGCATGGAAGCCAATGCAATCATCATAGAAACGTCAAACCTCCCTCAAATGTTCTGTATAGGGAGAGGATGAATCGTATTGATTTTCAAGGTCAAGGTCACAGTTTTACTTGAGGCATTAGGGGTATTATACTCTACTTCAGGTTGTTGTGATAACAGACGCACAACTTCTTCAATGTTCGGGACCATACATTTTCATGATAAGATGAATGAAACATAAAAAATTATCAAATATCAAAAAAATATGTAAGATATGGAAGTACATTTCTAGCTTTTCGACGTTATTGTATTATTACCGGTAGTCATGACTGCCGGTATACTGTAATCAATCGTGACATACTTGCACGGATAAAATAACTCTTGGCAATATGATTGGTGGACAATTACAAAATATGCAAATATTCGTCAAGGTTATCCAGAATCTGTGCATAAAATACTTTCATCAGGTCGGCTCAAGAGTCTAGATGACTTGACAAATGAAAGTCATCGTATCGGTGCATTTTCATCCGAAAGATGCATCGAAAAGTCTTTGTACCGATACGTCCTACAACAATCACAGATCCTCAGAAATTTCCGTAGCTTGAATCGGAAATAAAAACGGAAAAGCCCGGAAATGTGCGATTTTTGGTCAACAAGAACAAAAATCGTTTATTCCAATTTTTTCTTACTAGTATTTTACAACATTTATTAAATTAATGTCAGCTAACTGCCGGCAAGCTTTTTGTAAAAGCTAATACTTGTACCCCTAATACCTTAGAATTCTTGTGAACAGCATAGAAGAAAAAGCAATCTTCACAGAAACATCTTGTTCCCCATGGGTAGAGGATGAACCTTATTGATCTTGAGGGTCAAGGTCACAGTGGACTTTTCTCAAATCTCTTGTGAACAGCATAGAAGCCAAAACAATCATCACAGCAATATCAAGCCTTTGACAAATGTTCGCTATGGTACATTGGTAGAGGATAAACCCTATTGATTGTCAGAGATCAAGGTCACAGTGGACCTATCCTTCAAACCCTTGTGAACAGCATAGAAACCAAAGCAATCAACAAAACAAACCATCCAAAGCAATCAAAGAAACAAATCCCTAAATGTTCTCCATGGGAAGAGGATGAACCCAGTTGATCTTAGAGGTCAAGGTCACTGTGGACTTGGGCTTAAAATTCTTGTAAACAGTGTAGAAGACCGAAATCATAGAAATATGAAAAAACCTTCCACAATTGTTCCCCATGGGAAAAAATGAACACTGAGGGTAAAAAGTCAAGTTCACCATGTACATTATCTTAAAATCCTTGTGCTGATTGCATAGCGAGGGGTTGCTGCAAGTGCATTTTCTTTGTCATTTTAGTCCATGTTAATGAAGTTTAAGGGGGGGGGGGGGTACATTAATTAGGGGTTACCATGCGTGTGTTTTACAAAAACTGACAGGGTATCGGTGAATCCCCTGTCAGAAATTGAGTTTTACGCCTCAACGGATAATTCTGACAGGGGATTCGCCGAAACCCTGTCAGTTTTTGTAAAACATCGGTATGGTAACCCTATTCTAATGCTTTGGTCAGTAAGAAGCTAGAAAACGTCTGCTTTTAACGACGTCGCCATAGCAACGCATGACGTCATAGCAGAAACTGCAGTGAAACGTGAATCCCCTTGTAGTTTTTAGCTCTACTGGTCTCAGACCAGTCAAGCTTATGCGATTACCCTTCGTCCGGCGTCCGTCCGTCCGTCTGTCCGTAAACAATTCTTGTCTCCTCTGAAACTGTTAGAGATAGAAAGTTAATTCTTCTTGCATTTTACTTGGACCATGGTCTAGTTGCGCACCTGACATTTAGTTTCAGTCCCTGACCCCCAGGGTCTTATAAAATGGGCGTGGTCATTAAATTCTATGCAATCTTGTCCGGATAACTCCTCTGAAACTGTTAGAGATAGAAAGTTAATTCTTTTTGCATTTTACTTGGTCCATGGTTTAGTTGTGCACCTGACATTTAGTTTCAGTCCCTGACCCCTAGGGTCTTATAAAATGGGCATTGTCATTAAATTCTATGTAATCTTGTCCGGACAACTCCTCTGACACTATAAATGATGGAGACTTAATTCTTTTTGCAATCTGATGGGTCTGTGGTCTTGTTGTGCACCTGATATTTTGTTTGAGCCCCTGACCCCCAGGGTCTTAGAAATGGGTGTGTTCATTTTCTCCTATATAACTCTATGTAATCTTGTGCTCGCAACTCCTCTGACACTATAAATGATGGAGACTTAATTCTTTTCGCGATGTGATGGGTCTGTGTTCTAGTTGTGCACCTGATATTTTGTTTGAGCCCCTGACCCCCATGGTCATAGAAATGGGTGTGGTCATTTTCTCCTATATAACTCTATGTAATCTTGTGCTCGCAACTCCTCTGACACTATAAATGATGGAGACTTAATTCTTTTTGCAATATGATAGTTGTGCACCTGATAATATGTTTTAGCCCCTTACCCTTAGGGTTTCAGAAATGGGTGTGGTCATTTTCTCCTATATAACTCTATGTAAACTTATGTTGCAACTCCTCTGACACTATAAATGATGGAGACTTAATTCTTTTTGCAATATGATGGGTCTGTAGTCTAGTTGTGCACCTGATACTAAGTATTATGTTTGAGCCCCTGACCCCCAGGGTCTTAGAAATGGGTGTGGTTATTTTCTCCGATATAACTCTATATAATCTTGTGCTCGCAACTCCTCTGACACTATAAATGGTGGAGACTTAATTCTTTTTGCAATGTGATGGGTCTGTGGTCTGGTTGTGCTGATATTTTGTTTGAGCCCCTGACCCCCAGGGTCATAGAAATGGGTGTGGTCATTTTCTCCTATTTAACTCTATGTAATCTTGTGCTAACAACTCCTCTGACACTATTAATGATGGAGACTAAATTCTTATTGCAATATTATCGGTCTCTGATCTAGTTGTGCACCTGATATTATGTTTTAGCCCCTGACCCTTAGGGTCTCAGAAATGGGTGTGGTCATTTTCTCCTATATAAGTTAATGTAATCTTGTGCTTGCAACTCCTCTGACACTATAAATGATGTAGAATTAATTCTTTTTGCAATGATTGGTCTGTGGTATAGTTGTGCACCTGATATTTTGTTTTAGCCCTATACCCCCAGGGTCTTTGAAAATGGATGTGGTAATTTTTCCTATATAGTTGTGCTCTCTACTCGTTTAAAGCTATTAATGATGGGGAGTTAATTCTTTATCCAATATTATGGATTTGTAGTCATGATGTGTCATTGATAGTTCAATTGAGCTAGCAATCCTTGGCCCCTAGGATCTTGGAAAATGGGTTTGACATTCTTTTTAGAAATACTTTATCTCGGATATTATGAATTATATGAGTGCTATTATAGTTATAGTATAATGGATATGTAGTTTTGTCATGCTACTTATGATTTGTTTGAGTGCCTGCTCCCTATGGTCTTGGTTTAAAAAAAAAGTAAGGAAATTGATGTTTTAGAAAAAACAACCAGGAGAGCTACAGTCTCGTCAGAGACTTCTGGTTTCTTATATAACATGTAATGTGTATAACTCCATTTACTTATGTGAGAACCAATTCTCTATGTAATCTTGTGAACACCAATTCTCAGAAAGTATAATCGATAGATTAATTATTTTTCCATTATATTAATCATTCTCTGATCTGATATTTGTTTGAGCCCCTGATTCCCAGGGTCTTGGAATTGATGTGTCACTTAGATTAATTTAAGCAAACAGCCAGGAGAGCTTCAGTCTCATCAGAGACTTCTGGTTTAATCGCTCAGCCAATCAGAATATGCGTTACAAACGGAGTGCATTAGAATACTGATTTCACCATGTCTGTCTTTCAACAGACACTAAACACACTATATCTCGGGTAATTCTTTACCTAGAATGTTGTAGCGCCACACATATTTTCATAAGTAGAGGTCCCTATATTGATTTTGGGGTCCAAAGGTCAAGATCAAACAAGGCATGCCTGCATGTCGAGAATTTCTGCACCATAACTCGAGTAATTTTGACGTAACTTCACACATACATTACTCATGATCCAAGGAAGGACTCTAAATGATGCTATTGAATTTAAAGACGTTTAACATTTGAACTACTTGGTGAGTGTCACTGCTGCACGACCAAGAGTCCCCGAGGGCACATGTAGCCAAGTTCGATCAACTTCGGTTGATCATCTGTCTCTTCAACGCATTTGAAATTTTCTGTTACAAAATTTCTTGAAATTTCTAAAACGTGGGTCCTGTAGCATCATATTCCACCCATTCTGCTACGTCTTTTGGTACATTTTTGGACATTATAATTTTCATACTTTTTGGCCATATTACATTGTTTAGACTGAGGATCACTGACGAGGGTTTAGTACCCGAAACGTGCATGTCCGGTCCATGCTGTAAATTTATCAGGTTTTAAGTGATGCTATTGAATTTAAAGACGTTTAACATTGAAACCGTTTCATCTTACTGCCATCTTTAACAAGTTACGACTAATACGTCATGACGTCATTATGCAACGTCAGGAAAAACGTTGTTTCGCGGACTATCCGTACATAAGCTAAATATTTCGCCCGACCCACACGTTGTTTCTATTCCGTTGTCTTTTGTTGGGGGAGGGGGGGGGGTTGTATGTGGAAAAACGTGTGGGACGGGCAAAATATTAAAGCTATCTGTATATATTAATATGTGTTTAGAATTGTTAAAATTTTCAAGAAACTGTCAGACCGATTCTGCACGGAGGTCTCTCTCAGTTGTAGCTAAATGACTAGAGGCGGGTTTGTTTGAATTTGTTTTTGTTTGGTTTTATTTGCTTGTTTGATTTTTGTTTGTTTGGGTTTTTTTTTGGGGGGGGGGGGTGCTGCTGGGATGAAGTTGAGGGAGCAAATATATTTTAAAAATACTGAAATTTTATGTAGAGGACATTAAAAGTATCTCCCTCATCCCATAAAAACTTATTCCTGAAGAAATATACATTGAAATTCACGTTTAATACACCATATTCGCTTCTTGAAGTATAATTTTTTTTTTGTTTTTCCTTTTTATTTTGTTTTCATTTCTTTATTTATTTTCATATTTATTTGTTTATCTATCACTGATATTATATTTATATGCTTGCGCTCATTTATCTTCTATTTCTAATTTAAAAATTTTCAATTTTTGAAATTAAGTAATATTTTTTTCAATGTCACCCTGCGTCCTCAATATGGCTTTGCCATAATTCATATTAGCACTTTTTTAGAACCGGGTGTTCCCTCAAACACGAATGAACTCGTTGCTGAAAATACAATTTGTTGATGTTTGCTTATCATTTCAAGGGTACCATTTCTTTTCTACTTACTCAAAAGTTAACAGTGCATGTAGAATTTTCTCAAACTGGTCCTTATTCCAAAGATATAGAGAGATGATCGTTCGCTGTTTGAATGATGGCGGCTGCCATAACTTGTTTTGGCAGACGTATCACTGCGAAAGCCTCCGACTTACGAAATATAGTGCGGTGATTGATTGCTTTTAGATCCAAGAAAACAGTCTGTTTTCCATAAATAGATGATAATAAAATGATAAGAAATGAATCTTATATTTTTTTTGTTGATGCAGGTATCACCCGAAAAATTGGACAGAAAACTTTTGCATCAACGCGCTACGCGCATTGATGCAGTTTTCTGTCCAATTTTTTGGGTGATACCTAAATATGAGATTCATTTCTTAAATAGAAAATCCCCGTAGACTTGTTATTTTCCGTCCTATTTCTAACTGAACTGACGCACAGCCAAAACAATGGTATTTTCTGTTACGACTTAAGGAGTACTATAAAATAGCAACTCGCAAACAAGGTCATAGGCGGCACAGGCTTGCAATATAACCTTGCCGTCAGCGCTATTTTCCTACGCCATTTCACGCAATGATAAAACCCGAGAGGCATCGCAGGTACGGCATGTCGTCACAGTGACGTCATTCGGACTTCTGACGTAAACAGTGCAAAAGATTCAAAGGCAGAGGTACACATTTGAGTGTTTAGGGGCGAGTAAATGGGCAACGAAGGAAACGATTCTTATCTTCATGTAGGAAAATTTACAAGACTCGCGTCTAAAGACGGTAGGTTTCGAATTATAGCTAGAACTTGTATTTTTACTGGAGACTTCTCGCTCAGTTGATCGTGTTGGCAACGTACGAATGAAGAAAGAATCCCCGATACTGCATCGATTTGCATCGAAAGAAAAGCATTGCATGTACACTGTATACCTCATAAATGTAGTCAAACCTGATGGTATATGCTTGCAATACTTTATTTACAAATATGAAGCCCAAGTTCCAGTCTTCAAGAATCTTGCAGACAAACAATGGGCGAAGACGGCAGAGGTAGATTTCAAAGTGAAGAAAAGCGGAACTGAAATCGGACGCATGCGTAAGAGATTGATAAAATAGATATCTTTTTGGAAGATGACATTATCATATTTTAGAGAAAACCGGGAAAACAGGGTGCTCTGGAATTAGTGAACAGGACAGTAGAGTGCTAGGTGCTTCTTTCCATGAGGATAAAAGGACTGACCGAACTCGACATAATATGAGTATAAAAAATATTAACTAGAAGTGGAGGACAGTTGGCTTCCTTTGTAATTTCCACAACTGGCTGAAAGATCATTCCTCCAAACACTAGAATCATGGCATCGATCACGTATATTTTGATTACCTCTTCTTCTATGTATTTATCATAAGAAATAGACTACAATGTATAAGTATCATCGTACTTCATGACAGGCCCTGTCCAAAGCTCGTCAGAAGAAACGGGTCCTCTCTGAAAGTTAGTAAGACTCCTCTGGTGATTGCACACATGAGCTCGATCCAATCGATCCTTAATCTCAATAATTTATAACAAAATTGTGCTTTTCATATTGCTTTTTAGCTCACCTGAGCCAAAGGCTCAAGTGAGCTATTGTCATAGTGTGGCGTCCGTCGTCCGTCCGTCCGTCGTAAACTTTTAACATTTTCAACTTCTTCTCAAGAACGGCTGAAGGGATTTTGATGAAACTTGGTATGCATGAAGTACTAAAGGTCCTCTACCAAGTTTGTTCATTTCGGCTTGATCCCTTCAGGGGTGGATCCAGGGCGGGGTCAAATAGGCCCCAGAGGGTACCCCTCTTCAAAAATCTTCTTCTCCAGTTCCACTGAATGGATTGAAAAACTAATTGTATCTAAGTGATCTAGAAGGATGTACAATTCAAGTTTGTTCATTTCGTTAAAATCCAATAACTAATTTTTGACGCGTTTTTGACGTCTTTTTCGACATTGCATTTTTAATGCAAAAATTGATATTTCTCATAATATTTTCTTTCTTATTGAAAAATTCTGTTCCAGTTTAGTTTAATTTAGCCATTTTTAAGCAAAGGAATGCTTTAGTGAAAGAATTTTGCTGAAAAATTTATTTTTGAATTTTTTATGATTTTTTTAATACTGTAAAAAAGGAAGGGGGGGGGTGGTCATTTTCATCATTTTTGGCATTTTATGGTTCTTCCCATGAATGATTGTTTTAACATTTATCATATTTATTGTAAGGAATGTAACAGTGAAAGAATTTTTTCAATATCTTGACTTATAGATTTTTAATGATTTCTTCAATACTGTAAATAGGCATGTTTTCTGTGTCAATTAGTCCCAAGGTAGCGAGTTCAAATCCCGGCTGGGCCTTAAATTTTTTTTTTCTTATTTCATTTTTCATCCATATTTTAAGCTTTGAATGCTATTTTTAACTTACCTGAATAATTTTAATGCCATTTTTGCCACTTTTTGAACTTTGGAATTTTTTATGAAGTTTGGCATTTTCTCCATATTAATTTCCCTTGAGTTCATATTGATATTTTGAAACCTATATCCTAGGTAAAATTAAATTAATGAATGCTTGTGTGATAGCATTTTTGATTAACAACATGTACAATTTGAATTTATAATAATTCTTGTATTCTATAGAGTATAAAAAGGGGGGGGGGGGGTCAAAATTTCTGTAACAACATCTGCTGACAGATTTTTTTTTCTATTAGGTGATATAATAAGAACTGGACAAAATGATATTTTTTTCTAATTGGCTTGTATATTAACGAACTAATCAGAGTAAATACTAATCTTTCTTTCATTTACTCCATCTAACAGTGGTTTTCTGCACTTAATATTTCTTAAGGATGACATCCTATCTGATGCCTCTTTAGGTTGTCCATCCTTTCCCCGAAAGAGAGAGATGTTAGGGTGCTCTTATTATTTTTCTTTAACTATTTCTTTTAATTACTTAGTAAATATATGATCTTCTGCACTCATTTATTGCATGTTTGTCAGATTAAGTTACTCAATTCTTTTATATACATTATTTGCTATAACTTTATTTTTTGAATTTTTTTTTTATATATTTTAATCTAAATATGCTGTGCGTGCACATAGACCCAAGGATTGTGGGTTCAAATTCAGGCACTGGCATCCCAATTTTTTTTTTCTTCATTTT
Organism: Pinctada fucata; assembly: GCA_028142955.1. Classification (NCBI taxonomy): domain Eukaryota; kingdom Metazoa; phylum Mollusca; class Bivalvia; order Pterioida; family Pteriidae; genus Pinctada; species Pinctada fucata. Next base: position 52,784,862 of record AP027107.1, read on the forward strand.
TTGCATTTTGCAAGCTTTTTAAGCACTTTTAAATCATCTGAATACAAAAAAAACCCATTCTTTTTTCTTTTTCCATTTTCATTTTCTCCATTTTGCACACTCATTTATTGCATTTTACTTTTTTTGAATTTTTATGATATTTTTTTTTAATTATTTATGGCATATGGACCAAAAAATTCTGACTATGGCTCTGGCTCTAACATTATTCAATGTCAGTATGTTCAAAGTGTGCATGGATATCAGGTGAGCGTTGTGTCCCCCTGGGGCTCTTGTTTAGCTCACCTGAGCCAAAGGCTCAAAGTGAGCTATTGTCATACCGAATTGTCCCGCGTCCATCGTCCGTCCGTCGTCCGTCCGTCCGTTAACTTTTCACATTTTCATCTTCTCCTCTGAAACCGCTGAGAGGATTTTGATGAAACTTGGTATGCATGAAGTACTAAAGGTCCTCTACCAAGTTTGTTCATTTCGGCTTGATCCCTTCAGGGGTTGATCCAGGGCGGGGTCAAATAGGCCCCGGAGGGTACCCCTCTTCAAAAATCTTCTTCTTCAGTTCCACTGAATGGATTGAAAAACTAATTGTATCTATGTGATCTAGAAGGATGTATGATTCTAGTTTGTTCATTTCGTTAAAATCCGATAACTAATTTTTGACGCGTTTTTGACGTCTTTTTCGACTTTGTATTTTTAATGCAAAAATTGATATTTCTCTTAATATTTTCTTTCTTACTGAAAAATTCTGCTCCAGTTTAGTTTAATTTAGCCATTTTTAAGCAGAGGAATGCTTTAGTGAAAGAATTTTGCTGAAAAGTTTATATTTGAATTTTAAATGATTTTTTTAACACTGTAAAAAAGGAAGGGGGGATGGTAATTTTCATCATTTTTGGCATTTTATGGTTCTTCCCTTGAATGATTGTTCTAACATTTATCAGAATTATTAAAAGGAATGTAACAGTGATGAATTTTTTTCAATATCTTGACTTTCAGATTTTTAATGATTTTTTATTACTTTAAATAGGTATGTTTTCAGTGTGTCAATGAGTCCCAAGGTAGCAAGTTCAAATCCCAAATGGGGCATAAAATGTTTTTTTCTTTATTTTTCATTTTTCCTCCACTTTTTAAACTTTGAATGCAATTTTTAACTTTTCTGAATAATTTTAATGCCAATTTGGCCATTTTTTTGACTTCGGCATTTTTTATGAAGTTTGGCATTATCCCCATATTAATTCCCCTTGGGTTCATATTGATATATTAAAAGCTATATTCTAGGTAAAATTAAATTAATAAATGTTTGTGTGAAAGCATTTTTGATTTACAACATGTACAATTTGAATTGATAATAATTCTTTTATTGCAAAGATTATAAAAAGAGGGGGGGGGGGTTCAAAATTTCTATAACAACATCTGTTGTCAATTTTTTTTTCAATTAGAAGATAGGAACCGGACAAAATATTGTCTTTTTAGCTTGAGCCAAAGGCTCAAAGGGAGCTATTGTCATACCGGATTGTCCGGCGTCCGTCGTCCGTCCGTCCGTTAACTTTTCACATTTTCATCTTCTCCTCTGAAACCACTCGGAGAATTTTTATTAAACTTGGTATGCATGAAGTACTAAAGGTCCCCTACCAAGTTTGTTCATTTCAATTGGATCCCTACCGGGGTGGATCCAGGGCGAGGTCAAATTGGTCCCAGAGGGTACCCCTCTTTAAAAATCTTCTTCTCCAGAACCGCTGCATGTATTGAAAAACTAATGGTATCTGAGTGATCTAGAAGGATGTATGATTCAAGTTTGTTCATTTCATAAAAATCGAAGAACTTCTTTTTGAAGCATTTTTAACGTCTTTTTGGCTTATGTTATTTTCATTCAAAAACTGACATTTTTCATATTCTTTTTTCTCTATGTTTATCATGCTGTATTAATTTAGTTCATTTTAGCCATAGTTAAGTAGAGGAATGCTTATATGAAAGAGTTTTTGCTGACAATTGCTTTTTGGAATTTTTAAAGATTTTTTTTAAAGACTCATATGTTTAAGGAATGGAGGATATATGATATTTTTAGTCCCCTACCGGCAACGCCGAAGGGGACTCTTAGTTTCCTCTCGGTCTGTCTGTCAGTCTGTCCGTCTGTCCGAATATTAGTTTTCCGGACTTTTTTCTGCAACGGATGGAGATATTCAGATGAAATTTGATACACAGCTTGGTCTTGGATAGTTACAGAGCAAGTTCGACTTTCGTCACGCTTGACCTATTTTTAGAGGAGTTATGCCCCTTGATGACTTTGAAAATTCAGTTTTTGTCAGTTTTCCGGACTTTTTTCTGCAACGGATGGAGATATTCAAATGAAATTTGATACACAGCTTGGTCTTGGATAGTTACAGAGCAAGTTCGACTTTCGTCACGCTTGACTTCTTTTTCGAGGAGTTATGCCCCTTGATGACTTTGAAAATTCAGTTTTTGTCAGTTTTCCGGACTTTTTTCTGCAACGGATGGAGATATTCAGATGAAATTTGATACACAGCTTACTCTTGGATAGTGACAGAGCAAGTTCACCTTTCGTCACGCTTGACTTCTTTTTCGAGGAGTTATGCTCCTTGATGACTTCGAAAATTCAGTTTTTGTCAGTTTTCCAGACTTTTTTCTGCAACGGATGGAGATATTCAGATGAAATTTGATACACAGCTTACTCTTGGATAGTGACAGAGCAAGTTCACCTTTCGTCACGCTTGGCCTCTTTTTCAAGGAGTTATGCCCCTTGATGACTTGGAAAATTCAGTTTTTGACAATTTTCCGGACTTTTTCCTGCAACAAATAGAGATATCCAGGTGAAATTTGATACATAGCTTACTCTTTGATAGTTACAGAGCAAGTTCAACTTTCATCACGCTTGATCTATTTTTCGAGGAGTTATGCCCCTTGATGACTTGGAAAATTCAGTTTTCCGGACTTTTTTCTGCAACAAATAGAGATATTCAGGTGAAATTGTTCTCAGCTTAGTCTTGGATAGTTACAGAGAAAAGGACTTTTTTTACGCTTAACCTCATTTTTGAGGAGTTATGCCTCTTGATGATTTGCACAATTCAGTTTTTGTCAGTTTTCCGGACTTTCTTTCTGCAACAAATTAGAGATATTCAGGTAAAATTTGATATTCAGCTTAGTCTTGGATAGTTACAGAGCAATTCAACTTTCGTCACGCCTGACCTCTTCTTCGAATCGATAAAGCAGATAAAACCTCAGAACTGAGCTGCACGGTTTAATTAAAACTCTTGTTTAATTGAGGAGTAATTCATAGGCAGCGTTGCAGGACATAGATATATGCCGCCGGTAGGGGACTAATATCGCTCAGCGATCATAGCATTTTATTTCACTTATCTTCAGAAATCTTTAACTATTTTGAATCATAATTTATGTCAGGAATGTACCTGTGAAAGAATTTGTTCACTTTGTCACATTTTTATAAGCTCATCAATAGTTTAGACCTTAAGTCTCATTATCTCTACCTATATAGGTGTCTACATATAGGTGCTCCTATCAGAGGAGGTAAACACAAGAAGTAAGTAATGGCGGTTCATTTTAGACCAAGCTAAAACTTGTTGTTTAAGGAGATAAAGGAGTTTTATCTGGGAGTAAAACCAAATTTTTAACTGGAAATTATGTTATTTATATACATCTTTCCTTTGGAAACTAGTAAATTTGTTTGTAATTTTTATTGTACATCATCTTTTATTTCGAATTTCCTCTGTCGCGAAACACGGAATAGTCTTCAATATGATTTGATTTCAGCAATCCTAGTATGATTTATTCCGATGTCTTGAACAAAGAGTATGATGTATGAGACTGTATTGCTTCTTGGCAGAAAATAGTCAAAGTAGGATGCATGACAAGTGAGGCCTGAGGGTGGCACATATAGGCTATAATACATTTTGTTTTGACACCAGTGAAAGGTTTCATAGTTGCTATAATTCATGAAGTGAGACCAAAACTCCCAGAATTTCTTCAAAATGTTAGTCTCATAGTCATAATATGAGAACCTTTTCTCCTGAGCGGGACAAAGGAGCCCGGATTGACATAATTATATTTGATCAGCACAGATGTCTAAAAGTGTCGGACATGCCGGCAAAACCAATAAAATTTTCTTGTGTCCTACAAAAGTTACGCAAATACCGGTCCAAATGTCCGACTTGTTTCTCAAATTTGTTTTCGTCAAATGCGCCAATCTATTGAATCATGGGGCGGATTTGTTGCGTCGCCCGGTTTGGCCTGGCGTAAGATTTTAACCGGGAAATGGGATTGTTTCGGTAGTGAAATGAGCCGGCAGCAAAAAATGATGAGCCGGATCACCTGCAGAATTTTGAGCGGGCACCAACCGGCTGATTGCAAACAATATGGCTGAATAGTGTACCTGAAATAATTTAAATATTTTAAAGTCGTATTCCATGGCTTGCACTTTTTATTTTGATATATAACATGCGGTAATGTGATTAAAAGAAATTCAGGGGAATATTTTGCTTTTAGCCAACAATTGTTTGATTTTGGTGTGAATTAAGAGAGAAAATCATGTGGCAGTGTGAGTTTGATGACTTGTATTAAATCCCCAAGTCAATATTTGATTATTATACGCCTTATAAATTACGTCCGTTTTTTATCCCATTTTCCAATTCATATTTCCCACTCTTTTTCCTGTCCGTCTTTGCCGGTCATGCGCATCATGACTTCCGTTCTCATGCCGCAATGCGTATGATACGTCACTATACTAATTAACCATAACTAACCAATTACCGACCTGTTTTAATGACACATGATAAAATGACACTGTTCTATTGGCTGAGAATGTTCTGGCGTTTTAGTCTTTGTTTCTTAGTTCCCGCTCTGGTCAGATTTGCCGAGAGCGTTGTAAGGACCAGACGTGGTGGTGATCTTGAAGTTATGTACATGTATTTGCGATCCAGTCGTATAGTTTGAGTTGAACATTTCATCCAATATACGTACATCATATTACTTACCTGAGCTCAGTACACGCACACACGTCATAGTGAGTTACTTTTTCTCTTTTTCTCTTTATTTCATTTTTCTCCAAATTTCCCAGATTAACGTTTTAACTTTGAGAATAAGAGACGAAAGAGAGAATTTAGTTAAGTAATTTAGAATAGAGTAATTCTGTTGAAAAATACGTATATTGTGAAGTTTTTGAATACTTACCTTTTTCTGATGTAATTGTATCGTCTCTCAGACTTTATGAATTATATTTTGAGCCGATCAGTTTACTATTATTTAGAAAGCTGTTTCATAGATTTTACCTTGTTTTTATGCCCCGAACGGATATTGTATCAAACCTTATATTATTTGTAGTTACCCGACCATCATGTAGTATTAGAGGTTTGGTCGACTGCAAACTAATATCAGTGCCCAGTCTAGTTCCATAAACTGGTACGCATATATAATTATTGTTTATTTTCAAATCAAATACTTACCTTGTTATTTGTGTACAGATAAAATACGATCTCTATACTTACCATTTTCTTACTATGTTGAGTCAGAGTTATTTCCCTTAGAAATGTAACGCTCAATCAAATCGATCTCTAATCAGATTAATGTTAATTGGTCATGTTTGAAATACATTACCGTACCAATTAGTGTCGATAATTATTGTATATGCAGACTGTGATTTTTATATTGATATATGTATGAAATGTATGAAATACAAATGATATTCTCTATTCTTATGCTGATTTTTCATACGTTTCAGGACTGTACTATATTATCCATAT